>CAUYUJ010019893.1:413588-421088 GCA_963575745.1 Prorocentrum cordatum | reverse complement strand
GAAACAAAAGCATGCAATCATCTAGATACAAAAACAACACCATGCCGTGCAAGTAAACAAGCCAACATCTAGATGCAACAAGAATGCGAACATGAAGAGGGCGCCGCTGCCGGCTGAACCTGGCGGAAGGCGGGCGGACGTCGGCGGAAAGGAACATTACCCTCCCAAGAGATGCCACTGGGGGGGATCCAAGGACTGCGGAACACGCCGAATGAAGGGGTCACGCCAGGAGACACAGGAGCCTTACGATTAGGTCAGGCATGTCCTCCTACAGGCGGCTTTTGGAAGAAAATCTAAACATAGTCGAAAACATATGGGAAATAGACAAATGTTGGACAAATCTTCTTCATACTGCTTCTGTCGACCATATTAAAATTTCCTCCTGTAGAGGGCCGTGCTGCCCCAAGAATGCTGAGGACAAGGGGCGCGGTGCAGAGTACCCCTGGCCCGGCAGGGTCTACAAAATCCACCTCGGGGGGGCGGAGGTACAGCCGACACAGGGCCACCACGAACGCGGCTCGAGGCACCGAGTCTTTTCGCCCTTCCGAGGTGGAGAGCCCAAGAACACGAGCCACATAATTGCGCACCGTGCTCAAACTGCCTCGAGCCTGCGGGCCGCAGCCCCTGACCCAGACCGCAAGGGGAACACGGATCTGATGGCCGCTCCCGGTCGCCTTGGCGGAGGAAGAGGATGAGGATGAGGATGAGGATGAGGAGGAGGAGGAGGGGGAGCAGGGGGAGGAGGAGGAAGAGAAAAAGAAATAAGAAAAAAAGGCGGAGATGGCTGCTGTCAACCCTCCTGCCAGCTGTAGGCCTCCTGGGGGCCCGCTTGGTTGCTCCCCGGAAGCCGTTGGAAATCCGTGCGACGTGAAGCACCAGAACGGGTGAGCCCAAAGGGAACTCCAGGGACAGATTCCGGTCGAACACTGGCGAGGCGGAGGAGAACTAAGACGAAGCCAGGACGAAAATAACATCGGGTGAAGATAAATCAAGAATCTCTGAGATCTGGCGGCTCTGCAGGATGTCTATGACGTCGCGGCCTTCTCAGAGCGTTCTGGAACGCTCCGAGAAACGCTCTGGAACGGATTATCCTCGTCCCAGCCCCGCCCCGTCCGAATGCTGGCGAGGCGGAAGAGAACCCCCTCCTCCTTTCGTTCCAAAACCCCCCAAACAACGACTGATGTTTTGTTTTGTTGGCAATCTCCATTCTCCGGGTCCCCTTGCCAGTCCCCAGGACCGTGACCTGAGCGACTCGGGGCGGAAACCAGGGTGACAAATCCTGTCCCAGGGAAGCGGTCCAGGTCTCCAGCTGTCCCTGGTGTGAACGAGAGCGAGACGTCGGAGCAGCGATGCAGGCGGAGGGCCCGGCTGGCGCAACCCCTCCCTCTCAGAGACGGCCGCCGATGGTAGGTGCGTGGCAGGGCACCAGGGAGTGGCCGCTCCCGGGGGTTTGCGGCGGAACTGAGCACTGAGAATCTGCGCCGGCTCACTTACGCAAAGCGCCTGGCTGGCCAGACTCGCGGTCCACTGGGAGGATGGCGACATGAGCCAGCCCAACATGTATCAACGATGCTGCGATACACCCTTCCGTCCAAAGTACCCTCCACATCAGTCCCTGGAGGCATTCGCTTTCACTGCGCGGAGTGCCCCTACTAAACCACGAACGCCCGCATGGGCCAGTAATGCAGGCGGGAGCTCCGTTTGACGAAAAACGCCCTGAATCCTTCGAGCTAACAGGAGTGCGAGAATGTCGGTATCTAAAATTCAAAGACGTGCCCACGGGAAGCCCCGCTTTGCAACGGCACCGCCCTCCATCGAATTTAGCTCTCGACAATTACCAACACTCCTGATTAAACATAACAACGTATCAAACAAAAACAATGTCAAATAACAACTAACACCACCCGTGTACCTGGTGCAAAGATTGACACTTGTAGTGACACTTTCTGAGGATGTCAACAACAAGAGGGTCGCTTTGATAATGTGCTGGCCTTAATTCGTGTACATGCTGAAGCAGTTAAGACGAATGGTCGCAACGCTTGGGCGTAAAGCAGATGATCAAAACCACCCACCCTCCATCTGAGCAACTGGTGGGACTCGAGAGGCGCTGGGGCAAGAACTACGAGCTGCAAGCCACCCGCCATCGCGGCCGTGTAGCTGGCGACACAATGTAAGACGACCGCTCCCGCAGCCTTGGCGAGAGCCATATGTTTAAAGCAAGCCGCCATTTATTCGTTTATCTAACTGTTGGATGGTTCAACCTTCGGGGAAACAAGGAGCCTCAAGCGAAACGGCCAGCCCAGCCTACGGACACGTTGTTTGGTGGTGCGGCCAGGACGGGCTACTTCGAAGGAAGGGGAGTGGAGAAGGGAGGGCAGGAGGAGCATCGAGTATTAGTGTTTACGCCTCTTGACACGTATCTGGGCCGTCAACTACCGAATTCCTGAAGAGACCGCTGCGCACTCCAAGTGGGGGAGCACGAAAAGGGGGAGCACCAGCGTCAAACGCAGGAGGAGAAGGGGGAGAAGGGGGGAAGGGTTAAATCGCCGGGCGTTGAGGGGACCCTCACCACAAGATAGCGGGAGGAGGGGGCAGTACAAGGCAGGGATGAAGGGGTGCTTGGGGTCGACCAGCAGGCAACTGGGCGACTGAGGCCTGGCCGATCCTACCAAGACTGCGCGCACGTCACCCACGGCCAGACCTAGGACAGGGGAACACCCTTCGAGAGCACGAGACACTCCGCCTGCCAAACCAAATAAGATTCGAGGGCTCCCTCCCCCAAGGTGCACAAGCACATCCAGCTAACGCGAAGAACATTAGGGCACCCTCCCCGAACCGACCTCGATCGTACACCCCGCTCCGACCGTACACAGCGCCCGCTTGTGCCAAGCAGAGCCGTACAGGTCCCAGAGTCTGACGGCGTCGACGGTGGCTCAAGCAGTGTTCGGGCGGGGTGGACGGGGGCGAGGGGAAAGCGAGGGGGGAGCAGGGATAGACCTGAACAGTCTCGTTTTCGTTTTCGTGCTTCTTAGTTTTCCCTCGTGTTGTCTTCAGTCCGCCCTTGCTGAAGGGCCCTGGGACACACAAAGAAATAGGCAGAAATCCCACGATTGGCCATACCTGTATATATATATATATATAAACATTCATGCGTATATATATATATATGTGTACATGTGTGTACACATATAGATTATGGGTTTTCGTCTTCCCCCCGCTTCCCATATTTTTCAAAGGTTCCTGAGAGCCGACGATTACTTGTGTCTGTGTGTTCTTGCTCCCCTCCTGACTTGCTGCAGCACGACATCGAAAAGCCAACTGCCCACGAGATCGCCAACACACAGTGCAGGTCGACCCCTGGTGGGCAGGCATAGAACGAAGACGGAGCGCAGGACGCGGAAAACGAGCGGGGGAGTCGCCGACTCCGACCGGTGGGGGGCGATCCTGAATGGGAGGGAGCGGGGACGGAGGGATACAGCTGGGGGTGAACTTCCCAGCCCCCCTCCGTGGTCAGGGGTCGTCGGCTCGACTTCGGCGGGTCAACTCCCGACGAGCGTTTTGTCGAGGCGTGGCGGGCGAGCTGGTCCCGATGCGCTCGTCCTGGTCACTAACTTCGCTCATCAGTTTTCGTCTCCAGCATATGCCTTGTAGCAAGCAGGAGCGCCAAACTCCAGCGTCGGGCAGAGCAACATTGCCACACATGGAGTTCCACTTAGGCAGCCAAACACCATTCTGCATATTCGAATTATCGCAAATCCTAGTTCCCACCAACGAAAAAAAACATGAACATCGCATTGCATGTACGTCGAAAGCCCAGTTTCGTGATTCGGGAACCCTCAAAAGCGGTAGTTTTTGCATGGGCCGATGTGTTCGATTCGCAATTTCTGGCACCCTGGAATTCCGATTAGTACGTTTTTCAGTTTTGGGACACCATTAACTTTGTCGTTTTGTTTCAGACGGCCCCCAATCCCGTGCGAAACTCCACACGCACATGTTAGATCAGCTTGGTGCGCACCTCTCTGGTTTTGCCACGCGCCTGTGCACAACCCATGCAGTGAGACCCGCATCCCAGGACCAGTTTACCCCCAAAGGGCCTCAGTAGGCACCCCAAGGGCCCCGAAATGTTCCAAGACGGGCTCCACATCATTTCAGGGCAGGGTCGCCCCGAACCTTCACAGCAGTTTTATGGGGTGCCTGTGGGGATCGGCGCTCCTTCTCCTAGCCTTCTCACCAAATCTCTGGATCCAAATGGGGTCCTGGTGGCCCATCTCGGCATGCCTTCGGGCGGTTTTGTTGTTGGCCCTGGCCGCGCGCCGAAAAACATGTTCACCACCTTTCCTCCTCCTCCTCCTCCTCCTCCTCCTCCTCCTCCTCCTCCTCCTCCTCTTAAGCCGTCGGGATCCGTCTTGGAACGGACGGATGGGGGGAGGCATCTCGCCTCCTTTGTAACGCGCACCTGGGCCGACTCACATGTTCTCGGGCGGGCGGGGATGCCCCCGCTAATCCAAGCCATGCCCCCTCCCTCCTCCTCCTCTTCCTCCTCCTCCTCCTCCTCCTCCTCCTTCTCCTCTTCCTCC
Organism: Prorocentrum cordatum; assembly: GCA_963575745.1. Lineage (NCBI taxonomy): Eukaryota > Dinophyceae > Prorocentrales > Prorocentraceae > Prorocentrum > Prorocentrum cordatum. Next base: position 416,511 of record CAUYUJ010019893.1, on the reverse strand, counting down.
TCCTCCTCCTCCTCGTCCTCCTCCTCCTCCTCCTCCTCCTCCTCCCTCGTCCTCCTCATCCGCCTTCACCGCATCCTGCTCGCCCGATTGGAGTAAGGACGCTGCCTGACTGCATTTGGGCCCGTTGCAGACTTGGTCCGGTCGAAGCCGTTTTGGCTCAGCGTGTTGCTGTCATGTGTGCCAGTTTTTTCGACAGGAGAGTGATCGCGTCGATTCGACGCTATAGCCACCAACTCTCTGATGGAGGTGTTGCCTTGTCTCGTGCGTCTACTGTCAAAGTTGTGCTGGAAATTGCCAAGTCGGTCGGTTTCAAGATTACTCGGACACTCCAGTCCGAGATGTGGCAAGATGTAGAGCTCGTGCAACATAGACTGGTGTGCAATGGCCTAGAATTGTACCGTGTTGGCGTTGTACATGTTGTGGTGGGGCGTGTCGGACTACCAGCGTGCTACGACTGGGATCGTGTCCGAGCGGGCCTCGCAGTACCGATTCCAGCGGCCCCCGCGCCAGCCCCGGCTCCAGTTCCTCTACCTCCTGCCCCAGCCCTTGAAGACGCCGGACACGGTGGTGCCGCCGCAGAGGACGATCGGTTTGCCCACTTGGATCGGGAGGGCGCTATTCAGGCACTCGCCAGAGCCACCGACAGAGCAGATGAGGAAAAGGCGCGTGCAGATGAATTGGCGCGACAACTTCGGAACTCACTCCGATCCCGGGACCGCTGGAAGATGAAGTTCGCTGCGGCGAAACCTCAGAGCAGGAGGAAGAAGAAGAGGGAGAGGGCTGCTGGCCTGGGACAACAGTTGATCGGGTTCGAGCACAATTATAAGCGGGGACGACAAGAACGATATCTTACTCCAAATGGTGGGTTTTGTATGGTGTTGCGACGTTGCATGAGTAACATATCTGCGCAGGCGTTAGGCCTGGCCATAATGACAGACGTATCCAGACCAACAGTGACGCGGTGGGAAGTGAAATTCAGAGCCGCGACGATCATGGCGGCCAAACGGTTCCACTCTACGTGCCGCGCGAGGTTGATGTGTGATGCTGTTCCTCAAGTCGGGTGGAGGATGCAACTGCACGTGGTGCGAGGCGACGCTACGAATTCAGCTGTGTGGCAGAAGTGTTGCCTCCGTGTGTGCCAGGTCTCATCGACATACGTGTGCACGGCAATGCGTGCGAACATGAGTTGGGATCAGGTGCGGGAGCTGTCTCAGGAACGGACGACTGTGTGCGACATCCAGATCTGTAATCAGAAGGACGCGGCTGGCACATACGTGGTGGGGAACAAGCAGATCCAGTCTGCCGGGGCGCCTCTCTGGTCACCGGGCCCTTTCAATCCGCGCGGAGCGGGGGATGTTGAAGAGGGGATCTGGAGGAGGAAGATGAGGAGAGAGAGGGGGGGAGTCGAGGAGGAGGAGGAGGAGGAGGAAGAGGAGGCGGAGAGATAGGGGGGAGGAGGAGGAGGAGGAGGAGGAGGAGGAGGAGGAGGAGGAGGAGGAGGAGGACAAGGGCAAGGGCCCGCCACCCGTTTCTCTTTCCAGCCCCCGCCCCGGGCCCCACCCCCTCTCCACCTCTCGCCCCTTGCCCATCTGCTGCCCCGCGCCGCTCGGCCCCGTTTTGCCTCGCGCCCGCTGCCAGGCAATCCAGCCGCAACTTCGCGGCGATCCAGGACGAGCAGGCGGGCGCTCACGCGGCCCAGCTCCCGGCGCTCGTCGACGAGCTCCAGCGGGCGAGCCGCCTGGACCCGCCCCCCCACGGGCGCCTCCTATCAATGTTCTGCCTCGTTACCGACCAGGGGGCAGACGAGCTCGGGGCGAGGGCATACATCCAGCAAGATTGTCTGCGGGATCCGTGCACTATAATTTGGGAGAGCAATTGTTTATGCCACGTGTACCATCTTATTGTGTCCAAGCTGCTCAAGAGGCTCAACGAGACCCTTCACGCGCGCATGGGCGTGCGGTGCGTGCCCAGCATGGTCAAACTCTTGCATCTTTGGAGGGACAAATCAGTTTTGGTGTATAAGGAGCTGGCTTCTTTTTCGCCAGCGTCAGCGGTGCGAGCGAGGTACATTCCGCCTCAGTGCGTCTCCACACGATGGGGTCAGATGGCCCAGAAGAAGGGCCCCTCACAACATCCGATTGCGCAGTGGCCCCAGCGCGATACCACCCCCACCCCTCGGACCCCTCAGGGGCCCTGGGGGGCCTAGAAGAACGGATTGTCGAGGAGGGGGGCCGCCGACGGCGAGGGGCGCGCGACGCTCGGCGGCGGGGGGGGGGGGAGGTGGGGGGAGCGTGTCGCGCTGGGGCCATTGCCGATCGTATGTGTGCGGGCTTACCCTGGCAGGGTCAATCAGTCGCTGCGAGCGGTATGTGCTGGGCGTGCCGCGCGACCACTTGAAGGCAGCGCTGCAGATGCTTTGCATATCCACCCAGCGGACACGGGACACGCGGCCCGCCAGGGGCTCGGGTGACGGCTTGCGGGAGGCCGCGAACGAATCGAACCAGGAGTATTCGAACCGCATGTCCAAGTGGGCGGGGGATGTCTGGCAGCTCGTCAAGGATGAGGCGCCCGAGGATTTCTTTTATATTATGGAGCTGTCCCAGCTGGCTCGTCAACCGCTCGACCATTTCTTCTTCTTCCTGGAGAAAAAAATCCCAGCCGGAGAGCCACAGGCACTCGCGCAGCTGGTCTGGGGCAAAGCCGAGCAGATTTCCACCGAGTTGCATCGACTGACCTGCCCCGAGCCGTGGCTTGACTTCCTCGAGACGCTGCCGCTGAACATGGCTCCCGCACTTGCGAATATCCCATTCCCCATCCCTCTTCGCCTGCCGCGCGCCCCTCTCGGAGCGGGGAACCGGGGGGCGCGTAGGAATGGCGCGGGGCCCACTTGTGCCCTCCTACCCTGCCGCTTGCCGCCCTCCCC
>CAUYUJ010019893.1:283588-408588 GCA_963575745.1 Prorocentrum cordatum | reverse complement strand
GAGTCTTGAGAAGCCCCGCAGCGGCCTCCAAGAGGCATCAAACCTGTCCCGGGCCCGATTGCCCGCGATAAGAAAGGCCCCCAAGAGACCCTCAAGAGGCCCCCGAGAGGCCGCGCAAGGCCCTACAACGGCCTCCAAGAGGCATCATAATTGTCTCGGGCTCGAGTGCCAATGATAAGGAGAGGCCGTGGGGCTCGCGTGGGGCTCCCGTGGTGCTCGCGTGGGGCTCGCGTGGGGCTCGCGTGGGGCTCGCGTGGGGCTCGCGTGGGGCTCGCATGGGGCTCGCATGGGGCTCGCGTGGGGCTCGTATGGGGCCTCGCATGGGGCTCGCGCTGGGCTCGCGTGGGGCTCGCGCGGGGCTCGCGTGGGGCTCGCGTGGAGCTCGCGTGGGGCTCGCGTGGGGCTCCCGGGCTCTCGTTGGGGCTCGCGCGTGGGGCTCGCGTGGGGCTCGCGCGCCAGCAGCCAGCGGGTGCGTGTGTTGTGCGATCCACGCAGGCTGCTACACACCTGCTCTATATGTGTGGCTTGGCGTGGCACGATGCGTGCAGTGGGCGCAGACTGACAGACTGCAGTCCCGCGATGCGGGATATTTAAGCTGGGCTGCGCGGCTCTGGCGGCGCTGACGAGCCTCGCGTGCCCGCCACTGTGCGCGCGCCAGCGTGCATGCTGCGCCAGTGGTGCCCTGCCGAGTGAAGCACGCACTCGCGCCTTCGGCGCCCGCTCGCCGAAGGGCGGCGGGCGAGCGGCGCCCAGCAGTTCGTGGCTGTCTCGACTCGGGCAGTCGCTTTCACTGCCCATACCCTCCCTCGTCACGCCCTATTCTTCAGGCCCCCAAGGAGAGGCCCCCAAGAGACCCGCAAGAGCCCCCGCAAGAGGCCCCCAAGAGGAGATTCTCCAAGAGACCCCGCAGCGGCCTCCAAGAGGAGGCATCAAACCTGCCTCGGGCCCGATTGCCTGCGATAAGAAAGGCCCCCAAGAGACCCTCAAGAGGCCCCCGAGAGGCCGCGCAAGGCCCTACAACGGCCTCCAAGAGGCATCACAACTGCCTCGGGCTCGAGTGCCAATGATAAGGAGAGGCCGTGGGGCTCCCGTGGGGCTCCCGTGGGGCTCGTGTGGGGCTCGCGTGGGGCTCGCGTGGGGCTCGGGCTCGCGTGGGGCTCGCGTGGGGCTCGGGCTCGCGTGGGGCTCGCGTGGGGCTCGCATGGTGCTCGCGTGGGGCTCGTATGGGGCTCGCGCGGGGCTCGCGTGGGGCCCGTGTGGAGCTCGCGTGGGGCTCGCGTGGGGCTCGCGTGCGGCTCGCGCGGGGCTCCTGTGGGGACAAGCCCTGACGACGACAACGACGACGACGACGGCGACGACGACGACGGCGACGCCAACGACGACGACGACAACGACGACACTAGCGCCCATTGGCCAAATGCAACACATATGACGTAACTGTAGCCCTCCTGTTATAAAAGCTGCAAAGAGAACCCTAGAGTCCCTACAGGCGGCAAGTTCGAGCGACAACGTTCGGTATCGCATAGCATGTGCAGAAAAAGAAGACGGCACGCAGAGGGCCTCAACAGGACCCCAAGAGGCCACCAAGAGGGACCCAAGATCGGTCACGCAAGAGAGTTCTCACAAAGTAGCAGCAGCACTCGATGCTGACAGCGATGCCACTCATGATTCATGCTGACACCCAGCCTGGATCCATCTTCTCTCTCAGCCTCCCATCTGCTTCCCATTGGCTCTCTGTCTGCATGTCTGCTCTTGCCACTGCGCCGCGCCGGGACACGCGGACACGCGGAACTCGAACCTGCTGCACCTGGCAGGTGCGCCGCGCCCGCGCCGTGCTGGGAAGAGAGGGGACAGGACGTGTGATGTTATGTTCAGTCAGAAGCGCCGCGGTCGGATCCCGACCGCGCGTGCCCAGGCGCCCGCCTGCGCACCCCGACTGCGTGCGTGTATGCGCGCGTCGGGGGTCGCAGAGACGTCGCCTGCCGGGCGCGCGCTGTCGGGGCTGAACGCGGCGACAGTGGATGACGACCGTCGAGATCGCTGGGGTCGGGTACCGACGCCCACCCCCTCCAACGCCCACCCTTCGGGGCGATGCCCCTGCGACGCCGATGGCGCTGTTGACGTTGGATGTGGGGGGGGGGGGGTGTCGGGACCTGGCCCCGACGGACCTCGTCCGGCATCGCTGTCGGGATCGAGTCCCGACGACGGGGATGTGGGGGGGGGGTGTCGGGGCCTGCCCCCGACAGACCTTGTCCGACACGGGTCGTCGGGATCAGGCCCCGACGCCCCCATCCAACACCCCCCGTCATCGGGGTCAACTCCCGACGGACACTTGGTTCGATGTGTGCTTGGGGGGGGGGGTCGGGACCTACCCCCGACGGGCCGTGTTCGATGCGAATCGTCGGGATCAGACCCCGACGGCACCGCCCCAGCCACAGTCATCGGGGCCAGCTCCCGACGGACACCTGGTTCGATGTGTGCTGTGAGAGGGGGGGGGGTCGGGACCTACCCCCGACGGTCCATATCCGATGCGCGTCGTCGGGGTCAGGCCCCGACGACCCCGCCACGCCCCCCAGTCGTCGGGACCAGCTCCCGATGGACACCTGGTTCGATGTGCGCTGTGGATGGGGGGGGGGGTCGGGACCTACCCCCGACATGCCCCTGTCAGCTATGGATCGTCGGGATCAGGCCCCGACGACCCCATATCGAACCCCGTCGTCGGGACCAGCCCCCGAATGACACCTGGGCCGATGCTGGTGCGCTCGGGGGCGCGTGGGGAGGGGGGCGTGGGGGGGGGGCGTCGGGACCTGCCCCCGATGCGCCATGTTAGATGGGCACCGTCGGGGGCGGGTCCCGATGCCGACTCGTTGTCTGGATGTGCCCCGTCCCGTCCCTTCATGTGTGGTGTCTGTCGGGACCTGCCCCCGATGGATCATGTTGGACATGCGTCGTCGATGCCGTGTCCCGACGGCCCTTCCACCCCGCCATGTCGGGGTGTCGGGATGGGGGGTGTCGATGCCTGCCCTCGACATGCTCTGATCAGCCAATGGTCGTCGGGATCGGGTCCCGACGTGCCCCCCCTCCCGCCCGCTCCCGCGACGCATCCGTCAAGGCGCGGTCCCGACCGACCTATGTAGTTGCGGTGGTGCTGGTGGTGGGGGGGGGGGGCTCGTCGGGATCTGCTCCCGACGGCTCATGTCAGCCATGCGCCCGACTGAGTATGTTAGATCTAGATTGTCGGGATACATCGCGCCCATTATGTAGTATCTACGTTTGCTCCCGACGCCTTCTAGCACGTTGTGCGTATCATCACGTGCATCTTGTGCGACGCGCATGATGCACACCACCATCCCGCGACGCACCGTAACCGCAGCACCTATGCTCAGCCTATGCTCTTCATGTACCACACACGCAGCCTATGAACCATCGCGCGTCCTAGCCACGCTGCGCTCTACATATCGTTTTGGGGTTTCTGGGTTCGGTGGGTATCTGATCCGTGGCGATTGCAAGATCGCAGTCGGAAACCACATGGGGTCTGAATGGGGCATGTCTGGGGCTTTTGCACATACCCATCTCTTCGTCCTCCTCTGACTCATCATCAGCATCCTCAGCATCAACCTCATCATCATCAGCATCATCATGGTCATCATCATGATCACCAGCATCATCGTCGTGATCATCATCATCATCATCAGCAGCAACAACATCATCATCATCATCGTGCGCATGCCGTAACAGTTTGTTTTTGTACCCAAGCCTGTTTGAGTTGTGACCAGTCGCCCCGCCATGCCGACACCACGCCAGATTCCAGTTTGTCACTCGTTGGAAGATGCAAACCGTTGGCAGGAACATCAATTTGCGTGTGTGCTTGCATTTGTTCAGCGTGCTCATCCCACCATCGACTTGAACTCATTCGATGCGGTGCTCGATGACATCACTATTAGCACAGCTTTTTCTGGCACTGGTGGCGCTGAGCTTGCGATGGCCGGGGCTTTCAAATGCATCCGATATTTCAGTTCCAGCGGCGCTCGGACATGCACGCCCCGATCGTTGTATGCAATTGAGGTGTTCGAACCATCACAGCGCGAACTCCTGGCGCTTCCGGACCACCCTCACTGCATATTCGGGGACATCACTGGTGGCATCAATCCCCGCGTGAGGCGCGACCTGATCAAGAATGCGTACAGGATGCCGTACGCCCGTTTGTCGGAGCTGTTTAGGGAGCACCCCAACGTCATGTCCAGCCACATGCGTTGCATAGTGCATGATGACCTGTGTCCGCTGCGTCGTGCGGTCGTGCACTTCGCGGGTACGGAGTGTGTGGCTTGGAGCTCGCAAGGCGCCCACGCGGGTGCGTCGGGCGCGCGCGTTTTGCCTTGGTCGTGCTGGGTGGGTCAGCGCCTCCTGATCGAGGATGATTTCATTGGCCACGAGAACGTTCCAGAATTTCCATGGGATCTTTTGCGCTCCGAATTGCAGTCCAAGTATCTGTGTATGCCGGAGAACAGCTGTGTGGTATGCGCTGCTGACCACGGGCAGGCGTATCGTCGGTGTCGGCGTATCTCCATGTTCGTGCACAAGCGGGTCGCCATGTTGATGCAGTGCCCCAATCGTCCTCTCTTCTCAGAGCTGGAACGTGCATGTCACAGGGAGTGCGCGTTCACGTAGCGGTCATACTTTTGGGCTAGCGACACCGACCCAGATCTGCTCCAAGAGATAGCTGTGGCGGCTGCCCGCAGGTTGCGGCCGTGGAATCTGCCACCGCCCTGTCCCATGCATTTCCCCCGACCTACCCCGACCCTCTACTCGGTCGCTCGCTCGGCACTCGTTCGGTGCATCCTCGTCGGATTGTGATTGTTGGCCCCAGTGGGCCCCCGCGTTTTGGTTTTGGAAAACCGTCCGCGTCGATTGGAGCAATCCGCCCGTCGCGGGCGTTTTGCTCCACGACGGCCCTAGAGCTCCAGTGGGCAGTCATGGCATATTCCGCGGGGTCGCGCCCAGGAGTGTGCAGTCCGAGGCGGGCGATCCATCACTGCAGGCCTTGAGAGCGTCGCTGGTCAAGGGGCCCGCCGACGCTGGCCTTCTCATTCTGGAGTTGCGCAACCGAGACTCATACGCCGCGATGACTTCCAACATGTCGCCAGGAGCTGAGTGCGTTGCCGCGCTGGGACAGACGCCAGGGGTTCATAATCACTGCACCTGGGGCGGCCGCAGTCTCTTCACCATCATCAAGCACTCCGAGTTCTACTACAGTACCGCCCACAATCGTTGGTTGACAGCGGCTGAGCTCCTGACAGTTCACAATTATCCTCTGCGGCCCGAGCTTTCATTTTTCGGGTTGGCGAGTAGCTTTTCACTGGGCACTGTGCTGGCTGGTAGGTCCGTGCACCAGGTGAGGGGGCAGGTGGGTAACGGCCTGCCGCTCTGCATGGTTGGCCCTCCGTTTCTCTGGATCGCATGCCTGCTTGCGTTGCATAAGCACGACCAGCGTGCATCCGTGGGTCAGCTAGAATCCACGTATCGTAGGTTGAGGTTGCGTGTGTCAGACGCGCCAGACGCATGATGAGGGGGCTCGCGCGCGCCTGACAGTTGCACGTGGCGCGCCGGCGTGCGCTACTACAAGGCACATGCGTCCCAGGGCGCCCCAGGCCCGTGCAACCACGCATCGTGTGCAATACGCCATGCGTGTGATCAGCTTCCGGGCCCCCAGCTTTGGCCCCTTTCCCTCGAACTACTTCGCAGACTCCATGGCCCCTCTTCCTCCCCTCCCCCTGCCCTGACCCTGGGGCCCTGGGGGCCCTTCGCTTCTAATATTGGACTCTCGCTTGGCGGGCCCGCCCGCCAGCGTGCGCCGCGGCTTCGCCTGGCTCGCTTCTGTTCCTGTCCATTCCCCCTGCAGCCCCTGCAGTGCTTGCGCTCTGGAGCTCTCACGCGGGCTTGGAGCGGGTGCCCCAGGAGGAGGAGGAAAAGGAGGAGGAGGAGAAGGAGGAGGAGGAGGAGGCGGAGGAGGAAGAGGTGGATGATAAGGAAGAAGAGGTGGAGGAGGAGGAGGAGGCCCCCGGGTCCCCTTCCATTGGCACCCGCGGCGTGTGCGTAGCCCCATGCATGGGCGCATAGCTCCTGGTCTGCGGTGGGTGCCCGGCCGCCCCTGGCCACCTTGCCACCTGCTGCGCGGGGCCAGGTGACCAGGTGTGCTGTCTGGGGAGGAGCGGGGCGGAGCCATGGCATTTCGAGGTTCAGGCCGCCCAGCGATTGTTCGGATTGCTAGACTGCTAGAGTGCCCGCCATGTTGGCGGAGCTGACATGCGCCTTCATTCGGGCGACGAAGTCAATGCATATCCAGCGTTTCCTGGCCAGGTCCACCCTGGACACAGGCGCGCCCCCCTGGCCAAGCCAGGAGGGCGTGGCGCATGAACCGCGCAGTGGATATGCATCGATTTCGTCGCCCGATTCATCATCCTCTCCGTGGCGATCGCATGTGCGTTCGTGGTGGGCATGGCCGTCGGGCGGCGGCTGGCTCCGACTCCAACTAGCTCTTCTACGCCACCTACAACCTCGTCTGCTTCTGCGCCAGCCTCGCCTACCGCTTCGCCTCCGCCGCCTCCGCCTCCGTTTGTGTGGGTTTCGCTGCGCGGCAAGGTGTACCACTGCCGCGTCGATTGCCCTGCCGCCAAGATGGCAAGTGGCCTGCAATCCTTTCCTCAGTGCAAGAAGTGCAAGTGACCACTGACGACAGCACTTGCGCTGCGAGTTGCTTGAAACAATCATCCCATCCTTCTCCAAGTCCTCCTCTTCCTCGTGGCTCTCGTGGGGCCCTCGTGCAGGGGCCACAACAAATGACTATGACCCCCAGGGGGAAGTCCACGCACCCCCTCCTGCCAGGAACCCTTTTGGCCCCCCCCCCCCCAGGGTGCATAGCTCGAGATGGCACCGCGGCCGCTCTATGCCCCCAAGAGCGGTCTGAGGGGGCCAAGCCACTCACCCGCGCCGCGACCCGCCCGCAGCCCATCGGCCCATCGGCGCCACAAACCACCCGCCCACAACAACAACAACAACAACAACAACAACAACAACAACAACAACAACAACAACAACAACACCAACAACAACAACAACAACTACTACAACTACAACAACAACAACAACAGCAACAGGGACGCCTGGCACCAGGACTGCGCCGACCTATGGGCAATAAGGCACTTGTCTACAAGGCGATGGTGCTATAAGGCTAAGGGGTTACAGGGCTAAAGGCATATCGCGAAAACGCTGCAGGGCGATACTCAGGCAAATTTTTGAAATTTGCCTGAGCATCGCCCCTCAGTGTTTTTCGCCCTCACCCTTTTGCAGGCCTCAGGGACGCCTGGCACCAGGACTGCGCCGACCTATGGGCAATAAGGCAATAGTCTACAAGGCGATGGTGCTATAAGGCTAAGGGGTTACAGGGCTAAAGGCATATCGCGAAAACGCTGCAGGGCGATACTCAGGCAAATTTTTGAAATTTGCCTGAGCATCGCCCCTCAGTGTTTTTCGCCCTCACCCTTTTGCAGCCCTCAGGGACGCCGGCAACAACAACAACAACAACAACGACAACAACAACAACGACAACAACACCACCAACAACAATCACAACAACATTAACACCATTAACAACACCACCACCAACAGCAACAACAACAATAATCATTATCCTCCGACCGTTCGCCCCTGCCCCCCGGGCCCCACGCACGCGCGCACGCGCGCGCACGCATGCGCACTCACGCACACGAAGTGTCCATGCATCTATCCATCCGTCCATACATACATGCCCACCACATACATGCATGCTATATAGATACGTACACAGTACATTGTCATTTGCAAACAACGGGAACAAAAACATGAACCCATGGTCCGCCGTGGCTTTCTCGTGATCCCCCCTTGGGCGCCTGCAGCGAGTGAAAGGCAGGGCGACGTGCGCGCCGTTCAGGCCCATGACGGAGCGGCACCTGGGCACGAGATAGCCGCCGCTTCTGTCCCGCCCCACCTCATCGCACCATGCCTGCCAACTCTTCCTCTGGCCGCTGCTGTTTTTTGCCCCAAGCTCCCGAGCTGCTGTCTCTGCCACACAGCAGCAGACGCACCGTCGGAATCCCCCGCCACCGACCCTGCAGCGATCGGCGTCGCGGACACCATGGGCATCCCAGGCAAGGCGGCCGGCGCGTCGGCCGCAGCGTCGTCAGCCGCTGGCTCCCTCGACCTCGCTGGCTTGCACAACGAACGTTTCTGGCAGAAGCTGGGGCCAGGGAAGACGATCGAGGACAGGTTTTCGGACGTCCACGGGAGCAGGCGCTGGCGCACGATACTCAGCGTGTACGTTGAGGCCCGCGGCGTGTCGCTCCAGTGGTTCCACGGGCACCTGCGCGAGGAGAAGTGCCTCGGCCGCTCTGAGCACAACAGGCGCAAGGTTGACTCGAACGTTCGGGTATATGCTCGCGGCATCCTGGAGAAAGGTGTGACCGCGCTGGTCCGCGGCAGCCCGATCGCCATCGCGACAGATCAGCCAGGGGTGTACGATATGCTCGCAGGGGCCACGCTGATGGAAGCGTTCTACGCGGCGCACGAGGCAGATCCCAGCAACGAGTACGTTATCCAGGCCATCGAGGACGGCTACCAAGACTGCCTCATCCTGAAGGCCGCCACCCCCGAGGACGTGCTGAAGTATGTCAAGGAGGAGCACAACGGCTACCACGTGGGCCTCGGACAGAACCACATCGAGAAGTACGAGGCCGCAGTGCAGGCCGTGGAGCCCGCTTGGAGGGTCGAGTGTGACACCAAGTCCTACACCGTTCAGAGCTGCCCCAAGAAGGGACCGTTTTCCTACGCATCGCTGTACGCAGAGTTTGTGAAGACGAAGTTCAAGCAGATGTTCCCCGAATGGGAGCCGTTCGATAACGCCAAAGCGTTTTGGCACAAGATGGAATCCCTCAAGCTGGACACGTGGTACAAGGACGTGTGCGAGAGGAAGTGCGACTTCATGCATCGCGACTTCGACGTCAACTACGTGCTGAACCTCAACAATGCGATCAAGTCGACGATCTTCATGAAGCAATTCACCGACCTGTTCACAGCCGACGTCCTTGCGGCCGTCATGAAGGAACTGCTTCAGTTTGGCTTTCCCACAGACCCGCACTGCGACAAGACTCATGCCTTGGAGTACCCGTTCTTGCTCACCAGCCGTGCCAACGGAGTGGCCTTGATCAAGCGCCTGTTGGCCCCCATTAGCCTCTCCAAGGTGTGGCAGAAGAAAATCGGCGGTGGCAAAGATGCACAGGCAGCGCTGGATGAGCCCACCAAGAAAAAGAGGCGCAAGGCTAGCAAAGCCCAGTCTGCCGATGGCAAGCTCAAAGATATGATCGCCGCACAGATGGAGGACCCGAGAGGCGCGGTGGCCAGCGACGGGCGCAACAAGCTGTTCCTGGACGACCTCATCTTCGTTGTCGTGGCTGGGCCTCTGGCCGAGTTGACGGGCGACCAGATTGACTGGACAGTCGTCGGCCGTGGCTTCCGATTCGGCCTGACTCTCATGCTCGAGGGGAAGCTCACGCTGAACGGGAAGGTGTTTGATAAGTGGTCTACAGCCAGGAAGGAGATCCGAGCCGAGTCGGTCAGGGGACATATCGTGCCACTTGCCGGGGCGTTGGGGGTTGACGGTGGAATTGCGAACGCCGACAGCATGAGCGTGGACTCTCTCGCCGACGCCGTGCTCGGCCTCCTCGAGGTGGACGCGAGCGCTGCGACCGACATGGTGGCGGTGTCGAGTGCGATGTCCACGCGCATGCCGGCGTACTTGGAGGCCATCTCGAGGGACGCATGCTTCATGACGCAGATGGCGGCGATGGACCCCCTCCTCCTGCTCAGCTGCTCATCAGATCATCCGCCTACCTGATGCCTCCCTGTCATGTATCCTTAGTCCTCGCCTCTCCTCCCCATCCGTTCGTCCACTCCTGCGGCCTGTTTACATCCTCCCTCCGATCACTTACCGAGAGGGGTAGCGTCGGCGTCGGCATCGACGAACTAAACATGGGGGCCGATCAACTAGGGGCGGCCCTGATTCCTGACGCGTCTCTTCCAACTATTCGAGCGCCCTCGGCCCAGAGGGCTCTAGGAAGGAAGGGTCGGGGCCGGGTTCGGGGCCCCCTCGGGGCGACGGTTGATTTCAAACAGCACGTGCTGGGGCCCTCTTGTGTCTAGCAGCCACCCTCGGGCCCCTCGAGCCCCTCGGGCCGCCCCTCTCTCTCGGACCTTCTGACTCTCGGAGGTCTCTTTGGAGCCACAGTTGGGTCATCTCGGGATCCTGGGGCCCTCTTGAGCGCCGACTGGCGCGGCGACGTCGATGCCACCCCTCCCCGGGCCCCTCTCCCCCCCGCCCTCGCACCGAGGAGCGGATGTCGCAGACCGTCAACGTCTCGATGCACCACGCCTTCTTCGCGTGCGGCCAGGCGGCGTTGGCCGCGGTGGCCTCCCTCCCCAAGGATGGCAGCGGGCGGACGACAGCATGCGTTTCCGACGTGCTGACTGCGGCCCAGCCCACTCTGTTCGAGCTCTTTCCAGAGAGGTTCAAAAGAGGAAAAGGCACCCATGCCGCTTCCTTCGTTTTCCCCCTTTTTAGCCTCCTCCATGGCGGCCCTCGCCTCGTCACCACCGCTGGATTCGCTTCGAAGTTCGAGTCTGAACGCACCCCTGGAGAAGTCTGGGGAGTAGGAGCGGTATCGGTACCATGTGGTTTCTCCAGAGGTGGGGTGCTTGGGGGTCTGCGATTCTGCAGGCCCGGTCCGAGTGCCCCGACGTGCCAATTGATGATCTCAGCTGCGGGATCATTCCTGATGGGGAGACACTCGATCGTTTCTTCGGCATGCGAGTGAACTACGTACTCCACTTGCTGGACCAGCTTGCGTGCGGCGAGGGCAGGGTGTGCTGGCGCGTCCAATTCACTCATCACGACTCCCCCCAGCCAGATGACGATAAGCGATGGCGCCCACTACTGGTTTTATCTATGCATACATATATCCACTGATATGCACGCAGAGAGATTGAGCGAGGAGAGAGAGAGAGAGAGAGAGAAACACAAAAAAACGCAACCGCATAAAACACAGAGAGAGAGAGAGAGAGAGAGTCATACTACAACTTGTGCAAGCACGATGGGCGTCCAATGACATCTCGAATTCGATGCGTCGCAGGCAGCTCGCGCCTATATCCCTGTCCGTCCAGAGCGCATCGCTGCGGGTTCGATGGACGCTTTGGCGATGCTGGGCGGCGTCCGTCGGTGGATCGAGGAGTGGGGCAGACGATGATGATGGTGATGAGGTGATGCTGATGATGAGGATGATGATGACGATGGCGATGATGATGCTGCTGATGCTGATGATGAGGATGGTGATCAGGATGGTAATGATGCTGTTGCTGCTGCTGCTGCTGCTGATGATGATGATGATGAGGAGGAGGAGGGTGATGGTGATGATGATGTGCTACGCGTGATTCTAGCTCGACCCCCCCCCCCCCCTGCGCACCCAACGGGCGCGTTTTGTTCCCCGGGCCGTGAGAACGCTTTGCGGCCAGAGAAACAACTGTCACCCCCCTTTCTGTCAGTGGCTGGTGTTTGTGTGTTGGGAAGGGCGGTCAACGCCAGTCCCTAGCCACCCTCGCCTTCCCTGAGCAACCACACTGGATGTGGGACATGCGTATCCTAGTGAAGCGTACTTCCCCAAGCCAGCCCGAGGGGGCGAAGACCCTCCAGGAACGCACCGAGAGGGCTCCAAGAGGCCACCCCAGTGGGTGCATAACAAGAGCCTCGAGTTATATACGCCACGGGGGGGCTTCTTGGGGGCATCTTGGGACCCTCTTGGGGGCCGCCTGGAGCCGTCTTGGGGCCCTCTTGGGGCCCTCCAAGGGCGCTGGAGAGGGCCCGCGAGGGTCTCGAGAGGGCGCCAAGACGGCTCCAAGGGGTGTATAACAAGAGCCTCGAGTTATATACGCCACAGGGGGGGCTCTCCCCGCAGCGGGGGTCTCTATGGCCCTCTATGGCCATGGTTCGGAGACTGGCGCCCCCCCCTCACCCTCCTCTCGGCGGTTCAAAGATGGGGTCCTGAGGGATGGGGTCCTAAGAGCAAAATTCCTTAAACGACGTACATTCACCTTTGAATCCCTTCTTACCCGTGGAACCCCACCCCCTCATCCCCCATCCCTCAGGACCCCATCTTTGAACCTCCGACCCCCCGCCCTCCCCCCCCCCAGGTCACTGCCGACGACGCAACGTGCCTGGTCAAGGACCTCCGCGGGTTTGCCAAGGAGATCGCCATCAAGGATCTGAGTTTGCCGTCGGAGACCTGGGTCCGCTGGTGGGCAGATCTTTGCCAGCTTGGGCGCAAGCAGCTGGAGAACACCCCGATGTTCCTTCCACCGTTCCTCGGCCACGTGGCCCCGAGCCCAGTGAGGCGCACCCCAGGCGCGCTCGCCCTCGCGCCCAGCGGCGCCGACGACCCCGCTGCGGCGCCGCTCAGCGCTGAGGTCGCCATGGCCTGCGCGCGGCCGCCAGCGGCTGGTCCAGCCTCGGCGGCTGGGGGCGGCGAGGGAGCGGCTGGCGCATCGCCCGAGGGCGCCGGGGACACGGCTGGCTGTTCCTCCAAGGGCGCCGAGGGCGATGCTGGCGAACCCGCGGGCACCGAGGACACGGCTGCCAGCTCCGCCAAGGGTGCCGGGGGCGAGGCTGGCACGGGCGCCGACGCCGCGGTCGCCAACTGCGCCGACGGCAAGGAGGATTCGATGCCTCCTAGATGGGGTCCGAGTAGGTGGGGACGGAGGATTACGCCGCATCGCCGATACATCGGCGATGCATCGGCGATGCTCTTGCGACGTCGGAGATGCATCGGCGACGTCGGCGCGGCGAACACTGGGCCACGCATGGAGCCGCATCGCCGATGCATCGCCGATGCACCAGCGATCTAGCGTCATCCTCCGACCCCATCTACTCCGACCCCATCTAGGAGGCCTAGAAGGATGCCGAGGGCGGCGATGGCAAGTCCAGTGGCGCAGCCGCGGGCGCTGTCCCCGCCGCGGCCGTCGCGACCCCCGTTGCCGCGGACGCCCTCGTCCCCATGGCCGACCTCGCGGTGACCGTGGTGCCCCGCGCCGGCGTCATGCTCACAGACGCCATTGCCGCGTGGCAGTCGGCAGAGATGGGCGCGGCCACGGGGCAGGTGGGGCCGAGATACCCCAACTCGGGCGCATCCTTCCGAACCCCGCTCTTGTGGTCCCACGGGCCCCGCATCTATTTGCATCCATCCCCCCTCACTTCCGTTGGGGTCCTGGGACCATGTTGGCAGGGCCCTTGGGTGCGCCTGGGTGGGTGTGTCTGGGCCCCACTAGGTTGTGCGTTCGTTCATGCTGGAGCTGGAGGCGTGGATCTTCAAGCAGGCGTTTGCCAACTCTGGCCAGAAGTCCGCAGTCGAACCCGACGAGGGGTACGGGTTCATCAGGCTGCGCTCCGCGACCGATGCCAAGCAGCTCGTGCTCGTTGACGCCGCCAAGAGGGTGGTGCTCAACTTCGCCGGGAGGGTGACGCGGTACCCGAGGAAGGGCGCGCTCAGAGTCTGCGCGCAGTTCGGCATGGTCTTCTACCTCATCCCAGAGGAGCTGAATGACCTCAGCGCCTCGGACTCCTTTGTCCCGGCGTGGGCGGTCACCGAGAAGAAGGTCAGTCCCGACGCAGCCGCCAAGCCCAGCAGGAAAGCGCCCGCCATCAGTATGTCCTTGCAGTCGGATATTGTGGCGTTCGAGTTTTCGTTCCAGAGCGTGCTGAAGGTCGAGACGCTCACGACTGACGTGACCCTCTTCCGCCTCGTCCACGAGGCCGACTTGCAGGCTTCTGGCGCGACGGTCGAGCTGACGCGCGCCCCGTTCCCAGAGGCCACGACAGTCCAGGTGAGCGTGCCAAAGCCAGGCATGATGATCACGAAGGCCGCTTCCGCCGAGAGGATCCCTGCTGCGTGGAGTAGCTGCAGGTTCCTGTTCCAATGATTACGTTTCGCCCTCGCACCGCGCCCGCCTTTGGGGGCCGTGGGTTTCACGGTTTCACGCGGTGTGGTGTGATCATGGCAGGAGTCCCAACTGAGATGATTATGCGGGTGAGGATGGCACCTTGTGAGCACGATGTTTATGATGACGATGGTAAATGGTAACAGTGGTGATGGTCACGACTACGATGACGATGGCCATGTACATGATGATCGCGATGTGATGGTGATGACGACGCCAATGGTGATCACATGCACTCTAAGAGTGACGATGCTGACGGTTTCCCTGAGACTGAGATGCTGCCGATCAACCCACCAGCCCGAAACCGATGCACGCCTCCGTTTTAATTTAAGCGTTCAGAGACGTTCAGGCGCGGGGAACCTGACCTCTGGACTGAGGGACCCTCAGTGTGCGGGTGTGCCACAGGGTTTGCTGCATGTTGGCGTCTGTGCGCGTGCGTGGTCCGTTTCAAACTTTCATGCCCGCCCCGCGCATGCTGGCCGCAACCTCCCACCCTGCTCTCGTCTTTGGGCCATCTTGTGAATTCCGGGGGGGGGGGTTCCAGTGGGTCCAAGACACGCTTCCGCGATCGCGGAGGCGTTTTAGGGGGTCAGACCGCCCATGCTGGAAACCATCTTGAGCGCTCGGCCCCTTTGGACTGCCCTGGGGCCCTTGGGCTCTCGGGCCGTGTTGGGGGCATGATCTATGGAAGCGCCATGGGGGATCGGAACATCCAAACTGGAGGCCATTTTGAGCGCCTGTTGGGCCGTCTTGGGGCCCGTGGCGCCGTTGGTCTGTTCTGGGCCGTCCTGGGGGCTTTCAGAGAAACAGGAAACGCATCCATGATCATGTAGGCGTTCTTGGGGTCCAAAACACATAAAACATCGAAGTCGGAGGCCATCATCCCTCCCCCCTCCCCCCCATCCCCACCCCTCCCTCACGCCCCCACCCCCTCCGCTCCGCAACCGAACCGCCCCCTTTCCCCCTCATCTCCCCTCGTCGGCCCCTCCTCCTCCCCTCCCCCCTCTTCCCCTGGCTGCCTGTCACCGCATCGCCCGGGGCGCTGGCGGTGCCGCAGAGGCGGCCGAGGCGGCCCGAGGCGGAGGCCGCGGGCGCGGCGACGCTTTGGACACGAAAGGCTGAATGCACCTCCTTCTCCCCTCCTCATCCTTCGCCTCCGTCTGCCCCCCCCCCCGGCCGCGTTTGCAAACGAGCGCGCCTCGATGTCTCATCTCCCTATGGGCCCCCCCGAGCCCCCCACCTTGCGAAGCTCAGGGTCGTCATCGAATGATATGCCCTCGGATCTCGCACATCAAGGTTCCTCAGCGCGCGTGCCTAGTTCCTAGCGCGATCCCCCTCGTCTGTCCCCCTTGGCCCCTCACTCCCTCATCTCTCTTTCTTCCTTTCTCGCCCCCCGTCTCGGGATGGAAAGGGAGGAACAAGAAGAGGACCTTAGGTGATCGCGGAGGGTCTGTCGGGACCCGCGTTTCGGCTCGCTCCCGCCAGACCGCCTTTCGGGGGCAGCTCGCGGGACCAAGGGTCCACCCTAAGTTCAGACACTTTTCGGACTCAGGACGTTCACCCCCAGGATACAGCCAGGGCTAAGAAACCCAAACATAAGGAACGAGGCCCCTTTTTTACCCATAACTTAAACTTCGATTCCTCATGGAAGACCTGAGGAAACCCCAAGGAAAACTGTAAAACAATCAAGGAACACCGAGCCCCTCCCCAACGAAAAGGGTTCCTTCTTCAGCGCCCCGACCGTAGGACGAAGCCAGGACGAGGATAACATCGGGTGGGGATAAGCCGAGAATCTCTGAGATCCGGCGGCCCTGGAAGATGTCTGGAGCGCCGCGGCCTTCTCAGAGCGTCCTGGAACGGATCCATCCTCGTCCTGGCCCCGTCCGAGATGAGGAGTCATTGGCAAAGGGTGGAAGCTGTTCATGTATCCGCAGCACCGGCACCAGAGCCGCTATGGATGTAGTCTCCACCGGAGGAGGAGGAGGAGGAGGAGGAGGAGGAGGAGGAGGAGGAGGAGGAGGGTGAGGAGGGGGGGGAGGAGGGGGAAGGAGGAGGAGGGGGAGGAGGAGGAGGAGGAGGAGGAGGAGGAGGAGGAGGAGGAGGAGGAGGAGGAGGAGGGCCGGGCTTGTGGGTCGAGTGCCCTGGGCACACCACGGGCGGGGGGGGTGCCCATCTAGCAGGTTCTCCTCGGCACCCGGGTGAAGGGCGACAGAGAAGAAGGAGGAGAAGGAGGAAGAGCAGGAGGAGAGGGAGGAGGTGGAGGATGAGGATGAGGATGGTGATGATGATGATGATGATGAGGATGAGCAGGAGGAAGAGGAGGAGGAGGACGACCCTCCTCTCATCCAGGGCGCCGACTCTCCTCTCATCCACCTCCTCCTTGCGCGCTCATTATCCCTCCTCCTCCCTCCTCCTGGCCCTCCTCCTGGCCCTCCTCCTCTCTTTCCCCCTCCCGCCTCCTCCCTCCTCCTCCCCTTCTTCCTCGCTTCCTCCTCCCCATCGTCACTTCGTCCTCCCCTTCCTCCAACCTCCTCCTGGTCAATCTCCTCGTCATCCATGCCTCCTCGTCCATTATTTTTCCTCCTCCACCTCCTCCTCCTCCATTCATTCTCCTTATAGATAAACTCTTCCCTGTCGTACCCCGAGGCCAGTTGTTAGGGCGGGCGGGGCGTTTCGCCTCAGCTCAGACTTCCCCACCATTTATGACTGTGAGGGTTTAAAAATTGAAATTATGCTAACGGAGTTCCCCACATAATGATGTTTTTGGGCTAGCGGGATCAAGCAACATTTTGTAGAGAAATTGCCGACCTGCCCTCGCCCTCTCCATCCTTTTCTATCACATGGTGGGAGGGGCACGAAACCTGATAAATAACAGGTGATGCGAATACCCTCCTCGCTCAGGCGGGGCCTCCCTGGAGGGGTGGGAGGGGCACGAAACCTGATAAATAACAGGTGATGCGAATACCCTCCTCGCTCAGGCGGGGCCTCCCTGGAGGGGTGGGAGGGGCACGAAACCTGATAAATAACAGGTGATGCGAATACCCTCCTCGCTCAGGCGGGGCCTCCCTGGAATACCCTCCTCGCTCAGGCGGGGCCTCCCTGGAGGGGTGGGAGGGGCACGAAACCTGATAAATAACAGGTGATGCGAATACCCTCCTCGCTCAGGCGGGGCCTCCCTGGAGGGGTGGGAGGGGCACGAAACCTGATAAATAACAGGTGATGCGAATACCCTCCTCGCTCAGGCGGGGCCTCCCTGGAGGGGTGGGAGGGGCACGAAACCTGATAAATAACAGGTGATGCGAATACCCTCCTCGCTCAGGCGGGGCCTCCCTGGAGGGGTGGGAGGGGCACGAAACCTGAGAAATAACAGGTGATGCGAATACCCTCCTCGCTCAGGCGGGGCCTCCCTGGAGGGGTGGGAGGGGCGCGAAACCTGATAAATAACAGGTGATGCGAATACCCTCCTCGCTCAGGCGGGGCCTCCCTGGAGGGTTTTCTGGTATGGTATTGGTATGGTATGGTATTGGTATGGTATGGCTTGGTATGGCTTGGGATGTTATTGGTTTGGTATGGTATGGTATGGTATGGTATTGGTATGGTATGGTATGGTATTGATATGGTATGGCTTGGTATGGCTTGGTATGGTATTGGTATGGTAAGGTATTGGTATGGTATGGCTTGGTATGGTATGGTTTAGGAGAAGGACGCGGGAGGAGGAGGAGAAGGAGAGGGTGTTCTGGGAAAACAAGAACCCCACTCAGGATGTGGGGAAAAAGCTTCGCAGATGGAGGGCGGGTGGTTTTCAACATGTGGCTCTCGCCTGAGCGCCGCGCACATTCGTTTTGGACATCTGCAATGAGGTTCACGCATTGAGGGCGGGTGGTTTTCAACATGTGGTTCTCGCCTTAGCGCCGCGCATATTCGTTCTAAAATCTGCAAGGGTTTCACGGATTGAGAGCGGTTGGTTTTCAAAATGTGGCTCTCGCCCAAGCGCCGCGCACATTCGTCGTAAACATGTGCAAGGGCTTTTAAGGATTGAGGGCGGGTGGTGTCCAACATGTGCTTCTCGCCTTAGCGCCGCGCACTTTATTTTCAAGAATTAAAAGAATTTCACGTATTGAGGGCGGTTCCTTTTCAAAACGTGGCTCTCGCCTTAGCGCCGCGCATATTCTTTCTAAACAATTGCAGGAGTTTCACGGATTGAGGGCGGTTCCTGTTCAAAATGTGGCGCTCGCCTTAGCACCGCGCACATTATTTTCTTTACAGTTGCAAGGATTTCACTGGTTCCCATCATCAGCGTACCAGAAATGGCGTTCTGGAAAGACTCAGGGTTATGCGGGCACGACAGTTACGTTGATTCGTTGTGTTGGAGTCTTGCAAAAAGGCGTTCTGGCACGATCCTGGATCGTCAAGACGCAGCAGTCAGGTTGATACGTGGCGTTGACATCCCGAGAACAACATTTTGGCACGCTTCAGGATCTTCAAACTGTTGTCTTCCAACGAGGCAGTTCCCTCAATGGAAATGAACCGTTGTATGGGGCCTATGAAGGGGGAGCTTGGAAGGAGGGTTAATTCCAACATCGTTGATGACTCTGGGCTTTCCACTGGTCCTCCTCCTCCTCCTCCTCCTCCTCCTCCTCCTCCTCCTCCTCCTCATCCCAACACCTCCTCGCGCGGGCACTGCGGACATCTCCGCGCTGTACGATACACTCTCCCGTCCCAAGCCCCCTCCCCTCTCTCTTGTGTTGCATCTTCGGGGGACCTTGTCTGTCCCGTTGCGCCGCGATCCACGTCGAATCCATGTCGAATCCGTGTCGAGCGCGTTGAATCCATGTGGAATCCGTGTCGCGTCCGAGTCAAATCCGACTCGAACGCACGTCGAAATCCGCGTCAAACCAACGACGGAGTACATGAAAAGAGTGTCATTTTCAGGAGAGGTACTGCCCCCCAGAGATACAAAGCAAATACTCACTGCGCGAAGCACCCAGGGGAAGTCAAGAGCAATGCGGCAAAATGGGGTCATCAAGCCGCTTCGCAAATTTAGGCCTGGAGGCGCCAAACCTGACGAAATAGCAAGCGAGTTCCTCAATATAAACCAGGGACGCCCTTCATCCGTGACCGTTTTTCTTATCAGGAATCGCCCCGAATCTACGAGCTACTGCTTGGACCTGAGAGGCGCCCAGGCGACAACCCCAATTTGCAAACAACCCACCCTCCGTCCGTCCCACAAGTGGAGATCCAAAGCTTGAAGCTCGTGTACGGTGGGGACGTCTCAGGCGAAACGCTGTGCACGGTGGGGACGTCTCCGGCGAAACGCCCAGCCAGCCCTAACGAAAGATCCGGCGGTGCGACAGGGAGGAGGAGTCTGTAAAGAAGAAGGATTGGGTGGAGGAGAAGGGACCAGGGCATGGAGAGGGTTGAGGAAGACGGGGATCAGGACGGGGGAGGAGAGGCAGGGAAAGGAAACCGGCGCCCCTGCATCGGACTGGCTGGGGCCCAAGCCCCGCAAGGCCTGGGTCTGGGCCCCAGCCTAGGGCGGGTTTTTCAAACTCATTCTGAGTGGCCCATGGGTGGATGCCAGGGAGCACAAAAAACCTCATGATAAGCACCCCGACAGGCAAGGGCGAATAGCAAATGCACCCAAGGAAGGAATCGAACAGTGAAGGCTGTTTAGTAAACGCCCATGGCATTTTAGAAAGCACAAGTTGTGAGGGCCGGGGTGGTTATTTCCCCTCTGATGTGTGGTGGTGTAATCTATGTTGTGTACTACAAATACACACATGTGAATATTAGATGCTTTGTGGGTGCATGCAGTCTATGCTGTGCAATTGGTGCGATACCATCTATGTGGTGTACCCTAGCTGTGCAATCAATGTTGCGTAATATATTTAGGACAACCCGTGTTGTGCAATATGTATATATACACGATGCAAGCGATGCTGTGCAATATAGGTGATACATGTTTGTGGCGCAGAGTATCAAGTGGTTGTGCAGCATGTGATGTGTAATAGATGCGGTGCAGGCTATGTCGTGAGCCAACAGCCGCAGGTGCGATTTCTTATGTCGTGCAATCTACGTGGTGCAATCCAAAGGCGACGAAGGGCGGCGACGGCGGCAACGTAGCCGCCAGACCGAAGACACCGCCCAGACGACGGGCGGCGACCAGGCGGCGATGGCGGCCACATGGCCGCAAGACCAAAGACACGGCCCAGTCAGCCACAAATGTTCCAAGAAACACATAGAGTAGAGGCCAGTCCACAGGAAACCTTCCACAAGAAGCCCAACCCTGAGACCCCAGGACGTCCATTGGTGTTTGATACGAGAACGTTCCGCGTTCCACCGCAGAACCGTCGAAACCCAAGAAACCCAGGGCACCCTGGAGGCAAGCAGGGTGCTTCTTTTGGCATTGGCCTCCACTGTAATCTTATCAGGACATTCTCTGGTGGGCCTGTGCGCAGGTCGGGACGCCTCGCCACTGTGTGACGGCGGCCCGCGGCGGCCCCACGGGGCTCGCAGGCGCCGCCGTGCCTCGCGGCGCGGAGGCGGCCGAGGGCGGTGGGAGCCGCGCTCCGAGCTTGAAGACGGCGAGCTCCAGCGGGGCCTCGTCGGGCCGGTCGGCCCGGAACACGTTCTCGCACTTGACCTCGCCGCCCCCCGACGCGGATCTGGTGTCGTCGTCGTCGCCGTCGTCCATCGTCGTCGTCCATCGTCGTCATCGTCGTCATGGTCTCCCGTCGTCCATCGTCGTCATCGTCCGTCGACGTCGTAGTCAAGTCAGCCTCGTCGTCCGTCACCTCCCGTCGTCGTCATCGTCGGTCCTCAGTCGTCGTCGTCGTCGTCGCTCGTCGGTCGTCCCCCGTCTCTTGTCCCTCGTCCGCCTTCCGTCGTCCTTCGGGGTAGGCAGAGCCCTCTTTGAGCACAGCACGGGATTCACCAAAGGGGGGGTGACCCTGAGGGGGGCATGAGTTCGATCCGCTGGTGCACCGAACTGCTGCAAACAGATGCCCCCCGCATGCCCCACATGTCGGCAACTGTCGGGAGCTGCTGGCAGCTGGGGGGCATCTGTTCTGGGCGGCTCGGTGCAAAAGCGATCGAACTCACCCCCCCCCTGGGGCACACACTCCCTTGGCGGGATCCCGAATAACACACTTCTGTCTGGAGGTAGGAAAGGGGCGCGGCGTGAAGGGATTGTGGTGCCAATGCCACAAAGGGGTGTGGTGCCACACCACCCTTTTATTAGAGGCCTGTCCCTGATGGTGTCGGAGGATCGCGCCGCATCGCCAACGCATCGTCGATTTATCGTCGATGCATCGGCGATGCACTGGCGACGTCGGCGATGCATCGGCGACGACGTGAGGCAAATCGGGCCCCACATCGAGCCGCATCGCCGATTCATCGGCGATGCGGCGCGATCCGGCGACCTCATCTGCTCCGACGCCGTCTGGGAGGCCTGCATCTGTGCCACACCCCCTTTGTGGGCGGGCGTGCAGGCCCGCAGCAGCTGCGGCCGCGAAGGCCCCCCCTCGAGGGCCCGACTCGGCAGGGCCGGGCCGGTGCCGCTGTCAACGGCCGAGCAGAGGAGGCCCCAAGGGGGGGCGAGGACGAGGAGGAGCAGGAGGAGGAGGAGGACGAGGAAGAGAAAGAAGAGGAGGAGGAGGAGAAGGAGGAGGAGGAGGCGGAGGACCAGGAGGACAAGGAGAAGGAGGAGGACGAGGAAGAGGAGGACGAGGAGGAGGAGGAGTACGCGAGGCAGGATGAAGAGGAGGTGTTGCGATCGAGGGTCGAGGGCTTCGGGCATTTCGGGGCGCGTTTCGAGGCTGCAGCGCTTTGCCCACGGCGGCCAAGGGCCGAGGGTTGCGGGCGCCTCGGGCCCTCGACGGGCCTCGCCCGACGCGGTGACGGCCCCGAGCTCTCGACCCCTCCTCGGACAAGTTTCGCATCCCAGGTCGTTTTCTGGACAGCTCTGGGGCCCGGCCCAGATGTAGGAACACTCAGCACTGAACCATGAAATCGCATCCAATCAGAACGCGCGTGGGATCGGTCAGCATCGGCACTGAAACGAAATCGAATCGGAACGGCTGCGGCATGACGCACAACAGCGCCAAACAAACATCGGGCTCAAACGGATCGCACGAATATCGCAATCGCATCAAATCGAGCTGCGCAGGATTGACATTGACTGTCGGAGACGGAGCCACGCCGAGAATGGGCCGCAACAGGGCTCGTTACGCCTTCTCCCAAAGCTGGTCGTTGTCATGGTGCTACTGATCCTTCCCTCCTCCTTGTCCTCTTCCTCCTCCTCCTCCTCCTTCCGCGCCTCCTCGAAGAGGTGAAGGCCAAAGGGAATTGAACGAAGGGAGACAGCGGAAAATCGGCAACACGCAGTATGACGAGCCAGACAGGAATAAGAATCGGCGCATGGAGCAGCAGGCAGAGGAACAAGAGCACGAGGATAATGACGAGGCCTGTGGAGCAGCATCAGGGTGTCGAGTAGGTTAACCAGCCGACGCGATAGGCGAACAATCAAGAGAATGAGGCTGAGGAGCGGCATCACAGGTGAAGTGCTAAGAATAACGAGGAGAAGATGACTAGAATAATGATGACGAGAAAGAAGAGGCAGATCACCGCATGTAGGACAACGGCGGTACTACTCGTCAACAACGAGAGGCGCAAAGAGGGAGCATCCGCACAGGGATGTAGGGGAAGAGGGAGGAGCAGTCGCAATTGAAAACGGGCGCGAACTGGAAGGGGTGGAAAAAACAGGGATAGGGTGAGGAAGAGAAGGCGAGTGATGAGGAACACGATCAGGCGCGGACACGCCGAATGGGCAACAGCGGCTCATGTTGCTGGGCAAAATGCCGCAGCAGGCGACCAACATCCAGACCTTGCGAGGGTTCCCACGGGGCGCTCTGAATCCTCAAAACAGTCCCGGAGATAGTTTGACAGTCGGAATCATTAGAGCAGTCCCCTGGGACTGCGCAGAGGAGCTATCCTGTCTATGAGTTTTTGGATGGGGAGGCGCCCAGACGAACCGAACAAGCCAGAAGCCATGGCACATCGAACCCCGCTCGACCCCTTCCTCTGTACCTCACCCTCCTCTTTCCCCCCTTCCTCCTCCACCCCGCTTCCTCCTACCTCCCCAACCTCCCTGCCCTGCCCCTGCTTCCTTCTGCCTGTTCCTCCGCCTTCGGACCTCCCCGCCCTGCTCTCTCCCCCCTCCACCTCCCTCCACCCTCCCCCCCCCCTTCCCTCGGGGGTCCCAAGAGAGCAGTGCGGTGACAGACCGTGCGGTGACGTCGAAGTTCCAAACGGTCCGTCGGCCGAGCCATCCTGGGAGAGCGGCCGAGGCCCCACAAGCCGTGCGGCCACCTCGAGTCCCCACCGGCTTACCGCATCGCTTGGGGCCCCCGACGCCTCCCAGGACATGCGGCGGTCTGACTCCTTCAGTGCACGGCCCCCGAGGTTCCAACCCTTGCCCAAGGGCCGGCTCGTCGAAACGAAAAGACGGCCCACGAGAGCGCCCAGGCACCGTTCAGCTCGAGCACTGGTCTCCGCCAGGGGGCGCCGGCCCGCCGACCCCGACTGCGTCAGCGCAGTATTGATTCGGGGTGGTGGCGCTCGCGCGAGGGCGGTCACGGCCACGAAGGGCCGCTCCCAGACCCCCTTAGGGACATGGACAAATCACGACGTGAGGTTTGTCGCTATGGGGGGCCTCTGGGGGCCCTCACTGGGCCTCTGAACCATCAAAGACTGGCTCGGGATGAGAAGCAGGTCCCGGGGAATGGGTCGAGACCTCCAGGGTTGTTATAAAACAATCATGGCGTCGAGGGTCTGGGTTCACCACAAGCTATGTCGCCCGCCCTAAATGCAGTGGAACACCATGCCAATAAATACCCTGCTTGCCTCCAGGGTGCCCTGGGTTTCTTGGGTGTCGATGGTTTTGTTGTGGAAAGCCGTTCCCACACCAAAAATCAGCGGACGGCCTGGGTTCTCAGGGTTGGGTTTCTTGTGGAAGGTTTCTCGTGGTCGAGCTCCTACTGTCGTGCTCATCAGCGATGAGCAGCAATCGTGTCTGGCCAAAGCCTTTCCGGCGCCCTGCCTGCAGTGATTTTGCCGCGGCGTCATTGCAACAGGCACTGTCCAAGTCCGCGGGCAGTGGAGCTTCAGCTTGCGCATGCGAAGCATCACTCGTCAACTTTCCTCTTGAAGGCAGATATTATGTCTGTGTGTGCGCAGGTAGCTGCTGACAAAAAGTTCCACAAAGAGAACGAGATGAGCAGTCCAGCATTGCAGTCCCACTGCCTTCCCTAGCAACCTCCTGGATGGGGTCGGAGTAGATGGGGCCGGAAGGTTTCACCGCATCGCTAATGCAGCGGCGATGCATCGACGACGCCGGCGTGGAAAACATCGGGCTCCACATCCAGCCAGGTCGCCGATGCATCGGCGATGCGGCGCGAGCCTCCGACCCCATCTACTCGGACCGCAATTGGGAGGCCTAAATTCCCTCGCGCCCCCCTAGAGCTCGCGTCGCGGTGGATCACGCGCTGGCCGTGCAAGAATGCCAGGGCGGAGAGGAGCTGCCTCGCGGCGAAGGATGGGTGACCCTCAATTCTCCTCGGTTCCCTCCGTGTCCTCCCACTCCTCGTCGATCATCCTGCCTCCTCGATCCTCGGTCCTCCTCCACGGGCATGTGCTAGTACATGCTCGGAGGCCCGGGCGGACTTCTTGGATCCCCGCTGGGCCCCCCCTCCAGGCAAGGCGCTGGAGGCGCCGTCCAGGGGGGCCCAGCGCCGCTGGAAGAAATCCGCGCGGAGCTCCGAGAGTGGATGCTTACTGTCATCCTGCTGGAACGAATGGGCTGTGTTCAGGATCGGCCCGAAAACCCAAGCCTCTCCTGAACCCAAACCAGCCCATACGGCCAGGTCTTGACTGTAGGCCGCTCTTCCTTGTCGGGACGGGGGGGGAGATGGGCGAAAAGCGGTGCGGGGGCGGCCGGCCGCCTGGCACGACAGAGGAACAAGCAAGGACGGCCAGGGCCGGCGTGGGCATATAGGCCACCAGCCGGTGGTCGGTATGGAAGTTCGGCGCAACCAGGGTCAGGAACTTTCGGATGGCGCGTCGCTGGCCCACCACACTGCGGCGCGACACGCAGCCCACTTCCAAAGCCAAGCGCGTCAACATGAACGAACATTTCCCAGCCCCCCGCCCCACGGAACGAAACGACACACGATCAGCTCGCAAGGCACAGTGCGTCGCAGGGGCCGCCGCGGCGACACGCCGATGCATGTCGCCCTGGCGGCCCTGGCTGGAACACACACAAGATGCATGGGGGATGCTGAATGCCAGATGCGGGCACTCCGCTTAACTGCGGGGAAGGGGCGCCCCCTTGAACAACTGAGCGCCTCGTGGGCCAGGAAGTGCCCCGCGAGAGCCCCAGTGTGCAAGGAACGTATATCCGTCCATGAGGCCGTTTTCCATTCATCGCGTGCGAAGGGAAGGCCTCAAGCAAGAGCGTCGCTTTCGGAAGGGACCGCCCTCCATCCACGCACGTGTTGCAACAATTCAAATTTCGTGGTAATGCACGCCAAAATATATTCTAAAACAGGGCCGTGCGTCAGCGTGACAGTGTACGACGCACATGATGACGCACGCGGCGGAATAATGACATGTGTGCACCCGCCCATACAAATGTTCGGCCTTCTTCAACATCGATGTGCGCGATCGTTACGTAAGCAAGCAGTTTGGCACCCCTCCTCCACCCATCAGTGTAATCATCGGGGCTCTGTGACCTCCGCCACCCAAAAAAACACACACACACACAAGGGATGGATAATTTGCCCAGGGGCCATGAACGAACATACTCGACGCGGGTGTCCCCGCATGTGCATATCAGAAACCGGTCGCGTCTCGCCGAAGGACCCAATACGCGCGCGTTCGCGTTCGAAATCGAGCTCCCGTAAACGACGCGGGCGAGTGACACGGCTACGACAACACGCCTTTCCTTTTTCTCCTCCCCCTATATCTGGATATCCGTTGGGACAAATGGCGGCCCCTATGGGAATAAAACAAATATGCCGTCACCACTTGGCATCGGGGCGGCAGCCGGGGTCCGCTCACGCAATGGCAATGGAAAGCTGTTCGGGTGGCTCCTTCGGGCCAGCTCCAGCAAAACCGCCCACGCTTCGCATCGGGTCGCAGGGAGCGGAAGGGGGCGCTCTTCTCCCCGCAGCGCGCTACCCTGCACTTCTCGGCAAGCAAAACGGCCCTGTTCACCCGTCGAACCCCCGTTCTCCGTGAAGCATTGGGAGACGCTGTTCGCCGCCAGCGGCGGAGTTTTTTTCCTCTCCAGAAGCCAGCGAAGAGGCGGCCGCTCCAGCAGCATGTCCGCCATCTGGATGGCACGGGGGAAAACCACGTAGAGGTTTGGAAGCCATGCGTCGTCGTCAGCGCTGCGCTGTCCCTGGGGCTCCTGGCGCGCGCAATCGATGATCACTGAGCGGCGACTCGTGCGCCCTTGCGAGGCCGCCGTCGTCAGGTAGTGGGCGTACGAGAGCACGACGCCGAAACGCTTCACGGTGTGCGCCACGGACTACGCCTCCCAGGTGAAGGTGGTCTCCATCAGAGGCATGCGTACCAGTCCGCGAACACTCCTCTGCAAGCTTCTCCCTGTTGTCCATATATCACACGGGATCTGTCGACCCCAGGCTTCGTGAAGCTTTCGGATGCAATTGAAACTGCGGCCCAACTCTTGGAAATACAAGGGGGGGGGGCGTCCATCCTCGATAGGGGCGCGTCCGAATAGCCCCTTTGGGGTGGATTTCAAAGCCCCCCTCCTTGTCTCACTGGCTTCATCTTCCGTTGAAAAGTCGGGGGCTGGGGAAGGCAAGTTGCCTGCGAACGTATCCCATGAAACGGCGCCACGTGGGACCCTACTTGATGTCGTCGGCCTCCAGCAAACTGGCCATCGGGGCACGGCGCGTCCTGGAGATCTCGACCCGGCGCGTGTTGTTGTAGTCCACCTGGTCGTTGCGGTGGAACACGAAAACGACGATGGTGGCCCGCTGCTTCTAGAAGAGGCCGCAGGTTCAATTGAACTTGCAAGCGGAATTCGCATCCCAACGTTGGTGGGGAACACGCCGTGGATCCGGCCTGTCCAGTGGATGTTGGCCACGTTCAGCATCCGGGAGTACATCGCCTTCTCCTTGACAGTGATTGTTTTTGGTCTTGGACTTTTCGGACTTCGCATCCGCGACCGCCCTGAGGACGCAAAGAACAGCGAGGGTGAAAAGAAAAAGGTGGCCCAAAAGAGCCCCGGCCACATGGCCAAGAAGGCAAGATGCCACCAGGCGATGGCACAACCAATCGTTTGCCTCAAGCCATTTTGGCTCAAGCCATAGAAAGCTGGAACAGTGTGACCAAGCACCGTTTGGGATGGGCCCCTGTCCCCGCCACGTGGCCTGTGAGCATGGAAAGGGGGCTTGCCCTGGACTCGGCCGGAGTCGAAACAGTGCATGTGTTCACTGGTTTCGCCACGCACGCGCGTGCTTAGTCCTAGAAGCCAGATGCCGCCACACCTGCCCCGGCCGCGTGGCCGATGGAGACTGGGACACGGTGCACGGAGGGATTGTATAGCCCTCGCTGGCTGCCTGCTGGAAGACCAGCGGCACCTCGAATACGCGGGCGTCGCGCCGCGCCCGCTTGGTGATCCAGCGCACGTCAGGTTCCCAGTACATGGCTAAGCCGTACACCTTGAGGAATTGATGACGCGCGCGCGGCGGGTCCAGCTCACGGTTTGGGTCGGGGCGCCTGTCCTGGAGGTCTGAATCAGAAGGATTTGGGGAAGAGACGTTCCGTTGCCCATCTTAGAAGAGGATGTGAGGGATGTGGGGAATGAGCTCTCGACATGGTGGGTGTAGGGAGAACCTCTTGAAAGAACGGAAGTGAGCATGTAGGCGACAACAGGGAACCCATCTTGGGATGTGGGGAACAGCCCTCGACGTTCCGTTCCAGGCCGCAGGAAGGCCCCGGCAGGGCCCAGGGGCGCCCGGAGGCCAACACAAACAACGCAGCGGCTGCAAGATACGTAGAACAGACGTGCGACAGGAGTCACAGGAGAAGGGCAATCTGTAGGAACACACGTGAAACGCACAGGGCTCGAGTCCCAGGAACGAGGCACGGCAATATATGAAAGCATTCGCAACACACCTGGGCTTCGGTCCACAGGAAGGGGGCCATTTGCAGGAACAAGCGTAGACCACATAAGATTCGAGCGGATTCGAGCCCAAGGGAGGATGCGATCGATAGGAGCAGAAGGCAATATATTGGAACATATGCAACACACGTTAGATCCGAATCACAGGACAGGGGCAATGCACACACATATATATATATATATATATATATATATAACAGCCGTAGAACACATAGTAGCTGAGCCCCATGAAACACGCAATCTATAGGAGCATACGTCAAACACATCGGGTTCGAGACACAGGGGAGGGGCAATTTGCAGGAACAGACGTAAACCACATGGGATACTCAATACCCCCCCATGGACCGAGATCTCCAGAAACATCTGAAGATCGAAAGTCAACGAATAATATAAGTTGACGGCAAGTCGATTCCCTTGGGAGTGTTGATGCCAGCACCTCGCCTGAGGCATCCTCGAACCCTGCTCTGGAAGCCAAGATGTTCCGGCTCGAAAGAAGCACACGGCATTCGACATCCCCACAATTTGGGCGCGAACAAGCCCATCAACACCCCATAGCCCAACATTGGAATCATGAAACCAGCGCATTGCCCGAGACATTCTGAACATCCGCTCCAAATTCAAAAGATGGTACGGCCCGAACCAGGCGAACCGCCTGAGACACCCCAAACCTGGGCGCGAACGGACCCCTGCAATACCTCATGGCGCGCGCCCCTCCTTGGGAATGCTGGAACCGGCGCCTCGCCTGAGGCATCCTCAATATCTGCTCTGGAAGCCAAGGAGGCCACGGTCCGAAACAAGCACAACGTTTGCGACGCCCCCACAATCTGGAAGCGAACGGGCCGGCGCAATACCCCCTGGCGCCCCTGTTGGGAAAGCTGAAGCAAGCACCTCGCTGGAGATATCCTCAACATCTGCTCCGGAGGCAAAGGATGTCGCGGTCCGGAGCAAGCAGGCTGCCTGATACATCCCCTGAATCTGGGCGTGAACAGGCCAGCACCACCCCCTGCCCCTCCCCCTTTGGGAGTGCTGAAGCCAGCGCCTCGCCTGAGATGGGACATCCGCACTGTCTGCGTGCGCGAGTAATTCTGAGCATGGGTGAGTCGAAATGAGGAAATGATGTAACTGACTCTGCGTGAGTAAGAGTGAGTCTGACTATGAATTGATATAAATGATGAGTGAGTCTGAGTACGTGTGAGTCTGAATGCGACTGAGATTGCAAGCGAGTGCGTCCGAGTACGGATGCATATGAGTGTGAGCTTGTCTGAATGAACAGTGGAAGGACGCCAGCGAATCAGACTGAACACCTGTGAACTCAAAAGAATATGATGCGTAGGTCTGAGCGTTGGTGAACCCGAACCTAAGTCTGAACCTGCGTAAGTAAGACGAGGAAGATGAAGCAGGGATGATGAGAGGAGAAGTCGGCGCGGTCTGACTACTAACAGAAGCCCATCTTAGCATATGGGCAACTCCTACTCATACGCCTCCTGTTCAGGACCCACCTTCGACCTTCCTGGACTCCTTTTCGGGAGCGGCCAAGAGGGGGGTGTCCAAGAGGGGGGGGTGCAAATCATGACCGGCGGCATGTGCGCGGCCCAGCGGGGGGGCCTGGGACGTAATGAAATAAGAAGAGGCGCCATGAAATCTGCGGAGATATCATGGCCCGCGCCATGATATCCACCCCCCCCTAGTCATCACCCCCCTCTTTTCCGCCCCAGAGGAAACTCCAAACGCTTCCAGAACCGACACGAATCATCTGGGGACTTATAGAGACCTCCAAAGACCTCTCTCAATTCCTCTTTTTACTTCTCGAACCGCCACAACGCGGCGTCCAGAGAGGACCAGGAGGAAGAGAACAGATGCGCCCATCTGGATACCGTATGATCTGCACCCGGAACGAGCAGAATCGGCGCGGCCACCCGGCGGGCCAGCAGAGAAGCGGCCAGCACGCCTGGTGCCGCTGCCGAGGCCAGGCGCCGCCCCCGTCCACAGCAGGCGCTCCTAACCCAACGAGCGAGCGCCGCCAGGCCTGCCGATACACCGTGGCCGCAGCCCAGCGCCACAAGGGGCAACGCCAAGGGCCGCCTGCGAAGTGCGCAACGGCGCCCGGTGCCAGCGCAGACCACGGCGCCGCGCGGCCCTTTTCAACTCCTCAAGGTTCTCTCTGGCCGCTCAGATGGGCGCGGGAGCCATGCAGTTTTTCCCAAGCATCCTGCGGTGTTGGGTCCTGGCTTTGGAGAGGGAGTGCCCAGCGACTCCTTCCGACTCCTCCCCCCTCCTCCCTCCTCCCCTCCTCGCGCCTGCCCTCCACGTGTCCATGTCGGCACACCCCTCGCACGTTTCGTGGCCCCACAAGAGGCTCCTCCGAAGGCCCCAGTGGATATGTCCACATGCACCCGCCCTCTCTGGCCGCTCAGTGGGCGCGCGAACGATCCGATTTCTACCGCTGGCGCCCATCTCGTCGCGCACTGGGCAGCTGGGCCGCCTCAGTCGGCCGTCGCTTAAAATGTTCGACATCAGTTTCTGTGGTTCATAAGGCCCCCCAATCGCTGCATGGACCTGCAGCTCCTTCCTGCCAAATCTTCGTGCTGCCATAAGGAGCCAATCGTGCTTCTTCAAATGGACGGTATGTGGCCACCCTTTTGCATATTCCCGTGATGATGCTGCAGCTGTTATTGTCAAACTGGCAACCCGTCTCCCGCCCAGATGGCCTATGTGGTCTCGTCGGGAGTGCCGTGATCTCGCGTTTCTCGCGCTGGGGCCTCTCCCTCTGTTCGCCACTACTGAACTCCGACAAGCGCCGCGCATTCGGACATTGGTGCTTGGAGCCGGTTCGAAGCAACACGCGCTTTTGTCCCCCTAGCCGCGCCGTGGAAAGCGGAACGGCGCGTGAGCGACATGCTGTCACTAGGTGGGCATGCCTTACGGTCCGAAGATCAAGCCGCGCCATCAGTGGATCGACCTTCTTGTATCCACTTTCGCAGGAAGAATGCTGCCGGTGATCCCGAGACAGCCCGCCTCGGCCTCCCTCGAGCGGGATGGGGCTGGCTGCTCGCTGGGGGGGGGTCCCTGTAAGCCTGCCCCGGGCCCGCTGCCGCCGCCGCTTGGGCCAGCTCCCTGCGGCCGCCAGCGCCAGAGGGCGGCTTTCGCAGAACGTGCAACGCTCGGGGTGGTCCGCCTGAAGCCTAGATCCCGGCGCGAAATCCGCAAGCGCTCGCGCGTCCGTGCTGCCGCTCAAGACGTCGACGGCAATGGCGCGCCGCGAGTCGAGCGCGAAGTCCTCGATGGAGCGCCGCGTCGGTTGCCGCGCAGCGCCCGCCACAACTGGCGAACGCACGGACTTGGAGGTTTCGTGGTGGCACGGCAAGGCCAGCAAAACGACGCGCTCCTCAACTAGCTCCACAGTGGCGCAAATTAAGTGGAGCAAGAATGGGACGTCCCGTTGTCAATGCGCAACACGACCATCGCTGCATCGAAGAAACACCTGGGCTTTGCCTCCACCGGGAACATGACCTCGATTGCCTTCGCAACACGGCGCTGGTGCCCCTCGAACCCACAAGGACAAAAGCAACCTGTCCGGTCGCCGGGCTTCCCGATCTTGGGCACGTCCGCGTGCTTAAGCGCCTTGCACCACGAAAACCGACGAGACCTCAAAGATGCCTTCAGAGACGGCGGCACTGATTGCCATGCCAGCTCTGCCGCCAGCGTCGAGGGCAGCGCGAACTGCGCGTCGCTCGGCCGGCATCGCCACGAAAGACGGTCGCGGCGTGCCCGCAGGCGCGAAGATCTTGACGAGGGAATCTATGCCAGTCCATTGGGTCATCCATTGTCGCTGGGTCTCCAACTGCGCCTTGGTCTAGGCCTACATCAGCGCCTGATTGGCCTCTAGCTCCACCAATGCTGCAGTCGCAACCCCCCGCCCCCCCCGCCTTTCAGCGCCGCCCAGCAGAGCCACTGCTCTGTCTGATAAATCTCTCCTGATGCACAATCGCCCCTCGCTGTGCCACCACTCCTGCATGACCATAGACCCTAGCCGCTTCAGGCCATGCAAAATCGCGCTCGCTGAGCTGCCGGTGCCGTCGCCAGACCCGCGCCATGATGAGAAGACATCAACGAGCGCCCCTCGTTCAACGGAGCTGGTGCTAATGAGTACTCCCCAGTTGCCGACCCCGTGTGTGCGTTTGATGCTTTCCTACTTTTGTGTCTCCATGCGCCTCGTCGGAGTTGGCCCGCGAGCTTTCTTCGCCCTCGTGGCTTGCCGCCACGGCTTCTCGATTTTCTGCGGGAGCGGGCCCTCGTCGATGACGCGCTGCCTGGTCGAGAAAAATGGGAATCCAGCGACTCGAACGAGATCTCCCACGTCCGATTCTTCGCGTGCTTGATCCGTCTGAAACATGCGCGACGCGCCTCTAAATGTGGGATGCCAAGGAGCAGTTCGACTGCAACCGAGCCTGGAACAGCAATCGCCTCGGCAGAATCCAAGCTGCAAGCGTGCAAAAAACATCTCGCAAACCAGAAAAACGAATAAGCAACCTGCGTCGGACTTGATGCCCGCGATCACAGCGTCCGAAGCCTGCCTGGCATCCCAAATGGAGAACAACTTGCACGGGTAGGTGGTGTGGGCCATTTCCCGCAGACCATGCCACGTAAAGTTACCATCCCCGCGCGATGGAAACCTGAACGCGAGCGAATAAGTTTACGCAGGGTTCCAGCTGGGCCGCCGAAGGCCCCACGCTGAGGGATTCATCGACACCTTTGCCTTGGACGTGACCGTCTCGGTCAAGCGCGTGATCTCGATGGCGCGGCACAACGCTGGTCTCTCCTCGCATGTGCCCGCGCAGTTTTTTGTCATTCAAACCGGCACTACATATGTCGAGCGCTGTGCGCATCGCGGCCACGATTGGATCCAAACAGATTTTGAGCACTACCAGCCACGCCGCTGGGTAGACTCTTCGCGAACTTCAGAGAGAACTTCGTTGCGCGCGTGACTTGAGCTTTGCCCAGTCCTCGTCGCCGCGCTTGTGCTCTTAGCGGAGAACCTCCATGTGATCCTCGTCCTCCCCATCGGCGCCGAGCCCATCAAGAGGATCGTCGTCATCCAGCCCCAGCCAACCTCGATTCGACAACTCATGGTGGTTGACGCCGACCTCGTCCATGGTGGGATCACGAGGAGCCTCCATGCGAGCAAGCCAAATAAAAAGTACTTGCTCCAAAGCACCCTGGCAGCATGCGAAGACGCCAGCGTCGCATAAAAAGATGTCCTGGCGCGTCCAATGATGCCAAGGAAATAGCTGGAGTGAGTGCGGGACCAATGCGGATGCCACTTCCCCCATCTTCTGCATCGCCACATCGGGGTTGTTGCCGCAGCAACACCCTGGCGGGCAGAGTGTGACCAAAGGCCAATATATCCGACCAGTCACCGTTCAACGCGGGTAGAACCAATCGTCTCCGGTCCACGTTCACCTTGGAAATCGCGGGCAAGAGCAAATTCGTAAATCCCACATGATGCTTGGGAGGGGGAGGGGCGGAGGACGAGGAGGAGAGCGAGGAGAGGAGCACGATGATAAGCACTACAAGTAACCCTAAACCTTTGGGAGGGGACCTAAATTAGGAGGGCCAAAAACATGAGGGGCAGGGGGTCTTTTCTGCAGGTGTATCAAACCAGACCGCCAAACATCATCATCCCTACCTCGAAGATGGGGACTTCAGTGAGGCCACCGCTTCTGTTCTCGATGACGCGAGGAGGCGGGATAGGAGTGAGAGCGAGGAGGCCCAAGAGCGGAGGGACGAGTATTGCAAGCCGAGAGCTTGTGGGGGGGAAATGGGGTGCAGCCTTAAAGCCCTTCTGGGAGCTACCTTCCCAGACCGGCAGCTTGTAACTCTACAGTGAAGGCCCGACCACAAGAGACCTTCCACAGGAACCCCAACCCTGAGACCCCATGACGTCCATTGACCTTTGGCGTGGGAACGCCACGCTTTCCATAGCAAAACCATCGAAACCCTAGAAACCCAGGGCACCCTGAAGGCAAGCAGGGTGTTTTGTGGCATGGGTCTCCACTCACTGCATCGGGGAGACGTGAGACTTGGGTTCGAGGGGCTCGGGTTGGCCTGGCGGGGCCATCATGAAACTGGCACGACCTAGCCTGCAATTCGACGCGAGCTCCCGCCGCAGACCTCCCACGAAACAACGGGACCGCCCAAATCCGGGACGGGCTCGTCAAAAGGCGTCGGCAAACCAGAGTTCTGGCGCACCCGAGTCTTACGCCTCCCCAAACTTCTGATCACGGAGGGATTTGAGCAGGGACAGAACGTCCCGGCGCATTCCTATAGGCCTACCACGACGACATCTTCTTAGCACCCCAAAATATTCGAATAACTAAAACACATGTTCTTAGGACATACACCCGACTTGTTCAAACACGAAAAATCTCGATCATTACTGTTCTAAGAACATGTCGTGAGGACCATACACGGTTCTTAGAACATTGTTTGGTGGGACTTTAGGCACGCCAAGACGCTTCGCCGCTGCTTGAAGGATAGCTCATCCGGGTCGGTCGGCGCCGTGCTGGAGACCGTTTTTTCAAATCGGCGATAACCCGGGTTATCCGGGGGGGGAGAAGGGGGCCGGCCGATAACCTAATCTTCGCGCTGTGGGCAGCCCTGCATATGCCCGCGCCCCCCCCCCCCACCCCAGACCTGCACAACCGGCAAGGTTAGGTTATCCTGGGGGGCGGGGAGGGGGGCAAGCCCGATAACCTGGGTCATCGCCGGACCCTAGAAACAACAGTCTCTAGGCACGCCAGGACGCTTCGCCGCTGTTTGAGGGATAGCCCACCCGGGTCGATCGGCGCCGAGCTGGGTTCAGGTAGGGCGTGTCCCCCTGCAGGCGGATTTTGGACGACAGATGAAACATAGTTTGAAACACATGCCCAAATAGTGAGAACCTTTGACTGTGTTTGAATTTTCTCCCATGTAGAGGGACAGGCCCGACTCATAGCTGGGTCCGCCGGAGCCGCGCCGCGGGCCTGGGGCGGCCACCCCAGACGCTAGCCAGCGAGGGCAGGCGGAGAGGGGTGGGGCTCCGCGCGGCGCCCAATGCCCAGGTTTGGGTCGGGCACGTCCCCCTACAGGCCGATTTTGGAGGAAAGCTTGAAAACATGTTCTTTCAGAAAAGAAGAAGAAAGAACAAACATAGTCAGCACACCGTCCCCAGACTATTTGTTGACTACTCTTGAATGTGCCCCCTACAGAGGGACAGGCCCGACTTGAGCCCAGGTCGGCCAGAGGGGCTCGGAAGGCATCGGCTGACCCCTCGGTACCGGCCGCCGCCATGAGTGTTCAACAGCGCGTCTCCCCTGGGCCACGTCCTGGGTGCCTGGCGTGTCCCCACGAATACTGCTCTGCGGCCCCTGGGCCCCGCAAGGGCCCCCCCAACAAAAATCCTCCGTCGCGTTTTCCCTTGAGACGCGACGACCGGGCCCCGTTGAAAAACCGTCCAGGGCGATTCGCGCACACCCCAGGCCTTCTCGGCGAGGCGCAGCTGCTGGAACGCATCCCGTCGCTGGGAAATTGGCTGCGGTGTGCAAAAAACGTAGGAACACCTCGAACCTCGAACATCCGAACCGACTCGATACTTACTCCTCCCCCATGCTGATTACCTGCGCCACGACGATGCTCTTCCGCCTCCCCTCACGAGCGGCAAGCGTAGCCATATCCACGCCCGCGCGGTCTGGATTCGGGGGGGCGGTCCCGTCGTGGACACCCGGTCGCACGGATACACTCCGAGCAGGGTATTTGCAACAAAAACACTCAGTACACACGGAATCGCAGCGCAAGGTCCGGCCCGCAAGGCTGTGGATACGGACATGTTCGCCGCCCACGATCTTCTCCCCGCCCCTTCCGGCGCCTGATCGCAGACGCAGCTCCCGCCTCGGGAAGTCCGAGACCCGTCTTCCTCGCGCGCCGGCGCGGTCGGTTGAGTCGTCAAGGGCTTACCGACTTCCGCTGTCCTAAAATCGGGCGAGCCTCATGGGCAGTCTGTGGGCGTTTTGGGAGACCTCTGGGGTTGTCTTTGACTTTGTTAGAACCAAGAAGGCGAATCTACTAAAAAGTGCAAGTTTTCCTGAGGGGATGGAGCCCTCTTGCGGGTCCTCTTGGATTGGTCTTGGATCGTCGTGGACGCCTCCCCTCTAGAGCCGCCTTGACGGCGGTCTGGGGAGCCTCTTGACCCGTCTGGGAGCGTTGGAAGCCCGAAATCCGTAAAACAACTCAACGGAAATATCTAAATTTAGCCTCTCGGAGCACTCGTCGGGGTGCTGTTTGAACCTTCTTGGGCCGTCTGGAACCTCTGGAAGCCGTCTTCAGGGCAGATCGGGGCAATCTTGGTCCGTCGGGACGGCTGTCTGATCGGTCTGGGACCTGTCTGGCGGCCCCCATCAGCGGGCCCCGCCCCTGAAGCGCCCCGAAAAGAGCTGGGACCCCACCCGGACAAAAAAATGATACGGGAGGGGGGAAGTTTTGAAATGTGTGCCTGCCCGGGGTCTGGGGTCTCAGGGGGCCTCTTGGAGTGTCCTGGGCTGTCTGGGAACGTTCATGGGGCCCTCGAAGCGCGTCCTGGAGGTGTCCTGGGCAGTCTGCAGTCTGGAGGCTGTCATGTCCAGTCGCGGGACGCCCTGGGGCCGTCGCGGAGCTCCGAAGGCCACCCGGGGGGCCCACAGGGAGGGCGGATGCAGCTCTGCACAAGCGGGTCAATACCCTCTGGCGCCCAGGGGTCTGGAGCTCCCCTGAAAATATACACGTGCAGTTGCTTCTGGAGGGTCTCGTGGAAACTCCAGGGAGGCTCTCTTTGGGAGTTTCTGGAACCTGCTGGGCCATGATGGGGGCACCTTGACCTCGAAGATGGTCCAAGATCGCGTCAGGACGGTCGTTCATCGCCTCTCCTCTCTGGAAGCTTCGGGATCGCCATGAGTGCCTCAGGGCGTCTGGGCAGGGGGCTCGTGGGGGCCTCTTGTTAGCTTTTGGGGGAGCTTCATGGGCCTCGTGGGGGCGTTTTGGGGCCGAATACTTGAATATCTGTTCGGGTACCCCCTGTTGGCCCTCTTGGGGCCGTCCTGGGGCATTCATCGGCTGTCTTGGGGGCATTTTGGGCCTTCTTGGGGCTCTCTTGAGCCGTCTTGGAGAGCTGTCGGGAGCCTCGGGCCGTCTTGAGGCGATCTTAGAGGCCTTGCGGGCCGTCTTGGATGCTCCGAAAGCTCCAGAGACGAGAGTTCAAACAATTCACGTTTTCCAAAAGGAATGGGGCCATTTTTGCCGCTTGAGGCCCTCTTGGAAATCCTCTTGGGGTGTCTTGGGGGCCTCCTGGGCCGTCTTGAAGCCGTCTTGGGCGTCTTGGAACGAATAGTTAGTTCAGCGACCCCGGGCCGCCTGGGAGCAATTTGAAAGCCTGCCGCACGTACGTGGGAGGGCCAAGAGCCGCCCATGGAAGGGGCCAGAGGCCAGGTACTGAAATCAGGGTTCCCTGGGGCCCACTGGCCCCTCCCCATATCATAGATTTGTGTATACAGAGATGCATACATATACGTGTGCATATACACATACATATAGATATGCATATACAACTTCATATACGTATGCATATACATATTCATAAACAGAAGCAGCTACGTCTACACACATACATATATAGATATATACACACCAACGCGTGGCTGCCACAAGCCAGGTATCACTGGGGTACGTTTTCAGACACCCCTCTTCCCCCTCTTCTTCGTCCTCCTGATCTTCCTCCCCCTCAACTCCTCGTCCTCCCCCTCCTCCTCCTCCTCCACTTCCTCCTCCTCCTCCTCCTCCTGCTCCTCCTCCTCCTCCTGCTCCTCCTTCTCCTGCTCCTCCTTCTCCTGCTCCTCCTCCTACTCCTCCTCCTCTTCCTCCTCCTGCTGCTCCTCCTCCTCCTCCTCCTCCTCCTCCTCCTCCTCCTCTTCCTCCTCCTCCTCCTCCTGCTCCTGCTCCTGCTCCTGCTCCTCCTTCTCCTCCTGCTCCTGCTCCTCCTCCTCCTTGTCCTCCTCCTCTCTCTTCTCTCAGCGCACTCAGTACACGGGCGCCTACTGGAATGCGTGCCGGGAACCTTTTTGGAAGCATTGTGGCAGTCTCTGGAGCCTTTCTGGGCCTTCCTGTGGAGTCCTTTGGAGCCTTTGTTGGTCCGTCTGAGGGCACATTTCGGCCGTTCCGGGTCCCTCTTGGCTCGTCGTGGGGAGCTCAGCCCGTCTTGGGGCCCTCCTGGGGCCCTCTCCGACCATGTAGGAATCCTCTGGTGGCCCTCTCGGGCTTCCTGGGAGCTCTCTTGGGCCGTCTTGAAGCTGTTCTGTGCCGCTTGAAGCTCTCTTCAGCCCATCTTGGAATCCTCTTTGGGGCTTCTGGGGCCGTCTGGGGCCCATTTTGGTAACCTCCTGGGTCGTCGCGACCGCTGGTAGAACTGAAAAGCGAAGCTCCTAGATATATGTTTTTCCATCGGAAATGTTGAATTCTTGCCTTTGGAGGGCCTTCTCAACGGCCTCTTGAACAGTCGTGGGGGGGTCCTTTTGGGCCTTTTGTGGCCCGTCTGGGAGCCCATTTCGGCTGTCCCAAGCCCCTCTTGGCACTTATGGAGACCTCTCCGACCATGTAGGGATGGATCCTCCGGTGGCTCCCTTGGGCCCCCTGGGGACCGCCTCGGGCTGTTTTGGAGCTCTCTTGTGCTGCTCGACGCTCTGTTGAGGCTGTCTTGGAGCCCTCTTGGGGGCCTCGTGGACCGTCTGGCGCCGATTTGGGGGCCCTCTGGGGCCGACGTGGCCGCCGATGGAACATACGAAACGAACATCATAGAGATGCACGTTTTTCCATTGGAAATGCTAGTTGTTTGCACCCGGGAGCCTTCTCAGCGGCGTCCTGGACCGTCTTCAGGGAGTCCTGGTAAGTCTTTTTAGGACCCTCTGGGAGCCCAGTTCGGCCGTTCTGGGTCACTCTTCGCCCGTCATGGGGACCTGCGCCCGTCTTGGGGCCCTCTCCGACCATGTAGGGGTCCTCCGGTGGCCCTCTCGGGGTTCCTGGGTACTCTGTTGGTCGGAGTTGGAGCTCTCCTGTGCTGCTTGAAGCTCTCTTCAAGCCGTCTGGGGGCCCTTTTGGGGGCCTCTTGAGCCGTCTGGGGCTCATTGGGCCGTCGCGGCCGCTGGTAGGACTGAGAAGCAAACATATAGGAAATATACGTGTTTCCATCGGAAATGCTTGATTTTTGCCCTTGGAGGGCCTTCTCGGTGGCCTCTTGGGTCGTCTTGAGTGCCTTTGTGGCCGTCTAAGAGCAACCTTGGGCTGTCTTCGAGCGCTCGTGGCCCGTCTGGAAGCCAACTCAGTACGCTCTTCAGCCACCTTCCAGACAACCTGGGGCGCTTTGGGCGCCTCTTGGGCCAGCTTGGGAGCATCTGGGGGGGCCCGGGGCCCCTTCTGAACTTTCTTGGAGCCCTCAATGCCCCCCTGGCCCCCCATGCGAACCAGAGGTCGCAGTTCGGGGGTCTCCCCGGCCTACTCCGATATACACACACACATATATATATATATACACAGAACCATCGCGGGCGCGCTTCTCGCGCGCTGAAGTTCTAGCTAGGCTCGACAGGCTAACGAATGGAATCTTAATTGTTAAAGCGACTTGTGCATCGCACGACCTTCTAGTAGTCCCTGCGCAAGCCTCGGAAGCTTATAAAGGGGAAATGCGGAAACCACAACATCATAAACTCCCTTGAGGTGCTCGATGATTTGGAGCCCTCGAAGGTTTACTGTGATCTGTCTTCGGCGGTGACGGAGGCTTTGATGATGGTCCGACGTGCAACAATAAAAAAAGGCAAAGTTGTATTAGCCTGGCGAAGGACCCAACCAGATGCAGTTGTGGATACCGCAGTTTTAGGAATCGTCTTCGGTGGAGCCCCATAGTAGG
Source organism: Prorocentrum cordatum (assembly GCA_963575745.1). Taxonomy (NCBI): domain Eukaryota; class Dinophyceae; order Prorocentrales; family Prorocentraceae; genus Prorocentrum; species Prorocentrum cordatum. The sequence goes on along the minus strand of CAUYUJ010019893.1, from coordinate 368,344 downwards.
GCCACGAAACGCTGTACTGGGTGTGGGAGTGCACGCGGACTGCGCCACTGGAACCTTCGGTGGAGCCCCCTTGTAGGGCCACGAAACGCTGTACTGGGTGCGGGGGACGCATGCGGACTGCGCCACTGGAACCTTCGGTGGAGCCCCCTTGTAGGACCACGAAACGCTGTACTGGGTGTGGGAGACGCATGCGGACTGCGCCACTGGAAGCTGCGTAAAGCTCCCCATGGGGCCACGAAGCGCCGTACTGCTGTGGGGGAGACGCATGCGGGCTGCGCCACTGGGACCTTCGTCGGAGCTGCCTATGGGGCCACGAAGCGCTGTACTCGGTGGGTGAGACGCATGCGGGCTGCGCAAGTGAGACCTTCGGTGGAGCTCCCCATGGGGCCACGAAGCGCTGTACTTGGTGGGTGGAGACGCATGCGGGCTGCGCCACTGGGACCTTCGGTGGAGCTCCCTATGGGGCCACGAAGCGCTGTACTGGGTGTGGGAGACGCATGCGGGCTGCGCCACTGGGACCTTCGGTGGAGCTCCCTTTGGGGCAACGAAGCGCTGCACTGGGTGTGGCGGACGCATGCAGACACCCCCTCTGGGGCCTTCAGTGGAGCCCCATAAGGCCCTCTCGGGCCGTCATGTGCGCCTCTGGCGCCGTCTTGGGGCCCTCTTGGGCCGTGTTCGAGGCTTCTGGGGCTGTCTTGGAGTGGACCGTACAGCCTCTTGGGCCGTCGTGGAGCGTCGGAAAACTGAAAAGGCGAGAACTTGGAAATCCTCCAAAAACCATTTGCAGAATCAATAAGTTGTGCCTCCTGGGGCTCCTTTGGAGGCATCTTGGAGGTTTCTGGGGGCGTCTTGGAGGCCTCTTGGATGGTCAGGGGCTAATTCTGGCCGCCTTGGCCGTTTTGGCCGCCATTGGTCGTTCCCGTTGTCTGGAAGCACCATGTTTGGCGATCCGGAGGCCGTCTTCGGGCGATCTTAGGGAGCCCTCGGCGCCCCGGCAGAACCCCCGGAGCCCCACAATCTCCCAATGGAGGCAAATGTTTGGGGGCCGCGGGCCTGTACTTTAGATATCTTTACACATACAAGCATATATATATATATATATATATATTTATGTGTGTATATACGCATACATACATACATACATACATACATACATACATACATACATACATACATACATATGGACAGACAGACAGACAGACAGACAGACAGACAGACAGACAGACAGACACACAGACGGACAGACAGACAGACAGACAGACATACATACATACAAAGAAACACAGCTATGTGCTACATAGATACAAATACACCGATACATACATACATATCCGAACATGAACACATAAAACAACAATTAGGTACATACATACATAACTAAATACAACAAAAAAGGCGTACGTGGATAACTCAATACATAGCAAATGGATGAATACATGAAGACATAAGCAAACAAATTCGCCGGCCCAAGGGGGCCAAATGCGTGCTAAGATCTCTGGCTACTGGTAAACACCATTTCCAGTTCGCGCGGGCGGGGCGGCCCCTGGGGGTCCCCAGACGAATAGTACCCCGGCTCATGTCGTGTTTCGACACGAGGCCGTGCTTCGAGGAGGGAAAATAATGATACCAGAGAAAAAACCCAATAATAATATTTGTAGGGCTGTAGGGCTATAGGGCTATATATGGGCTATAGGGCTATTGGGCCGTAGGGTAATAGAGCTGCAAGGCTATAGGGCTATAGGACTTCACGGTATAGTGGTGTAGGGCTATAGAACTATAGGGCTACACGGCTATAGGGCTATAGAGCTAAAGGGCTATAGGGCTATAGGGCTATAGAGCTGTAGGGCTATTGGGCTATAGGGCTATTGGGCTATAGGGCTATGAGGCTATAGGGCACCCCCGGGCACCCCCAGGCACCCAAGCACCCCCGGGCACGCCCGGGCACGCCCGGGCACGCCCGGGCACCCGGGCACCCCCGGGCACCCAGGCGTGCACCGAAAATCGGCGGCAAACCTAACCTGACCATATGAATCCGCTGGGACCCCCACAGAGGCAAGCTCTGATTGGGGAAACTGATGGGAGGAAAAACGATGCGATCCCAGCTGCTTGGCAGCGCTATCGCGGCGGTGGCAAGACAGCTGGAGGGAGGAGTACTGGAGGGAGGAGATCCACTGGCGTCCAGGGGCCTTGGGCGAATATCCCCGAGGGGCTTTGGGGCCTCTTGGCATTGGGGCCTTGGGGCCCTGGGCGAATGCATTTTTTCGCATCGAGGACCCTGCGGCGAATATCCCGGAATTCAGCCTTGCGGTGGGTGGTGGCCCGCAGCCACCTGCTGGGTCATTCCATATAGCAGTGTGGAAGAAAATTCCAACATTACATGCGTGAAGAAGGGGCAAGGTGAAACGGGGGAAGCGGCGCCGCTCTGATCAGAACGGCAGCTGGCTTAGAAAAACTGTTGGCCGAAGCGAAGGGCTGAGCGAAGCACGGCGAGAAGCGGCGCCACTCAGATCGGAGGCGGCAGCTGGCCACTCGCCCGCCAGCAAGACTAATGGATCGAGAGTGTGCGTGTGTGTGTGTGTGTGTGTGTTTGTGTGTGCATGTGCGTGCTCTTGTCATGACGCCCTGACGGCATAAAGCGTTTTACCTTGACAGCAAGCGCGCGTTCTTGTTTGTGTGTCTCTGCGTGCTCGCGCGCTCGTGAGCGTGTGTGCGTTGAGGGAAGGAAGGGTGCATCCTGCAGGAGTGCGTATCCTAAACATCATGCAGCGCCAAACCGAGTTGGCCGATCCTCTCCGAACCACACCTATATCTCCTTCAAGATCGATCCTCCCATGTGCGTGTGTGTGTGCGTGTGTGTGTGTGTGTGTGTGTGTATGTGTGTGTGTGTGTGTGTGTGTGTGTGTGTGTGTGTGCGTGTGCGTGTGCGTGTGCGTGTGCGTGCCTGCGTGCGTGCGTGCGTGCGTGCGTGCACTGTGCGTGCGTAAAGGCGGGGGCCCGCGCCCGGCCAAAGAAACCCCCCTTCACCCCACGGAAACCAGTCAGCATGCATGCGTGGAACACCAGGGCCGATCGAGCCTGGAAAAACCAGCACGTTGCGTGGATCACCGCGGTCGACACCAGCGGACATAATGTTCGCTGCGTGGATCACCGCGTTCGACACCAGCAAGCAGCACGCTCACTGCGTGGATCACCGCGGGGCAGCGGAAACCAGGGTGGAGAGCGGGGGCCGACCTTGGCGCGGGGCGGCAAGCACATTGCCCCGTTCGCGCGAGGCCCACCTTGGCGGGGTGGCGCATTGCTCCATGGGCGCGAGCTCGAGCCCCAGTTCCAAATCAGCATATATACGTTCTGCCCCCCTCTCCAGGAGGGTTGAGGGTGGAGGGGGGATGGGAGAGAGGGGTGGAGGGCGGGAGAGGGGGAGAAGTATTGAGAGAGGGGAGGGGGGAAGGGGAGATGGGGGAAGGGGGGAATTGTTGAGGCCTGACGCTCCCCCTCCGATCCCATATATACACGCACACGCAAACACACGTACGCACACACGAACACGCATGCACACGCCACGCAATTATAAACCCTCAGCTGTTCCCCCGCCTCCGAGGAAAGAGCTGGTGAGCTAGAGTGCGCGCCAATGGGCACACAACTTCTTCGCGGTGCCCAAACTGGTGTCAAAATATCCTGGCGATGGGCCCAACCATGTGCAATTGTGCAAAATGCAATTGTGATTACCGTCTCAGGTGGGGCTCCCTATGGGGCCACGAAGCGTGTGAAGGGTGTGCCGAACTGAGGGGTGTTGCCGCATGCGAACGCAGCCAAAAGGGCCTTCGGTGGAGCTCCCTGTGGGGCCACGAAGCGCGTGAGGGGTGCGCCGAAATGTGGCGGCTGTGCCAAGCGAGCCCTCCCGATGGAGCCTTCGGTGGGGCTCCATATCTTGCCGCGAAGCGTGTGAGGGGTGTGCCGAAGTGGGGCGGCGGTGCCATGCGACCGCAGCCAATGTTGCCTTCGGCCGAGCTCCCTATGGGGGCGCGAAACGTGTGAGGGGTGTGCCGAAATGGAGCGGCGGTGCCCTGCGAACCATCCCGATGGGGCCTTCGGTGGAGCCTCCTATAGGATATGGGGCCACGAAACGTGTGAGGGGTGTGCCGAAATGGGGCGGCGGTGCCATGCGAACCATCCCGCTGGGGCATTCGGTGGGGCTCCCTATGGGGCCGTATGGGGCTCCTCTCTCCCCTCCCGTTCATCCCTCCAGCTCCCTCCACCTCTTCACCCCGTCCTCCTCCTCCTCCGCCTCCTCCTCCTCCTCCTCCTCCTCGCGGCGCGTGCGCGGGCCCCGAGTGCGGCCCACGATGAGCGCCCCGCTGCTGCGGCCGCGTGCCTTGCACGGTGGATCCATAAGAACCTTATACTGGATTCCCCCCAGTGGCCCGACGACCCATAGCGCCATACAAAAGCACCTTGCGACCATGCGGAATCACTTCAGTGCACCCTGAGCTGGTCGACTGGCTCGCGCCATGCAATGTACTCTCCCTGGAGCCTGTGCACCCAACACCTGGGACTCCTTCGCCCTGCATAGATGAAAACGGACGCGCACTGGCCCGTGAGCCCGTGATAATGTCTGCGAATAGATACGAGCGAATGGAACCATCACGCGACGAGCATGCGAACGAAACACCAACAACAATGAAGAGCAACCACCATGGAACAACGGAGAACAATATGCCTTCCACCATTCGTTTAATGTTCCGATCGGTTAGCCTGCACAAGTCTGGGGTGTTCGGCAATCGAGCGACGATAGCCTCTTTGACCCAAATGGCCACTTGAATCAAAATCGCTTGTTCTGCGACCTACCTATTCGATAACGCACACAAACACACGCACAGATCACTACGGAACGATGTATAACTGAACGGCTTAGCGGCAACGAATGCAGGACAGAGAAGCGGCAATCTGGCGACACAGCAGACGGCGGTGATCATACCTGTGGGGTGGCAGAGCGCCCCGGCATGACAAAACCCCAGCACGACCACTCACCAGCACGACCACCCCTCAGCACGACCACCCCTCCCAGCGCGACCACCCCCCAGCACGATCACCCCACCCCGGGAAGTCTCCCTCCCCTCCCCTCTCCAGCACGACCGGCCACCTTCCCCTCCTAGCAAGACCCCCCCCCTCCCCTGCCCGCCCCCCCCCCGCACACACACACACACACACACACACACACACACGCACACACACGCGCCCCGATAGTTGCCTCGATGGTTCCCCGATGGTTGTCTTGATGGGTGTCCGGATGGTTGCCCCGATGGGTGCCTCGATGGTTGTCCCGATGGTTGCCGCGACCGTTCTGCCGACGGGTGCTCCAACGATCGCCCCGAAGATCGCCCTGGCGATTGCCTCGATGTGTGCCGCGACGATTGTGGCGATGGTTGTCCCGATAGTTGTCTCGACGGTTGTCTCGATGGTCGTCCCAGTGGTTGCCACGTAGGTTGGTTTGATGGCTGCCCCGATTGCTCCCCCGATGGTTGTCCCTACGGTTGGCGCGAAGGTTGGCCCGATGGTAATCCCGGCGATTGTCCCGACGATTTTCCCGATGCTTGCCCCGATGTTTGTTGTGGCGGTAGTCCCGATGGGCGTCTCGATGGTTGCGCTGGCAGTTGCCCCGATGGTTGTCCAGATGGTTTCCTGGTGGTTGTCCGGATGGCTGTCCTGATGGGTTTCGCTGCGGTTGCCCCGACGGTTGTCGCTATGGTTGCCCCGATGATTGTCCCGATGGCTGTCTCGATGGTTGTCCCGGCGGTTGCCTCGCTGGGCGTCCTGATGGCTGTCCCGATATGGGTCTCGACGGTCGCCCTGCTGGTTCATTAGAGTTCCCCACAGGTCCCCGGACACGCACCCCGACACCCCGGGCAATTCGGACACCCCGGACACGCGCCCCGGACACTCCGGACACGCCGGACACGCCGGACACCTCGGCCCCCCCCCACACGTTGGGCACCCCGGACACGCTGGACGCCACGGACACACCGGACACCCCGTTGTCGTTGCTGTTGCTGTTGTTTTTTGCTGGCGTTGTTGTTGCTGTTGTTGTTGTGGTTGTTGTTGTCGTCGTCGTCGTCGTTGTTGTCGTTGTTGTTGGTGTTGTTGCTTGTGTTGGTGGTGGTGGCGGTAGTGGTGCTGCTGTTGTTGTTGTTGGTGTTGTTGTTGTCGATGTTGTTGTTGTTGCTGTTGTTGTTGCTGGTGTCACTGCTGCTGCTGTCGCTGCTGCTGCCGCTGCTGTTGTTGTTGTTGTCGTTGTTGCTGTTGTTGTTTGTGTTGTTGTCGCAGTTGCTGCGGCTGCTGCTGTTGTTTTTGTCGTTGTCGTCGTTGTCGTTGTCGTTGTCGTCGTCGTTGTCGTCGTTGTTGTTGTTGTTGGTGTTGTTGCTTGTGTTGGTGGTGGTGGCGGTAGTGGTGCTGTTGTTGTTGGTGTTGTTGTTGTCGGTGTTGTTGTTGCTGTTGTTGTTGCTGGTGTCACTGCTGCTGCTGTCGCTGCTGCTGCCGCTGCTGTTGTTGTTGTTGTTGTTGTCGTTGTTGCTGTTGTTGTTTGTGTTGTTGTCGCAGCTGCTGCGGTTGCTGCCGTTGTTTTTGTTGTTGTCGTCGTTGTCGTTGTCGTTGTCGTCGTCGTTGTTGTCGTCGCCGTCCTTCTTGTTGTCGTTGGTGTTTCTGGTGTTGTCGGTGGTGTTGCTGGTGTTGTTGGTGTGGTTGGTGTTGCTGTTGTTGTTGCTGCTGCTGCTGGCGTTCGTGTTGTTGGTGTTGTCGTTGCTGTTGCCGTTGATGTTGTTGCTGTTGTTGGTGTTATTGGCGTTGTTGTTGACGTTGTTATTGTCGTTGTCTTTGTTGTTGTTTGTGTTGTTGTTGCTGTCGTGAATATCGTTGATGTTGTTGGCGTTGTTGTTGGCGGTGTTGTTGTTGTTGGTGATGTTGCTGCTTATGTTGATGTCGTTGCTGCTATTGTTGTCGTCGCTGATGATGCTGCTGTCGTTGTTGGCGTTGTTGTGGGCGTTGCTGTTGTTGTTGTTGGTGTTATTGTTGTCGTTGTTATTGTTGGCGTTCGTGTTATTGTTGTTGTTGGCGGTATTGTCGTTGTCGTTGTTGCTGCGGTTGTTGTTGTTGTCGTCGTTGTTGTTGGTGCTGTCGTTGCTGTTGTCGTCGTTGATGTTGTTGTTGGCGTCGTTGTTGTTGTTGTTGTCGTTGATGTTGTTGTCGTCGTTGTTGTTGTCGATGTTGCTGTTTCTGTTGCTGTTGTTGTTGTCGTTGATGCTGCTGTTGTTGTTGCGGTTGTGGTTGTGGTTGTTGTCGTTGTTGTTGTTGTGTGTATGTTTATGTGCTTGTGTAGTTTGCTCTGTCGTTTTCGGCGCCCGGGGGCTCGGGGAACGAACCCACGGCGCGAAGTCGATGTCGAAGGTGGGGCCGGGAGTCTCCGGGGAGCTCCGGGAGCGGAGATCGCTCTAGAGGGGGGGGGGGGAGGAGGAGGAGGAGGAGGGAGGAGGGAGGAGGGAGGAGCGAGGAGGGAGGAGGGAGGAGGGAGGAAGGAGGAGGAGGAGGAGGAGGAGGAGGAGGGGGAGGAGGAGGCGGAGGAGGAGGAAGAGGACTATACTCGCGCAGGTTTTCACGTAGCATTGCCGACTGAAATCTGGAGGAACTCGGCCTTCGCGATCGCCAAGAACTGCACTGCTGTGAAGCGGCCCGTCTGCCGGAAGGCAAGCGCGATCGTGACAGCGCGGGCGCCGATGAAGAAAATCTTGTTCTCGAGCGCGGTGTGGCGGAGGGCGCTGTCGCAGGTGTACAAGCACCGCAGGACCATGGTCAGGAAGAACAAACTCTTGTGGTCCGGCACCTCCCACTGAACAAGGGCGGCCTTTTTGGAGCGCTTGGCCATGCGGTGCGCGCGGGTGCGAACGGCCTGCAGATGGCGCCGCCGAGTGCGCCCGGAGGCGTTCTGGCGATCCAGCTGCTCGGTCACCTGGTGGAGGTCCTCCGACAGCGTGACCCGCAACGTGCGCTTTCGTGGTGCGTGGGCACACATGGTGTCGCAAAGCGCCGGCGCCAACTTTAAAAGCCAAAATGGCTACGGAAATGCAAATCGAAACGCCGTTTCGATGCCCCCTGGAGAAGCGCAATTTAAACGTCGCGCTCCTGGACGGGCGCTCGCGGAGGACGCAGGGGTGATGCCAAGGTGGTTTGGGCGAGCGCCTGGCGGGATATTTTGGCCAAGCCTCCGCTCAAACATTTGGATCAAGCGGTTAGGCGCCCTACGTCGGGATACGTGCGCCAAGCAGCGGCCCCTGGAGTACCTCCACGGCCCTCCGGAACTGCTCCCCAAAAAACCCAAGGGAACCCCCAAAACAGCCCGATGACGGCAGATGGTGATTTATCCACAAGAGAAGACGCCAGGTATCACATGTGAAGCATCCTGCGCACCCTTCGTCTCGGCGGGCTTCTTGGACGGGGGGTGAGGACAGAGAAAGGGTGGGCAAGCTAAGCCTCCAGACATCGAATCGCGAAACACGGTATGTATCTTCGCGCTCTCGCGCCGCCCCCAGGAGAAGCGCAATTTAAACGTCGCGCTCCTGGACGGGCGCCCGTGGAGGACGCAGGGGTGATGCCAGGATGGTTTGGGCGAGCGCCTGGCGGGATATTTCGGCCAAGCCTCCGCTTAGAAATTTGGAGCAAGCGCTTAGGCGCCCTACGTCGGGATACGTACGCCAAGCAGCGGCCCCTGGAGTGCCTCCACGGCCCTCCGGAGCTGCTCCCAAAAAAGCCAAAGGGAACCCCCAAAACAGCCCGATGACGGCGGATGGTGATTTATCCACAAGAGAAGACGCCAGGTATCACATGTGAAGCATCCTGCGCATCCTTCGTCTCGGTGGGCTTTTTGGACGGGGGGTGAGGACAGAGAGGGGGTGGGCAAGCTGAGCCTCCAGACATCGAATCGCGAAACACGATATGTATCTTCGCGCTCTCGCGCCGCCCCCAGGAGAAGCGCAATTTAAACGTCGCGCTCCCGGACGGGCGCCCGTGGAGGACGCAGGGGTGATGCCGGGATGGTTTGGGCGAGCGCCTGGCGGGATATTTCGGCCAAGCCTCCGCTTAGACATTTGGAGCAAACGCTTAGGCGCTCTACGCCGGGATACGCACGCCAAGCAACGGCCCCTGGAGAACTTCCAGGGGGGCCCAAAACTGCTCCAACAAAAACCCAAGAAAACCCCCAACGCAGCCCGATGACGGCGGATGGTGATTTATCCAGAAGAAAAGACGCCAGGTGTCAAATGTGAAGCGCCCTGCGCATCCTTCGTCTCGGCGGGCTTTTTGGGCGGGGGGCGAGGACAGAGAGGGGGTAGGCAAGCTAAGCCTCCAGACATCGAATCGCGAACCACGATATGTATATTCGCGCTGTCGCGCCGCCCCCTGGAGAAACGCGATTTAAACGTCGCGCTCCTGGACGGGCGCCCGTGGAGGGCGCAGGGGTGATGCCAGGATGGTTTGAACGAGCGCCTGGCGGGATATTTTGGCCAAGCCTCCGCTTAGACATTTGGAGCAAGCGTTTGGGCGCTCTACGCGGTCCCCACAGAAGCCCAAGGCAACCCCAGAAACAGGCCGATGACGACGGGGGGTGGTTTGTCCCAGAAGAGAAGACGCTCGGTACCACACGCAACGCATCCAGCGCATCCTGCATCTCGGGCCAAGCACGCGACAGCTCCATCCAAACCCCGCACAAGCGTAAGTGGGCCCCTAGACAACCCAGGCAGTGTTCATGAGAGCCGGGAGAAACGTGATAACAAACCCAATATAACCTAAGCAAGGCGCATGAGAGGGGCGAGCGCCCGCAAAGGTATGTAAGCCACGCGGCGTCCGGGATATTTTGGCCACGCGGCTCGGCGTCCGACGCCGCGCAGAGGTCGACAGTATTCGGCGGCACGTTTGTGGCGATTTTTGCGTTCTTATCTGTTGGCTTCCGACGGCCCAGAAAGGCCCAGAAGGCACCAAGATGGCCCCAAGACAGCCCGAGAGGCTCCCAAGAAGGCCCCAGGACTGCCCAAGGGGGCCCCAAGATTGCTGAAGAAGCCTCCAAGAAGGTTCCTAGAGGGTTCCAAGACGGCCCAATAGACATCCACGATTGCCCTGAACCGCCCCAAAAAGGCCCCAAGGCGGCCCAGAGAGGACTGAAAGACGGCCTCCGCAGGCGCCAGACGACAGAAGACGGCCCAAGAGGCCCCGAGAAGCTCCCAAGAGGCCCCCAAGAGGCCCTCAGGAGGCCCCCAAGAGGCCTACTGCCTCCTCCTCCTCCTCCTCCTCCTCCTCCTTCTCCTCCTTTTCCCTTTGCTCCCTCTTCTCATCCTCTCCCGCTTCGGCACCCGACGCTGGGGTTAGTTGGCCAAACACAGCCCTGGAGGACCTCCAGGGCTCTCCGAAACCGCCCCACAGAAGCCCAAGGCAACCCCAGAAACAGGCCGATGACGACGGGGAGTGGTTTGTCCAGAAGAGAAGACGCTCGGTACCACACGCAACGCATCCAGCGCATCCTGCATCTCGGGCTAAGCACGCGGCAGCCCAATCAAAACCCCGCACAAGCGTAGGTGGGCCCCTAGACAATCCAGGCAGTGTTCATGAGAGCCGGGAGAAACGTGATAACAAGAGGTGTCGAATTTGACGACTCAGAAGGGCTAGTCCACAAGGGAAGACGAAAGCTGTCACGTGTGACCCATCCTGCGCATCCTACGCCTAGACGGCCGCGTAGAGCCTCCAGGTGCCCTCGAACTACCCCACATGAGCGTAGGTTAAGCCCAATTGAACCTAAGCAAGGCGCAAGAGAAGGGCGAGCGCCATCAAAGATATTTTAGCCAAGCGGCTTCCGGAATATTTTGGCCAAGCGGCTCGGCGTCCGACGCCGCGCAGAGGTCGACAATATGCGGCGGCACGTTTGAAGCGATTTTAGCGTCCTCATTTGTTTGGCTTCCGACGGCCCAGAAAGGTCCAAAAGGCCCCCAAGGTGGCCCCAAAACAGCCCAAGAGGCGCCCAAAAAGGCCCCAAGACTGCCCAAGAGGGCCCCAAGATTGCCTAAGAGGCCTCCAAGAAGGTCCCTAGAGGGTTCCAAGACGGCCCAATAGACATTCAAGACTGCCCTGGACCGCCCCAAGAAGGCCCCAAGGCGGCCCAGAGAGGCCTCAAAGACGGCCTCCGCAGGCGTCAGACGACAGAAGACGGCCCAAGAGGCCCCGAGAAGCTCCCAAGAGGCCCCCAAGAGGCCCTCAGGAGGCCCCCGAGAGGCCTACTTCCTCCTCCTCCTCCTCCTCCTCCTCCTCCTCCTCCTCCTCCTCCTCCACCTTTTGCTCCTGCGTCTAATCCTCTCCCTCTTCCTCCCCCAAGTGTTCCCCAGGGGTTTCCACAACGGCTGTGGGAACACATAGCCCAATACCTTGGACAAACTTTGGCCCAACGTTTGGCCACATAAACGTTTCCAATAAGGCAAGGGGGCGGTGGTGATTCGCATTAGGCGTCTTCAATAGAGACAAGAGGTGTCACAAGAGCTGCGCTGGCACGGTGGCGGGGCATGCCGCAGACAGCTGAATATAAAAACGGTGTTCGTACCTTCTCTGATATCACGAGAGTCCTTTGCCAAATCCAGTAGGTGGGCCTCAGGGGCGCACTTGGGCTGTTTTGGGGCGTCTTCAATAGAGACAAGAGGTGTCACAAGAGCTGCGCTGGCACGGTGGCGGGGCATGCCGCAGACAGCTGAATATAAAAACGGTGTTCGTACCTTCTCTGATATCACGAGGGTCCTGAGCCAAATCCAATAGGTGGGCCTCAGGGGCGCACTTGGGCTGTTTTGGGCGCGTCTTGGGCCGCCTTGGGGCTCTCTTGGGCCGTCTTGGGGCCCTCTGGGGCGCCTCCCCGGCTGTCTTGGGGTAGTATTGGGGGCTTTCGATGTCGTCAAGAAGTGTACGACAGCGAAAACAATTGATATGGCACAAATATACGTTATACGAAGGGAATGGGGCTATTTTTGCAATTTGGAGATCTCTTCGAGCGCGTCTTGGAGGCCTTTTGGGGCGTCTTGGGGGCTTCTGAAGCCGTCTGGAGGCAATGTTGGGCGTCTTGGGTGACCTTTGGGCGTATTAAATGCTTTCTGGTAGCCTTTTTGTAAGCCTCAGTGCGCACTTGGGTTGTTTTAGGCGCCTCATCGGCCGTCTTGGGGCTCTCTTGGGCTGTCTTGGGGCCCTCTGGGGCGCCACTTAGGTTGTCTTGGGGCGGTCTCGGGAGCCTCTGATGTGGTCAAGAACTATACGACAGCGAAAACAATTGAGGTAGTAAAAATATACGTTTTGCGATTTGGCTATTTTGCCCTTTTGGAGATCTCTTCGGGCGCGTCTTGGAGGCCTTTTGGGGCGTCTTGGCGGCTTCTGAAGCCGTCTGGGGCGATGTTGGGCGTCTTGGTGCGACCATTGGGCGTCTCGGGTCGCGTTTGGAACGTCCCGAGTCCTTTCTGGTAGCCTTTTGTGGGCCTCAGGGCCGCACTTGGGCTGTTCTGGGCGCCTCTTGGGCCGTCTTGAGGCTCTCTTGGGCTGTCTTGGGGCCCTCTGGGGCGCCTCTTGGGCTGGCTTGGGGCTGTCTTGGGGGCCTCCGGCGTCGTCATGAACTGTACGGCAGCGACAACTATTGATGTAGTAAAAATATACGTTTTACGAAGAGAACGGGGCTATTTTTGCCTTTTGGAGATGTCTTCGGGCGCGGCTTGGACGCCTTTTGGGGCGTCTTGGGGGCTTCTGAAGCCGTCCGGAGGCAATGCTGGGCGTCTTAGAGCGACCTTTGGGTGTCTCGGGTCTCTCTTGGAGCGTCTTGGGGCTCTCCTGGCGCTTTCTAATGGCATTCTGTGGGCCTCCGGCGCCTCCAGAGCTCCCGGTCCCCACATTTGCGGTCGTGGTCCCGGCCCCGGGTCCCAGGACCCGGTGCGCCGTTATATGTATATATAGATATACATACACATGTATCTTGACTTATGTGGATTTACCTAGATCCGCCAGGATTCCCCCGGATTCGCCACGATAAAGCTGGCCAGATCCTCGCAGGTCGACCAGCCCTTAGGGATCAAGACGGAAGCAGGAGGAGGGGGTCCCTGCGAATTTGGCGCAGGGGGCCCCTGCTTCTGCTCTTGCTCCTTCCGCTGTTGCTGCTGCTGTTCATGCGCTCCTGCTGCTGCTGCTGCTCCTCCTCCTCCTCCTCCTCCTCATTAGTATTCTTTCATCCTGCCTTCTCCTCCTTCCATCCTCTTCTTTCCTCCTCCTCCTCCTCCTCATTATCCTCCATCTCCTCTCCCCTCACCGTCTCTGAGGCATGAGAATGAGGAGGCGCGAGGCAAAGAAGGAAAAGGAGGAGGAGGATCGTGCCAGAACGTAATTCCTGGGACTTCAACACCGCGAAGCAACGCAACTGTTGCACCCTCACGCCCCTGAGTCCTTCCAAAGCACTATTTGTGGTACGTTGCCCATGGGCATCCGTGCAACTCCTGCAATTGATTCAACGAGTGCGCGCGGCGCTATGGCGAGAACCACACATTGAAAACGAGCCGCCTTCAACGCGTGAAACTCTTGTAGATGTTTCACACGAGTGTGCCCGACGCTACATCGAGAACCACATGTTGAAAACCACCCGCCGTCAATATTTGAAATCCCTGGCAAAGTTCAAGAACATCGAATGTGCGCGGCGCTATGGCGAGAGCAACCTTTTGAAAACGGCCCACCTTCAAAATGTGAAGCTCTTGCGAATGTTTAAGACGAATTTGCGCGGCGCTAATATTAAAAACCACCCGGCTCAACCTGTGAACGTCTTACAACATTGGAAAAAAAAGAATGTGCGCGACGCAAAGGGGAGACCCACATTTTGGCAGCGGCCCGCCCTCCATCTGTGAAACTGTTGCCAAAGTTCCAAGCTCCAAGGTCATAAGCGATGAAGACGTCTCAGCCGAAATGCCTGGCCCGCCCTTTCGACCGGCCTCGGGATGCGACAGGGAGGAATAATTCTCTTGCACAGGGTGTCTAGAGCTCCGACCACATTATTTCGGCGTCGCGCCGCCCACACCGCCCCGCCCCCCCCGCCCCTCCACCCACCCACCCACACCAACCACCACCACCACCACCACCACCACCACCACCATCACCACCGTGACACCGCCCCCCGTCCAGTGCTCTCTCCACCCCCTCCCACTCCGCCCCGACCACTTGACACAAGAACCACCACCACCACCAGCGTGACATCGCCCCCCGTCCAGTGCCCTGTCCACCCCGCCCCCCTCCGACCCGACCACTATATAGACCAACCACCACCACAACCACCATCGTGACACCGCCCCCCGTCCAGTGCCCTCTCCACCCCGCATCCCTCCGCCCCGACCACTTCATTTCGGCCTCGCACCGCGCCCACCGCCCAGCCCCCCCGACCCTTCCCCCCCCCCAGCCGCCCAGTGCCCTCTGCACCCCGCCCCCCTCCGCCCCGACCACTTTATTTCGGCGTCTCACCCGCCCCACCGCCCCGCCCCTCCCGCGCCTCCACCCACCCACCCACACCAACCACCACCTCCAGCAGCGTGACCCCCTCCGCCCCGACCAATTCACTTCGACGTCGCACCGCCGCCCGTCCAGTGCCGCTTCTGTCCCGCCCACCTCCGCCCCGACCACTTTATTCCGGCGCCGCGCCGCCCCCACCGTCCCGCCCCCACGACCCTTCCCCCCTCCCAACCCGCCCAGTGCTCCCCGCCCCCCTCCGCCCTGACCACTCTATTTCGGCGGCGCACCGCCCCCACCGTCCTGCCCCCCCGACCCTTCTCCGACCGACTTCTCGTTCCTTCTCTCCCCTCCTCCTCCTCCTCCTCCTCCTCCTCCCTCCTCCTCCTCCTCCTCCTCCTCCTCCTCCTCCTTCCCCCTCCCTTTTTGCTTAAGAGCTATGGCACGCGTGCCCCTTGCTTTTCAGCAGGACAAGAGGAGGAGGTGAAGGAGGAAGGCCATTCTGGCCCCTGAGGGCCAATTCCTCCCCACCACCCGCCGGAAGGGTGGGCCGGCCCGAGCGCGCTGCCCGCTACGCAGCGGGCGGCGCGAGGTGCGATACGCTTGCCAAGATCGTCACCAAGACCCGCGTAATATACACCAAGATCCACCCGAACATCATCAAGATCGAAGTGGCATACCTCGAGATCATGAGAAAGCAAGGGTTGACGAGACTACAACCGCTATCACCAACCGTTGAACTACAATGATACGAGATTTACCAACATTCGTGGAGACGTACCGGCAAGGACACCGAGATCATACACGCATAGAGGAGCATGGGCGCGAACGGACGCGGCTCCCCAAACCGAGTGGTTCACAACGTGCGGCATGGGAAACAGCCCCGATCCGACGACACTATAATCACTGCTACGACTGCCCTCGCTAGTGTCCAAGCACGGGCTGCGTAGCACGAAGCCCAAGTGCGAGACTGAGCTGCGTAACAGGCAGACCAGGCACAAGAACGAGCTGTGTAGCAGGCAGCCCAAGCACAAGTACCACCACCATTACGCCACCAAGACCGACACCAGGGACGACACCACCGAGCAGCCTGTAAAAGTGACTAAGTACATCGTCGTGGAGGTACCGCTGGATAACGGCCGCGCCGCCGACGACGAGTACAACTACGGCCGCGCCGCTTACGACGAGAACGTCTACGAAAAGTTCTTCGATTACGGCCTGCACTCCTACGACGACCACCAGGACTAAGATTCCTACCAGGACTACCAGGACTACAAATCCCCGTGCAACTACGGCGCAGGGGATGGTACAAGCCCAGGAAGGCACAGAAGAGGCTCAGGAGGACACGAAGGCCCAGCAGACCACTAGATCGAGCTACAAAGGCCAGCAGCAGAGCTACAGGGACTACTTGACCATCTTCCTTGGCAACGCGCAAAGCTTCGAGGGCCACCAGCTGAGCTTCAAGAGCAGCCACGGAGCTGTGGGGGCTACAAGCTGTGCTACGAGGACCGCGCGCAGGGTTACGAAAACAACCAGCTGAGCCAAGAAGACCACCTGCCGAACTACGAGGACCACCAGCCGTGCTACGAGCACCACCTGCAGAGTTACGAGAACCTCCGCTGAGCTGTCAACACTACCAGCTCGACTACCAGAGCCATTAACAGACTTACGAGGGCCAGCTGAGCTTTGAGGTCCACGAGCCGGGCCTTCGAAGGCCAACAGCGGAGCTACGGAGACCACAAGCGCTGAGCCACGTAGAGCACGTGCAGAGCAACGAGGGCCTCCAGCAGAGCTACCAGCGCCACCAGCTGAACTACAAGGTCCACGAGCAGAGCCTCGAGAGCCCCCGACACAGCTACGAGAGCCACCAGCAGAACTACAGGTGAAACAAGACGAGCTACGAGGGCCGCGATGAGGACTCCGAGGGCCGCCAGCTGAGCTGGGAGGATCACACGCTGAGCTACGACGGCGGAGGTACCAGGACCACCTGCCGAGCTGAGAGAGCCACCAGTTCACCACCTGCTGAGCTACGCAGGCCACAAGCAGAGCTACGGGAGCCACCAGCTGAGCTTCCAGAGCCCCCTGCAGGGCTGCGAAGGCCACACGCTGACCTTCGAGGTCGGCAAGACGAGCTACTACGACTGCACGCCGGGGTACGAGGATCACCAGCAGGACGACGAGGGCCTCCATCAAGGCTACAAAGGCCACAAGTTGAGTTACGCGGGACACGAGCTGAGCAGCAAGGTTCTCCAGCAGAGCTGCCAGCGCCACTGGCTGAACCACAAGGTTCACGAGCAGAGCCCCCGACACAACTACGAGGCCACATGCCGAACTACGGGGGGGCAACATGCAAGCTCCAAGGGCCGCGATCAGGACTCCGAGGGCCACCGGCTCAGCTGCGAGAGACACGAGAGGAGGACGAGAAGAGCTACGAGCAAACCGAGCCCATCTTCAGCATGTGCGCCGCGCTCCTGGGGCTGGACTTCCTCAGGGCCATGATGGCCGAGGGGCAGGCACTCACAGAGGGCCATATCCAAACTCACGAACCCCGCGTACAACTAGATCGGGCAAATCCTCCGACATACGGTTGTTGGATTATGTCGGAAGAAACGTTAAATAGTTCCAACACGATCAACACATAATCAAACAAACATCACACATCGTTTCCATACGATGTTTGCAAAGTCCTTGAATATTCCTCCTGTAAAGAAAAACGCTCGACTTACGCGTACAACAAACGCGTACAACAAGCACACAACGTAATGGTGCTCGCAGACATGAGCGCCGGCCGCCACTGCGAGGACGAGGGCGCGATGCTCCGCGCGGTGGGCCCCGCAAGAGCCATGAAAACGCTCTTGTCCGCCAACGACCACTACGAGGCGCACCAGACCCGGACACCTATGGGCCAGCGATCCACGCCTCTCCTTGCCGCAGAACGTCTACGACGACAGAAGGAAGACGCGACGTGGAGCACGAGGACAAGTAGCGAGAAGTACGGCACCTACTGAAACTAAGACTGGTGGATCGTTGAGTCCTACGACCTGGCAAGCAACGACTCCGTGGAGTCATGGCGAAACCGGCCTGCCTGAAGCCGGGGGAAATTACGAATAACTGCAGCAAAGCGATGTGCTACGTCTACCCCTTCAGCGCTGTGGCCATCCCGAGATCATACTCCGTGTACGACGCCACCGGTAAGCTACTACGTCTACGGTCTGTACCTCCCTGCACCGCTCCACCGCTCCACCCTGCATCACTCCTCGCACTGGGCATCTCCGTGGGGCCTCCGAGCTCTCGGCGAGGCTGCTCCTCATGCTCTCCCACTCACACACCCTAGTCCTGCGGAACGCGCTGAGAGCTATCACCGCCGAGCGTGCACCGAGGGAAGGCCAGACCAACGCCATCTACGGTCGAGTGGCCCCGCCGCTCCACCGACCTCCCCTCCTTTCCCCGCGAGGCCTCCGTGGATGCAGGAAGAAGCTGCATGGCCCCCCGCCCCCCCCCCTCCCCGAAACGGGCGCGCCTCGGCCCCGACCGCCCGCGGCGCGGGCATGCGCGGGCGAGGGCGCAGGGAACGCCCGATGGCGCTACGAGGAGGAGGAGGAGGAGGAAGAGGAGGCGGAGGAGGAGGAGGAGGAGAGGAGAGGAGGGAGGAGGGAGGAGGGAGGAGGAGAGGAACGAGGGGAGAGGAGGAGGAGCAGCAGGAGGAGGAGGAGGAGGATTGTCTCCTCCTCCTTTTCCATCTCCTCCTCCTCCTCCTTCTCCTCCTCCTGCCCACAAGCTGCCACTCCTGCTCCTGCTCCTCCTCCTCGTCCTCCTCCTCCTCCTTTTCTGGAGGTCTCCAAGGATATCTGGACAATCCAGAGGCCCTGGAAGCCCTTCCCGTTACAAAAAAACTGAAAAACAAAAAAACATCTTCTCGATCCACCATCTCGGATTCTCGATCCTCCTTCTCCTCCTCCTCCTCCTCCTCCTCCTCCTCCTTGTTTTGCTCGGCGCAAGCTGCGCGACATCCTCGCGGTCAGCGCAGGCGGGCTTGCTTTACTCCAGACGCCATCACGCGCCTCCCACCAGGAACACCGAGGAGAGGGCGGAAAACAGCTCAACACAAACCACCTGAGTCCTCGGAATGTGGCTTCCTGGTGCGATAAACAAGCAGTTCGCGGCCCACTTGGGCGATGCGACTAACACATTAGGCAGACGGTGCGTGCAGTCAAGGACAGGGCCAGCAGAGCAGAGCAACATAGCAACACTTGTGGGTCAAGAGTGACGCAGCCGCCTCCTCCGCCATATCCTCCTCCATATCCTCCTCCATATCCTCCTCCATACCCTCCTCCTCCTCCTCCTCCTGCTGCTGCTGCTGCTGCTCCTCCTCCTCCTTCTCGTCCTCCTCCAGATCGTCCTTCTCCTCCTCCTCCTCCTCCTCCTCCTCCTCCTCCTCCTCCTCCTCCTCCTGGCTCCCTCCTCATCCTACCTCTCCTCCTCCTCGTCAGGATCTCTTTCCTCCCTCGCCCTTTGGAGAAGGACCATCGGCACACACAGACAAAAACACACAGATAGGTTCTTGGAACTCTGTGCGGGGCCCCCGGGAGCTTGCCCTCTGTGCCGCTCCGTCTTCCCCGACCCGGCGGCGCGCACAGGGAGCTCCCGAGAGCCCAAGGTGACCTCCGAAATGGCAGAATATAGTTCAAGATCGCATGGGCTCAAGCGGGCTGCGGGCCTCCCCAGGACGCTCCAACAGGCACAAATCATCCAAAACCCTACGGGGCATCAAGGAGCGTCGCCTTCTCGCCTTCAAAGGAGCAGGGGTGCTGCTAAGAAGCCGCCCCCCCTCCCCCTGGTCCCTAGTCCCCCCTGCGAGCGCCGCCAGTGGCTCAGTGGGGGGACATCGAGGTGCCATCGGCGATACGTCGCCGGGGGGAAGGGGAGCATCGACCTGCAAAATCGGCGACGTGTCGCCAGTGTAGCTCGGCGGCAGGCCCCCAGGCAGAGAATGCACACGTGCCTGGGCGGTGTGGGCGACTGTGAAGGGGCCCAGGGACACACACACACACACACACAAATAAGTATACGCAAAAACCCAGATTCCGCATATTTGTCCATACTTTATGGGTGTTCGTCTCCCCGCCCACTTCCCATATTTTCCCGTATTCTGCTGGGAAGCGAGGTTCGTTTGTGTCTGTGCTTTTCCCCTCCTGAGATTGGGGGTCGATGCATCACCCCATGAGCCCATCCCCCCCGTCACGTTGCCCCGTGGCTTTCGAGTCATTTTCGGACTTTTGCGGGTAGGGACCATGCATGTAGTGGAACGCGCTCGGCGAGGAAAGCTGCCGTGAACCGAAGAAAACGCTGCCCCTGACAACCCTCACTCCGGGGTCGCACACAGTGCCCCTGGCCCACGGTGCCCTGAGTTTTTCGCTCCATTGTGGAAATCCTGGGGCCCCCTGGGCCTCCGGAGGGGCTCCCTGGAAGCTGTGGGGCCTCCTTGGAAACCCTGGGGGCACCTTGAGCCAGGGGCACTTCTAGCGGCACCCGACTCCTAGAGGCAGGAACAACTGCCCAAACATAAACTTTCGACGGTCCACGCGGATCTCTTGGATGTGCGCCCGACACCCCCAGGCGAGCGGAGCGCACCAGGGGCGGCAACCGAGGCGACGCCAGGAGGGCCCAGCGTGGATCCAAGAAATCCGCGCGGACCGCAAACAATTATGTCTATATGAACTGTTGTCTTTCGAATTCCCCCGCCCGGCCGGGAGGCGCGCTCCTGTGCTTCTGAAAAGGGGGCCCAACGCGGATCCAAGCAATCCGCGTGGACCGCGAAAAGAGTGTGCTCATGCCAATTTTTTGTCCTTCGAACTCCCCCGTCCGGCCGTTGGACGTCGCTGAAAAGGGGTGGGCGGTAACTTGGCGTCGCTTCCGGGGGGGCGCAATATGTGGGGTGGGGGAGGGAGGCAGGTGCACTTTTCGGGCCCCACGACCCAGGGCTCCTACAGGTGCCCTGAAGGGCCCCTTTTGTGCAGCCCTCGCTGCCCACCCCCTTTTGTCGCAGGGCGGCCGTGCTGGCATGCTTCGGACTCGAGGCGCACGACTTGCCCTGGGTGCGGGCGCGGGGCCGCCAAGCAGCTGCGGCCGCGGGCGGCGACTCGGAGGACTCCTCCTCCTCCCCTTCATGATTCTCCTCCTCCTGCTCCTCCTCCTCCTCCTGCTCCTCCTCCTTCTTCCGACACCGATGGGAGCATGGACTGCTGCACTGACGAATGACATGCAAAACGAAGCGGCAGCGGCATCGGCGTCAGCCAGCACGGTGCCTGTCCGCCGCGAAGCGGCCCCACCCGTGACCCTCGAAATAAGGGTCGTAGGGCACATAGAAATCCTGCACCTGTGGCGGGACCTCGGGGACCTGACCGACTTCCAGCAAATCACAATTACGAACAGTATGAAGGAGTGCCTGGGCAACAATCTTACATAACTGCGAAGGATATTGCTTTGCTGCTGCAGTGCGAAAAACGCCATTCCCTCGGACCCCGACAAGCTCTTCGGGATGTGAGGTGTGGGGGCATTTGCCCCTGCCTGGCAACTGAGCAACTAAATCACGAAACGTCGGCACACTAACGCACAACATGGTAGTTGGTTTCTTAGACCGAGCACCACACGTACATTGATCTAAATTCAGAAACCTGATGTCAGCACGAGCTCTAAAACCATACACTGCACCCATCTCGGGGAGGCGCCAGATCGAAGGGAGGCGAGGGGCCTCCGGTTCAAGAGGATGTTCTAAAATACAGGCAGCTCCTACAGCCGCACAAACATACACGACCTGAAGCATAGTCTGCAACAACCGATTGCCGAGCATAACCTGTTTCCATTCAGAGGGCGAGCGGGCCACTAGGCCCCATAAAAATTCCCTGGACCGCAGGATACGAGGCTTCAAACCCCCATTAGGCGGAGGATTCGCACGGCCCTTGGACCAGGTCTCGCATGGGGGCCCTCCTACAGCTCCGAGGGCCTGCCCTGTCCACAACATGTCTAATATTTTATCGACCGAGGCTTCTACTGTAAGGTCGCCTCGGTCTGGACTATTGGCAACGTCGATAGATAACATTACCACGGGTACTCTAGCGGCCATCTGAAGCATTTCAAAGTGGGCTTGCACGTCGTCTGCCCGACGTTGGCCACTGAAAAGATGCAAGAAAAATCGCACTTCTGACGGCGAATTACAGATCACGGCGGGGGCATCTTCATTCTGGTCCCGTCCGCGCTCGACGCCGTCAGTCGTGGCTCTGGCAATGTTGGCCTCGACTGGGCCTCCCAGCACAGGTCCAATAAAGGCAACTGGCGGTGCGGTAGCTGCATTCCGACATTCCCCCCGCCCCCGACCAGTCCTCGCCGCCCGAGCATCTTCCTCCCGCAGCTCCAGCACTCGCTCAACTGGCATGGGCTTCAAATGGTGCGCAAGCACCGTGAGGCATCGGCTCGAGCCGAAGCGGAGGTGGCGAAGTAGCCGCCCTCTGGTGTGCCAATCTTGGCCGCAGGCGTGACAACAGGATCCCAGTGCCAACGCTCCTGCTAGGTCAAACTCTGGATGCGCTAGAGTGCGGTGCCTTCCCCACGCCGCCTTGGTATTAAACACTTCTTCGCACTCTCTGCACGGAAACACGACATTGTCAGCAACTTTTTTGAGGACGGGGGGTACGGGGAGATTGCCACGCTCGCAAATGGCAACTAGCTTAGATTGCCACACAGCAACCTCGCAGCTCGCCAAGTGCTCTGCCATGGCGCCTCTCTCCGCCTCTCTACACCAAGAAGTCCATTTTTTGTGACAATCTCGGGCTACGCCAATCCACCACGGCAAATCACCGACAGGAGACCACTCGATCGGGATCGTGATCCGATCATACATCCACCAGATGTCTTGCCTCACAAGATACGCCCAACTATTCTTAACACTGACAAGTGCGTCAAGCATGTGCAACAACCCGTCCGATCCGAACCTCAAGACTTTTTCCAAAAACCGAAGCCTCCTGAGGCGCAGGGTGACGAGAGCAGGGAGACGGCGGCATCTGAGGTAAACCTCAGGCGTCGACCAATCACACACATCGTCGAGGTCCTGCCTCCGAAGGCCCACGGCAGCCCTAAGAGGGGCCATAAACGCAGTTTCCAAATACTTCTGATTACCTGCATTGAGTGCGGACCATACGGCACCATGGAAGAGCACTCGGCTGTGGCAGAGAGCAGCAGCATACTTGACACGGGTGTCAACAGGTAAATCGTTGCTACGGGTGAAAACCGCCTTCTTAAGTCCCCCGAGTACCCCCAACTGAGTGTGGTGCCTATGCGCAAGCTCCGCATTCATAGCACCCGAATCTTGCACCATAGATCCCAAGTGCCTACACACGCTAGCAACAAAAACGGAACGCTGGATCGCAGGGACCCACATCTCCCCCTTAAACGCGGCTATCTTCGCTTTAACAACCTTCTTGCCCTCGCCGATAGGGTGGAACAACAGGGTCGATTTGCCCTCCCCGTAGTTGACGACAAACCCCCTCGCCGTCATCACTTGATGCACAGCTGTTACGACAACTTCGGCCAACTTGCAGCAGTCTCGTGCCTTGGCACATGCCTGCAGCACTGCAAGATCATCCACATACGAAGGTGACCCTATGCGGCTGTCCAGCTGCTTGTCGCGGCTGGTGAAGGTGCGTCCTACCCGCGGGCACATGTCTTCAACGTTTAAGTCGATACCTTCTGCGAAAAACCTCATCCTCAACTCCTCATGCACGGGGGCAAAAGCGAGGGTAAAAAAGAAATCTGCAGGGTGCATGCCCGGCCTTGCTCCCAACGTCGCTTGTGCCACGGACGTAGCATCTTTTACCTGGAACCAAGTGCTCGAGTTGACATCGACAACTGCATCTCTCAAGTGCGGGCTACCTACCCTGTCGAACACAGCTGGCTCTGCCAGCAACTGTCTCATCACCCCTTCAAGAGCTAGCGGCAACTGCAGATTGTCGATGACATCCTCCAAGTCCTGCTGTGCTGACGGCAAGGCGGTCAAAAACTCACGAATGACTGTGTGAAACGCTGCTTTAAGGTCCGTGAAAAAAAGCACAGACGTATACCCCAGATGCCTAGCAAGGTCCTGAAAAACCCTTACTTGAAGCGATGCACCCGCCGTGCCTCTTCCTGAACGGCCCCCGTGCTGATCACAGTCCAACAAGACCGACGCAACGTCATGGATTTTGCGCCGTAGGAACTTGTGGTGATGCTTGCAGACATGCACGCCCAATAGGATCTCCCGAAAGTTTTTTAACAACCGAGCATCCCCCTTTTTGTACAAGTCATGCGCCACCCCGCCCTTCCATGCCAGGGGTTCCCGGCATGCCATCTGTACTTTTAAGACAAGTGGCAGCAGAATCTGTGCACTGAGGTCTGGTGCGGCCTGATACAGATCATTGGTGCACAAATCGTGCCCTGCTGCCCTGCGCCGCGCCGCACACTGGATGTCGCACTGCAGTCCCGCTAATGAATACAAGTCTGCCAACTCACGATGCCCGCTCGAGTGGAACTGCTGCTGCTGCTCATTATAGCGGGCCACGAGCTCTGGTACTATACAAATCTTGGCTCTCTCAGTGGCTGCGAAGTGCTCTAAGAGCCCTCGTGCCAGGGCCTCGCGTGACTCGTACGGCTGGCCTTCCTCGTTCACCCTCATAGGCAACACGTTTTTGTCCCCAGACTTACGCCCACCCCCAAAGGCAAGCAAACACTTAACTCCAGACCACTCCACACGGCCATCTCCTGAGTTAATAGCATCATTGATTTCGATGGCCTTTTCTTCCAGGAACCGAGTGCGATCACTCCGTAGCTTACGGCGAATCACATACTGCGAGGATCTCAGGAAAGCTACGCAAGCCCCGTGAAACTCCTGAACCCCATGGACCTGATCGACCCACAACCGAGCAGCAAACGTGAGGATGCCTACAGCCGAGTCAAACTCAGGAAGCGCCTCTCGAACAGCTGCCACCTGCGGGTCATCATGTGCCTTGATGAGTGACGCAGCAAAAAACAGGATAGGCCTAGCGTCTTCCCCTTTATAGGCACGGAGCACTCCACGCACGGTCCTCCTGAACCTGATACCCCACAAGGTTTCATCCCGAACATAGCTTTTGGTGGGACCCGGCTTGGTTTTACGAAAGTGACGCTCCGCGCACTCCTGGAAAAACTTCGTGATCAAACTGAAATGCTGGTTTACGTCTACTGACCAATGCACGCGTGGTGCAGACTGCAGGTCGCTTCTAAAGGCCTGCTGCTTCTCAGGATCCCGCATAGCTTCTTTGTCTAAGACGGGGCATGCCTTTTTTACGTCAAACTGCTCAGCCCATTGCAACTTCACGTATGCTGGGAAGTGATCTTGATGACTGCGCGCAACATCAAAGTCATGCAGCACTCCATGCTCACTCACATGTCCAAGCCAACACCTCGGCGTGCACACGTAGTCGACACGATGCTTAGCTCCCTGCTTAGCTCCCTGCTTATCGAGCGTGTAAGACGGGGTTGGGGAGGGACCGAAGGTGGAGGGGGCGCCCAAGCCATTAGCCGACAACAAACTATTGAAGAGACCCCCGTTGCTGTCCTCCTTGGCTGCCTGATACGACCCGATAGCTTCCGTTGGATTAGCACCTACTTTAGCATTGGCATCGAGCAAGAGAATGTCCACCCCGAACTTGGCTACGCTGCGCGTGGTCTCATCCCACCACTGCTTGCGCAACCTGAGCGGGGCCTCTGGACAGGGGCCGTGCCCCACCAGCACGACAGTGCGCCAGCATGGAGCATTGATTTTAACAACTAGCAGGCGCGGGCTGGCCTGCACCACGACGCAGTGCCTTGGCTTGAGAAAAACAGGTTTCCCCCCCACAGTGGCGTATGGAACCTTGAGGTTGACCCATAACTCGCATCCAAAATTCTTCCCCTCCTCCGCCCCCGATGCCAGGCAGTAAAAATCGTCGGCAGTGCGACTGCCGCGAGGCGTCCTCGCCTCCTGCACGCCTACGAGCAACGCCGCTGCTTCCTGAAACTGTTGCCTCAACCATTGGCCTCGCAAGACAGTCCTTTCGCCCTTTACCGTATCCTGCGCTGTCTCAGCATTATACGTGACAAGTATCATGGAGCGTTGCACCGCCTTTTGAACTTCTTCGTCGAGCTCTGGCTGCAAACATGTGGCAGGCAAGGCGCGCACATATAAGCCTGCTCCATCGCAACACATGTGCTGGGGCCGACAAGGCAACGTGAACTCAGCATGGTTCGAAAATGGATACTGTTGTTTGTCAGCTTCTGGCAAATCGAGCAACCAATTCCATTCTAGCTCGGGTGTGTGGTATAGCTGCTGCACTATCCATGGGGGAGTGCAGTCATATACAAAATCACGGGTAGACTTGGCCAGATCGTCGGCCATCTCGTTCCAACAATGCTTGTTATGTCCGTAGACATGCAGAATATGAACTGGCACACGGGCGGAAGCAATCTTATATATGTGTCTTGCTAGCGCTCCCAGCTTGGGTTCAGCATGCGGATACTGCTTGCCGAGCGTTATGGCTATGGCCACTTCGCAATCAGAAAATATCGTGACGGGGTAAAGCTCACGCTGCTCGCGCTGCTGCATGGTATAGCTAATCACCCAAATCAACGACCAAATCAAAGCCACCGTCTCGGCGGTGATCGAACTGACATCTTTTTCGAGCTGCATTCCAATCGTGGCAAAGACGGTCCCGGCCAAAAATCCCAAAAACCGAACATCTCCTTCTCCGTCCAAGCAAGTTGCTACCATTGCCCAACCGCTAAGTCCTCGCTCTGCCGTTAGAGAGCCGTCTGGAAACAAAGCAATGGGACCCATCGGCACCTCGCTAGGCGCAGCCGCCCCCAGCGCGAACTCCGCCTCCGCCTTGAGCTGGACTTCCCCTACCTCCCTCAAAAGGCAAAGAGGCGGCATTTCACTAATGCATCGAACGATCCGATCGGCACCCGAGAAATCGCATTTGGCATAGCCGTCGATGCCCTCCAGCAGCGCCTCTAAACTTATGACTGTTTTTGGTGTAGTGCAGGCCTGACCCGATCCCCCATCCTCGGACAAACCAACGCACTCATCAACAACAAACGTGCGAACCTCGGTCTCTCCCCAAGAGACTCGAGTTCTGCTGCGCTCGGCGGAAGCGGAGGCCGCGCTGGGCATGATACACGAACCTGGCGACTCGCAAACGACTTGAAAACTCGGACTGCCAGCGCTGACCGTAGACAAGCATAGGTCCCAGCCTGTCACGGAGCTCTCGTCCGAAGCGGTGTCGTCTCCCCCCCCCCGCCCAAGCTCACCCACGCAGTCCCACCCACCCATATCACTATCGGCAGATGCGTCAGACGCGCACGGCGAGCATATGATCCAGCTTTGCTGCTCCGCAACTGGGCCCCCAGCACTCAGTTGCACGAAGCTCGTGTCTGCTGCATCTGCATACAGGTCGTCATCCGTATCATATTCATGCACGCCTGAAGCCCCGGCGTGCCCAGCCATGTATCCAAATGACATGCTGGAATCGAGTGAAACGTTATCGTCCGTCATCTGAGCGCCTGCTGCCTCTGCAACAGGCTGCGTCTGTGCTGCCGAGCTGTCAGCTCCAGCTGACGGTTGAAAGTCGTGCACATCGTTAAAGGCATGCTGCAGTTGCCTGGGCGTGAGCGGATCTTCAAAATGCAAGAAAGACTCCCAGAACAGATTCGCTCGCGTCCTGGCTGCATCCCTTTCGGCAGTAGTTAAAATCGACATGCCCGACGCCTCTGCTTGCCACTGATCCCGCGTCAGCTGCAGTGCGGCAAGGGCGTGTACGATATGCTCGTGCCACTCGTCAGCGTGCGTGCTATTAACTGTCCTACGCCTCAGACGGTTCAACCTGCTAGTGTACTCGTCACGATCATGCTGTGCCAACGCCCAAGCACGGTCACATATATCGCGAGCTGCAAGCACGCATGCCTGTGTTGACGTGGCAAGCGGCGCAAAGATGGCACTGGTACGAATTTGCCATGAGACCCAGGCGACGCACTCGTCCATCCAACTATCATACGCTACATCAATGCCCTGCATGTGGGCCATGGTCGACCACGGTCGGCTCTGGCCTGCAAGTGATCTGGCTAGCACGCTGGCTGCGTGCTCGGCTGCACCCATGCCCAGGTGCGCACTACAAGATTTACGTGTTGCAAAAAAGGTCGGGATGATATTCCCGCCGCAAACCAGGTGGAGAGGTGCCAGCTGTGGCTCCTCATCATTACCTGCCAACAGAGGCGTCATGGGCACACCTGCCCAGTCAGTAGTGAACGAACTCCTCGAGGCTGTCGACGGTGCTGCAACATCCCTGCGTGCATCGTCTTCTGGCACGAGTCTGGTCGAACTCACGCACCTCCGTCTGCTGGAGTCGCTGCTGCCGCCGCGGCTGCGGTGCGCGCCTCGGGCACCGAGGCCGCCCCTGCTCTCTTCTCCTTTCTCGGCGGAGAAGCCGTCGTTTTGTCCACCTCGATCATCGTCTTGTCCGCCATCCCGTCGATCCTGCGCACCTCCGCCTGGACTGGCGACTCGTACTCGTGCGTGACACTCTCCGTCGGCGCTGGCAAGTAGGGATCGTCGAGCTGAGACGCCGTGGTCATTGGAACCCACGGCTGCGTCGGCTGTGAGCATTGCGGTCTGTGTATCACTGGTGTCGGCTGGCTGCTCTTGCCCTCGGCGTCGCCTGGCTCCACTGGCGATGTTGGCGAGCAGCTCATCCTTCCACACTTGGACGGGGCCTTCGGTGACGCCATTGCCGGCTTGGGCTGGCCCATGGGCGTCCCTGGCGCGGCATTCACACCTGCTGGTGTAGGCGGCGACCGCTGCGCTGGCGGCGGCGTCGTCTGTCCAGGCGTAGGCATCCCCCCAATCGGTGTCCTCGGTGCCGCTGCCACTGGCGTTGCTGGCGATCTCTGCGCAGGCGGCGGTGTAGATTCCACATCCATGGGCTCCGTCACTGCAGCTGCGGCTTGCGCTGGCGGCTGCGGTGGGAACACTGGCGGCGGCCTCTGCGGCACTGCTGCCGCTGCCGCTGGCGCGGCCTGGGGCGCTGTCCCTCCACTGGCGCCAGGCGTTGCAACACCTGACGCCGCCGCGGTAAACCCCATCGCCGACATGACCATGCCCATCTGCCTGTCCTGCTGCTCCATGCGCATCATCATCTGCTGCATCATCATTTCGATCGGAGACACCTGCTGCTGCGGCTGGAAACCTGGAGGCGGTGGCGGTGGGACGTGCGACGGCGCTGGACATGGTGCCGCACCCGCTGGCACACCAAAACGCCCAGGCGGCTGCTGCGGCCCTTGCCCATGCTGGGCGGCTGCGGCTGCCTGCATCTCCATCTCCTCTTCTTGGCGCTGCACCTCCAGCTCTGCCAGGTAGTCGTCCAGCTTGTTCACTTCGTCGCATAGCTCCTCTTCCTGCGTCTGATATGTGGCGATACGGGCTCTGGTATTGCTTAACTTGTCGATCGTGGCCTTCTTCTTGGCACGCATGGCTTCGATCTGCTGCCATGTTGGCTGGGTCGAACCCATCATGCACTTGAGCACGCTGAGCTTCTCGTCGAGCTTGGTCGCCTCTCCCTCGTCCGCTGCCCTTCTCGCCGCCATCGCCATCTTCGCATACTCCACCATGCGGTTGCGGGTCGCATCCTGAAACTGCTTTTGCGCCATGGGCTCCACTGGCGGCTCGTGGTAGAGCTGGCCGAAGTCTACGGCCTCGGCCTTTGTCATCGGGACGATCCTGGAGATGTACATTTTCACCTGCTTGTCGACTGGCTGTGACTTCGGCTTGCGGCTGGCACTGCGGTCCCTTCGATCCCGTCTGTCGCGCTCTGCCCGTGCATCTGCTGCCATCTGATCCCTTTGTGCATATTGCCGTTGCCCACGGGCGATCGATGCTGACGGCGGCCGAGCAACCTCCCCTTGGCGCAGACGATTCTGATGATGACCTCCGCACAAGCAACGCTGGTGATTCTTGACGTACCGCCCGCATGGGCAGTTCCAGTGTCCGAAGTTTGTCATGGCCGAATGGTGTTGCTGGAGCACCTCTGTTGCACGGAGCACTGCCAACAGGACTCGTGCTCTTGTTCGCCGTCTTCTCAACCTCTTGTGCCAGGATGTCTCCTTGGCTGTCGCAGACTGGGAAAGTGTGGGCTTATGAGATGTAATCTTCGCCGTAATCGCGCGCGCCCCAGTCACCAGCAATGCAGCTGAAACTGGCCAGGGGCGCGGCGCCTAAGCCCCGAGCTCACAGGCACTTCGGATGCCTGAGCCCAGGATGGCTTTGCTCCTCCTCCTCCTCCTGCTCCTCCTCCTCCTCCCTCTTCTCCTGCTCCTCCTCCTCCTCCTCCGAGTCGGACTGCGAGTTCAGCGAGGGGGGCTGAGGGGGCGCGGCCACCGTGTTTTCTGGCCCACCGCCCGCTGGCACCGCCGGTCACTGCAGTGCCATGCCGTCCGTGCCTCTACGCGAGGCCCACTGTGCCGATCGGGAGGAAGTGGATGAGGAAGAGGAGGAAGCGGACGAGGAGGAAGTGGAGTAGAAGAAGGTGGAGGAGGAGGAGGGGGAGGAGGAGGAGGAAGAGGAGGAGGAGGAGGAGGAGGACGGACGGATGGTCGTCATTATCGCCTCCCCCCGCAGGCCAGAATGACGAACGAATGGTCATCATTATCGCCTGCGGGGGGCGCGCTCCTGTGCCGGTCGAGGGTGATCTCCAGGAGGTTGCCGCCGAAGCAGCGCTCCATCACCAGGCAGACCACGGGCTCGCCGTCAAATGCCTCGGGGGAAGGAGGGAGGGGCAGGCGCGCAGGGGCGGCCTCCCTCATCATGCTCCCCGCCCTCGCTCGAACTCCCTGCGCTCGCTGATGCAGGGGTTATGATGTCGACCCATGTCCCACGCTTCGGGGGTTATTCGGACGGACCAGAACTTGGGCTCGGTGGAGCCCACCGCGGGGATGTACGACAAAGGGGGCGTCCATCCTCGATCCGGGGTGCGTCCGAACAGCCCCCTTGGCGTGTATCCCAGGATCCCTCCCCTGGTCCTGAGCGACCAAACTTTTCGGGCGGAGCTCGGGGGGACAGCAGCAGGGAGGAGGCCCTCCTCCTCCTCCTCCCTCCTCCTCCCTCCTTCCTCCTCCTCCTCCTCCTCCTCCTCCTCCTCCTCCTCCTCCTCCTCCTCCTCCTCCTCCTCCTCCTCCTCCTCCTCCTCCTCCTCCTCCTCCTCCTCCTCCTCCTCCTCCTCCTCCTCCTCCTCCTCCTCCTCCTCCTCCTCCTCCCCTCCTCCCTCCTCCTCCTCCTCCTCCTCTCCTCCTCCTCCTCCTCCTCCTCCTCCTCCTCCTCCTCCTCCCCCTCCTCTTTCCCTTCCTCCTCCACCCCCATGGGGCTCACGGCTGTTGACCCGAAACCCTCAGGGGCGGAAGATCGCCTGCGGCCACACGCGACCCGCGGCGTGTTGGCACGGTGCCTTACGATCAAGACTGACAACCCAGGTGTGGCAGGATACGTTCGCCAAACACAAGGCCAACTTGTGCCGAGCCGACACGCAACGTGTTAGAACGGACATGTTCAACACGGTACGTGTTGCGTGTCAAAACGTGCGGAGCAGGGCAACTAGGGTGAGGATAAATCCCACTGTGGTTTCGGAGCAGCTTCGACCTGGGCTCTAGCAAGTTTGCTTATAGGGAAGAGGGGGCGTGGCGAGGACCCAAAGCATGAGTTTCCTGGGGCTCGATTGCACGAATGTCCGGCTTAGCGCGCTTGAAAAGGCGGGGGAAGAGGAGGGGGGGGGTACATGCCACACGTGTAAAGCTGTCACCGTAATCCGAAATAGAAACACGCTCTCGGGAAATTCGTGCCTGCAACCTCCTTCCGCACCTTCGAGGAGAGCTTTGCTCCTCGCCCTACCCCCTCACCCTGACCCTAGGTCTTGGGGAAGGTGACACGAGGTGTTAGAACGTCAACAGTGGCCCCATGATGGCACCAAGACGGCCCAAAGAGCGGCAAAGAGCGCAGAGTGTCCCTTGCAGGCCCCAATAGGCACTTGTGTCCGCCTCCGAGGGGATTGGGGGAGGGCGGGCGTAATTGACGCAGCCCTCTTCTCGATTGACGGGCCAAGACTGAACGCCACAGACATTCTCAGTGGCCAAAAAAAGGCTCCAAGGGCTGGGCATCGGCATAGCCATCGGCATCCCCGGGAACTTTCGACGGTTCTTTCAGATTCCTTGGCTCGGCGCGCGGATCGCGTCAGGGGCGGCGCTGGAGGCGCCGCCGAGGGGGTTCAGCACCGATCACAGAAATCCGCGCGAACCTCCAAACGTTTGTGCTTATGTTCGAGGCATGCCTGGGGGTAAGTGAGAGCGGGCGGGTCTTGCCAGAAGGCCAGAAAATCCCCCGCCCTTCTGAGAACGTGTTCTGAACCACCCCCGACGACGCCGGAAACGTCTCAGAAGGCTGGAGGGCTTCTGGGCAGCCCCGCCGCCTTCTCAGGAGGTCTTCTTTTTCTTCTCACCTCCCCCACCTCGCTCGCCGCCGACTTGTGCTTCTGTTTTTTCTTTGACGACATCTTTCGCTCGCCAGTCCGTGGGCAGCTCGGGTCGCGCGCGAGTGGGCGGGAAGGTGTCGCCCTCGCACAGGAGCGCCGCGCCGCTGCTACAGGCGCGCCGGGGCCTGGAGGCCCCGAGCCTGACTCCAGACGACAGGCGGGCAGTGGCGTGCAGCGCCCAAGAGCAAGTCCCCCTACAGGCGGTTCCCGAGGGACAAACAAAAAATAGCCAAAGTATACACAACAATAGCTTTAAAACAAGAAAAATCGTCCCCAGATGATTCTTGACTATTTTTGAATACTCCTCCTGTAGAGGGACATGCCCGACCTACGCCTTCCGAGAGGGCCTTCTCCTTTTCGCTTCGCCCCCTCGCTCGCCGCCGAACTGCGGCGCGCTCGGTACACTCCCAGCCTCGTTGGAGGCCTGGACACGGGCACCAACACCAGCACAAAGGTTGCCTCCACAAGGGGAAGCTGACCCTAGATTCCGGCGTTGGTGATCATACCTCTGTCGCCTTGGGAGCCAGAGTACTACCACGAGCACCGAGATCGGACTCTTCTTCCCTCGGTGGAGGCACGCCGCCGATATTGGTGCTGGTGTCAACCTCTGGGGCCTGCGACCACGGGCCGCTCCTCCGACGGCGGGGCGCTCCAAAGGCTCCGGCGGGGGCCCTCCTCCCCCTGCGCTCGGAGGAGCGACGCGCGGGCGCGTGACCGCGCGCGGGCCGCGCCAAGGCCGCTCTGCCCCGCCCCCCGCGGGGAGAGGAGCAGAGGGGCCAGAAGGGACACATACACGGCTAAATTCGGGTCCGCCCCGCCCCCGCCCCCCTCGGGGGGGGGGGGGGGGAAGTGGCCAGAAGAGACACCTATGTACGGCTAAATTCGGAGGCGTCCAAGAGGGGCCCCGCGGCCCCCAGGCAGACCCCCAGGAGGCCCCCAGGGAGGACCCCCAAAAACGGCCCCCTCGGAGGAGCCCGAGGGGCCCCCCCAGGAGGCCTCCGAACTGCCTCCGAGAGGGCACCCACGAGGTGCCAACGACCATTCACGAGGCTTCGCCCCCGCGCCCTATAGGCACGGTGGCGGCATGGGCAGGAGGCCACGAGATCTGCCGCTGCCTCGGGGGGCGTCGGCGAGGGTGGCGTCAAAGAAGGGGATCGCAGATCGTGGCCCGAGGCACGGGCCGCGGACGGGGGGGGGCATCCGCGGTCGTGTCGGAAGGAGACGGCGGGGGGGCATGAGAGCTGGATAGCTGTGATAGCTGTCAAGGCCCTGGCCATGATGTACCCCTATCAAGGGGCCCATGGAAACACAAGTAGATAGACACAAATACCCGGATCCCCCATATTCTCATATGTGTTCTAACTTGTTCGTCTTCCCCCCACTTCCCATAGTTGCCTGGGAATCGTCGATTAAGTTTGTCTGTGTGTTTGTTCCCGCCTGACCTTACTCATCACGCCCCTCATGGTCGCCCCCGGCTACTCCACGGCCCTGACCACAGAGAGCATTCGGACCAAGACGCCGTGGCAAACTCATCAGTGGCGACGACAGAATCGCAGCGGCATCGCTGCCCTTTCCTACCTCGTCCCTGAGGTCCGACGTCGCGAAAAGAAACGAAACACCGTCGAACATCGAGCATCGAAACACTATCGCATGGCAGCGGAATCGATACCTTGCCCCTCCCGACGCCGAGGCCAAGACGACACGAGGACGGCCGCCGCCGACGACGACACGACGACGAAAGCGGCGACGACGACGACGATTCTCTGCCCACGCAGGCCTCCACCAGCTCGACGATGTTCGGGTGCCGCAGACTCGCGTGCAAGGCGATCTCGCCCTCACAGGAACACTGGAACCGCGACCCCACCATTAAGTCGGGCGTGTCCCCCTACAGGCGGATGTTGGACGATTTGCTCGCGCAAATTATCCCGGCACAGCAACCTAACAGCGATGTGTAGGAGCATATCTGGAAGCATTCCCCTTAAGATTCAAATGAGAACCCAGTTGTAGAATTCTGCTGTTCTCGCAGACGTAGTCGCATTCGCGATGACAGTTGCAGCGGCAACGGCAGTCGCAGTCACAGCCTCAGCCTAAGTCTGCCTCAGCCTCTGCCTCAGCCTGCCTCAGCCTCAGCCTCAGCCTGCTTCAGCCTCACCCTCAGTCTGCCTTCAGCCTCGGCCTCAGCCTCAGCCTGCCTCAGCCTCACCCTGCATCAGCCTCAGCCTCAGCCTCAGTCTGCCTCAGCATCAGCCTGCATCAGCCTCAACCTCAGCCTGCCTCAGCCTCAGCCTCAGCCTCAGCCTGCTTCAGCCTCAGCCTCAGTCTGCCGTCGGCCTCGGCCTCGGCCTCGGCCTGCCTCAGCCTCAGCCTCAGCCTCAGCCTGCCTCAGCATCAGCCTGCCTCAGCCTCAGCCTCAGCCTCAGCCTGCCTCAGCCTGCTTCAGCCTGCTTCAGCCTCAGCATCAGTCTGCCCGCAGCCTCGGCCTCAGCCTCAGCCTGCCTCAGCCTGAGCCTGCCTCAGCCTCAGCCTCAGCCTCAGCCTCAGCCTCAGCCTACCTCAGCCTCAGCCTGCCTCAGCATCAGCCTCAGCCTCAGTCTGCCTCAGCCTCAGCCTCAGCCTGCTTCAGCCTCAGACTCAGTCTGCCTTCAGCCTCGGCCTCAGCCTCAGCCTGCCGCAGCCTCAGCCTGCATCAGCCTCAGCCTCAGCCTGTCTCAGCCTCAGCCTCAGCCTCAGCCTCAGCCTCAGCCTCAGCCTGCAGCCTCAGCCTCAGCCTCAGCCTCAGCTCCTCAGCCTGCCTCAGCCTCAGCCTCAGCCTCAGCCTCAGCCTCAGCCTCAGCCTGCTTCAGCCTCAGCCTCAGTCTGCCTTCAGCCTCGGCCTCAGCCTCAGCCTGCCTCAGCCTCAGCCTGCAGCCTCAGCCTCAGCCTCAGCCTGCCTCAGCCTCAGCCTCAGCCTCAGCCTGCCTCAGCCTCAGCCTCAGCCTGCCAGCCTCAGCCTCAGCCCTCAGCCTCGGCCTCAGCCTCAGCCTCAGCCTGCATCAGCCTCAGCCTCAGCCTCAGCCTGCCTCAGCATCAGCCTGCCTCAGCCTCAGCCTCAGCCTGCCTCAGCCTCAGCCTCAGCCTGCTCAGCCTCAGCCTCGTCTGCCTTCAGCCTCGGCCTCAGCCTCAGCCTGCCTCAGCCTCAGCCTGCATCAGCCTCAGCCTCAGCCTCAGCCTGCCTCAGCCTCAGCCTGCCTCAGCCTCAGCCTCAGCCTGCCTCAGCCTCAGCCTCAGCCTGCTTCAGCCTCAGCCTCAGCCTCAGCCTGCCTCAGCCTCAGCCTGCCTCAGCCTCAGCCAGCCTGCCTCAGCCTCAGCCTCAGCCTGCCTGCAGCCTCAGCCTCAGTCTGCCTTCAGCCTCGGCCTCAGCCTCAGCCTGCCTCAGCCTCAGCCTGCATCAGCCTCAGCCTCAGCCTCAGCCTGCCTCAGCATCAGCCTGCCTCAGCCTCAGCCTCAGCCTGCCTCAGCCTCAGCCTCAGCCTGCTTCAGCCTCAGCCTCAGTCTGCCTTCAGCCTCGGCCTCGCCTCAGCCTCAGCCTGCCTCAGCCTCAGCCTCAGCCTGCAGCCTGCAGCCTCAGCCTCAGCCTCAGCCTGCCTCAGCCTCAGCCTCAGCCTCAGCCTCAGCCTGCCTCAGCCAGCCTGCAGCCTCAGCCTCAGCCTGCCTCAGCCTCAGCCTCAGCCTGCAGCCTCAGCCTCAGGCTTCAGCCTCAGCCTCAGCAGCCTCAGCCTCAGCCTGCCTCAGCCTCAGCCAAGCCTCAGCCTGCCTCAGCCAGCCTCAGCCTGCCTTGCATCAAAAAAAAATGAGGCCAAGGAATGGAGTTCTGGGAACTCGAAGAACACGAAGTGGCCTACAGTTGGCTCCGGGCATTCAAAATCATGGCCCGGGAATGGAGTTCTGGGAACTCGAAGACCACGAAGTGGCCTACAGTTGGCTCCGGGCATTCAAAATGTGGCCCGGGAATGGAGTTCTGGGAAGTCGAAGAGCACGAAGTGGCCTACAGTTGGCTCCGGGCATTCAAAATGTGGCCCGGGAATGGAGTTCTGGGAAGTCGAAGAGCACGAAGTGGCCTACAGTTGGCTCCGGGCATCAAAATGTGGCCCGGGAATGGAGTTCTGGGAACTCGAAGAACACGAAGTGGCCTACAGTTGGCTCCGGGCATTCAAAATGTGGCCCGGGAATGGAGTTCTGGGAAGTCGAAGAGCACGAAGTGGCCTACAGTTGGCTCCGGGCATTCAGAATGTGGCCCGGGAATGGAGTTCTGGGAGGTCGAAGAGCACGAAGTGACCTATCAGTCTTCGCTGTTAGGTAATCCCCCTACAGGCGGATGTTGGACGATTTGTTCGCGCAAAAAATGAAATTCCCCAACATATTCAAACAATCGCTCCCAGACTATGCTTTCCTATTTCTGAATGTTCCTCCTGTAGAGGGACATGCCCGACTCAACACCACCACCTCCACCAGTGCGGGGAGCCAGCGGGGTCCTCCTGATGACGCGGACCCCCCTCCCCGCTCAGGACTTTCTTAACGGGCGAAGAACGGTATAGAATAAACTTTTTCGCTGTCAGGGGCGCCTGTCCCAGGGCAGCTGGAAAGTTTATACCCTTACGGTGGCACTGTAGGGGTATGAACTTTCCAGCCGCCCAGGGACAGGCGCCCCCGACAGCGAAAAAGTGTCTTTTATGCCGTTCTTCGCTCGCTGACTTTCCGCATCCTAGAGGCATCCCAAATGGGGTCCGAGTAGCTGGGGTCGGAGGACCAGGCCGCAGCGCCGACGCATCGGCGACGTGTCGGCACCGCCAGCGTGACGCACATCGGGCTCCCGCGCCGAGCCGCACCTCGCCGATGCAGCGGCGAGGCGGCGCGATGCTCCGACCCCCCATGGTGCTCGGACCCCATGCTGGGTGCCTCGATGTCCCGAGCCAGGGAAGGCATCCTGGACCTCCTTGCTGGAGCTCGCACGCACCCCCTGGCGGCGGCAGTGTCTCAGCGGCGTCCAGCGGGGGGTCGTCCAAGAGGGGGATTAACGCGCAAATCCTGGCGCCGGAGGCACGGGCGCGGACGGGGCGGGGGGAGGGGTCAAGGGAAGCATTGGAATGAGAAGATGGGGACATGAGATCTGGGGAGATGTCATGGGACGCACAGGAACATACTAATACTATATATCCTCCTTTGAGGCGCGCGTCAGACCCGAACATATAGTAAACCCATCTTGCAGTATATCGTTTCCCGAGCTGCGTGGCCAAAAATCACCCGCCACGACGCATATACTATGAGATTTCTCGGTGCGCGCGTCGCCACTGGGGGGGCGACGCACATATGTAGTATCAGTATGTTGGGGTGACGCCGATGCCATTTCCCTGGCCATGATCGCCCCCCCTCGAGCATCACCCCCCCTTTGGGCGCCCCCGATCGTCGCTCATCTTGAGAGCTTTGTCGCAATTTTCACGACAACGGCCGTTGCTGGCCCTCGCCGCCACCCTCCCGCCCCCGGGTGGCGTCACGATCCGTGCCGACCTCCGAGCTGTCTGTGGCTGCTCCTGTATTTTCCCAGACAACGCCGGCGTGAAACGTGACGTTATACTGGCGCCACGCCCCCCTCTCGGGGGCGGCGAAGGGGAGCGTCCAAGAGGGGGGGGCGCAAATCATGGCCAGATGCACGTGCGCGGCCCAGGGGAGAGGGGCCCGGCACGTCATGAAATAAGAAGAGGCACCATGAAATCTGAGGAAATATCATGACCCACGCCATGATATCCACCCACCCCATTCATCACCCCCCTCTTTGCCGCCCCCAATCCCCTCCCCCCCTGGTAACGCCCGTTACCGCCCGGGACTCAAAAAGCAAACGCTCCCATTCCCTTTGACCTCGCGGCTGCCGCTGCCGAACAGGAAGCGGCGGTTCCGCACGGGCATCTTGCTGGAGTCGATGCGCTTCGCGACGAGCTGCGGGCGCGCGCACGCGGGGGACCGTCGTCCATCCAGGGGCTCGGGGTCAGGGTCCACAAGCAGCGCAGACTGCCAAGAAGCTGGCACCTCAGATCCAGGTAATTAACCAACATACTGGAACACACAACACGTAATCAAATGCGTTACTTGTTACGGCGGCCAGCCTTCGGCCCTCGCCGAGCCCCTGGGCCGTCAAGCAACTACTCGGGACGACGTGCTGGTCCCTGGCAAGGGTCGAGACCTCGGGTGGCTCCGTGCTCGAGCAATCAAGGCATCGGATCTCTGGGGACTCCAGAATCGGAGGGCGATGATAGGGCGAGCGCGCGGACGAGGAGGCGGACGAGGACGAGGAGGAAGAGAGGAGAAAATGAGGAGGAGGAGGAGGAGGAGGAGGAGGAGGAGGAGACAAGGAGGAGGAGGAGGAGAAAGAGGAGGAGGGGAAAGGGGAGAGAGTAGAGAAGGAGGAGGAGGAGGAGGAGGAGGAGGAGGAAAAAAGAGGAGGGGGAGGGGCAGGAGGAGGAGGAGTAGGAGGAGGAGGAGGAGGAGGAAGCGGAGGAGGAAGCCGAGGAGGAGGGGGATTGTGGAGGAGGAAGAGGAGGGGAGGCGGAGGAGGAGGAGGAGAAGGAGGAGGAAGCCGAGGAGGAGGAGGAGGAGGAGGAGGAGGACGACGAGGAGGAGCAGGAGGAGGAGGAGGAGGAGGAGGAGGAGGAGGGGGGAAGGGGGAGGGAGAAGACGATGAGGGCGAGCGCGCGGACGAGGAGGGACGCGAGACC
Organism: Prorocentrum cordatum; assembly: GCA_963575745.1. Classification (NCBI taxonomy): domain Eukaryota; class Dinophyceae; order Prorocentrales; family Prorocentraceae; genus Prorocentrum; species Prorocentrum cordatum. Next base: position 329,454 of record CAUYUJ010019893.1, on the reverse strand, counting down.
GAGACAACGGTGTTTGACCCGTCGTGGCCCCGCGCGGGCCTCTGGAGGCCTCCCCCGAGGCTCTCCGCGGACCTCCGCCGCCCTCTCGCGAGGCCGGGAGCGCCCACAGCCAAGAGCCCACGGCGCGGAGGGGAGGCCTCGCACTGGCGACGCCTCCACGTTGCGCCGCGGCCACGCGCGCGGGGGTGGACGAGAGGGCAGAATAGCAGAGGCCAGGGTGGGGAATCAGCCCAGGCACGGTGATGGCATTGGATAAGGAAACCTTCGGCAAGGAATCCAGGGTCTGGAAGCCAGTGGGAAGCCGATCGTGGGTTGGCCATGGATATCACCGCCGTCATCAGATAAGGAACCCTCCAGGGTCTGAAGCATCCTGGGCGCATCCTTCAACCAACTCCGCCACCGTGGCTGGTTTGCCTGGCGCCTCTTGGCGCCAAGAGGCGCCAATGTAACTCGAGGAAGAGGCCTGGCGGCGGGGGCGAGACCAGCTGCATGCATCAGATTTCAGAACCCACCCTTTCCCTATTCCTACCCTTCCGTCCGGCCCGATTTTCGAGTCAGAACTCGGGTCTCCGGAGGCCGTTCGGGACGTTCTGGGCACCTCGAGATCGCCCCGGGATTGGCCGAAGGCCGATGCGCCGCCCCCTGTTGGCTTGCCACATGGGGGACCTGGCGTGCTAAATCCTGTACGGCTTGGTTCGGACCCTTTTCCAAAAGAGCTCCTCCTGGGTCTTCGGTCCAGCGCGCTGGCCACCTGGAAAGCTCCGGGCGAGGTGGTCGCACAGGATGTTGCTGCTCAAGATGGCTCCAAGACGGCCCACGATGGCCTCCAAGACGACCAAGATGACTCTGAAGTTCGGCCAAGATTGTCCAAGATGGCCTCCAAGGTGGCCCAAGAGGGTCCAAGATACCTCCAAGTTTGCCCAAGATGCCTCCAAAACGGCCCAAGAGCCTCCAATTGGTCCTCCAGGAGGGCCCGAAGAGGCCAAAACTTTGGATTCTCCGTTGGTTTTTCCACGGCCCAAGACGACTCAAGAGGCCCCCAAGATCGCCCCAGAGCGCCGAAGAGGCCTCCAGGATGGCCCAAAATGGCCTCCAAGACGGCCCTGAAACGCCCCAAAAGGACCTCAAAGACCGTCCATGGGGGCCCCCAAGGCCGCTCCCCACACCGCGTCAGACGGCCCAGGAACGCCCTCAGACGGCCATAGAGGCCCCGAACCAGCCCCGAAAGGCCCCCAAGAGGTCGAAGAAGACCCCCCGAAAGGGTCTCCAAGAGGCTGCCGGGAAGCTCCCAGGAGACCCCAAGAGTGCCCAATGAGGTTCCCAAGAGGTCTACTCCTCCTCCTTCTCCTCCTCCTCCTCCTCTTGCTCCTCCTCCTTCCTTTTCCTCCTTCTCCTCATCTTCTTCTTCCTCACATGTTCTCCGAAAGGTTTGGGGAGGCACATGGTCCGATAGCTTGGCCAAGCTCTAGCCCAACTTTCGGCCACATAGGCGCTTTCAACAAGGCAGGGGACGGCAGTGATTCGCCTTGGGCATCTTCGATAGAGGGAGATCAATCGTGAGATCAATCGGTAGATAGCGAGTCAGTTCGACAGATAGATGGCCGAATCGGTGCTCCGTGGTGGCCAGGTTGTCCACCGAATCCAATCCGACCCAATGTCGCAAAGCGAAAGCTGAACCCCCCCCCTCCCCCCACAAAACCTCCTCATCACCCAAAGGGTGGTCGTTCAGTAAGAGCTCGACCACGAGACGCCTTCCACAAGAAACCCAACCCTGGAACCTCAGGACGTTCATCGGTTTTTGGTGCGGGAACATCCCGCACTCCATGGCAAAGCCATCAAAGCCCGAGAAACCCAAGGCACCCTGGAGGCAAGCAGGGTGCTTCTTGGCACGGGCTTCCACTGCACATCCTCGCGGTGGGGCCTCACAGCAGCAGCGAAGCAGCAGCGGGAGGCCACGATGGGAGGCAGACGGCGGTTGCGGAGTCGGACCATGGCCAAAACAGCAGCGCTGATCGAGAGCACGAGCCCCTCTGTCGAGGGCCCCCTTGCCCCACTGGGAGGCCACTTGCGCACGCCACCCCACCACCCCACGATGGCGAAGGGGGGAGGTGGGGCTTCGCTTCGCTCGGGGCCTCCCGAGCGGCTGGACCCCGCCTCCCCCCCTTAAGAACTCGTGGGGTGGTGGGGCAGATTGGCGGTGCGCAGGAGGGGGGTAGGGGAAAGGGGGAAGGCTTCTTAGAAGATGGCTGCTTCTTAGAAGGCGCCAGCCTTACATCTGTAGAAAAGGATCGCGCCTTCTAAGAAGCAGGGGTGCTTCTGAGAAGCCTTCCCCCCTCCCCCTACTCCCCTCTGCGCGTGGCCGGGCAGAGTTCGCCCGTGGCCAGCGGCCCATGGAGACGCCCCAGCCGAGGACCCCCTCCCGAGGCGGGAGCCCAGGCGCGAAGGGCACTGAGGGCACCCCTCCAGAGCAGAAGCCTCGTGCCAGCTGCAGGGCAGCTCGGGAGGGGATCTACGCAGGCAGAGGCAGCAGGGCCAATTCGCCCCCCCCCCCCCCCCCCAGCCACCCCTCCAAAGGGGCCCAGGGAGACACAAAGAAATAAGCACAAGGTCCAGTATTCCAAATATGTTGCCACATTCTCTGGCTGTTAGTCTCCCCCTCCACTTCCCATCTTTTCCTAAATTTTCATTGGGATCGACGTTTACTGGTGCATGTGTCAATTTTTCCCTCTTGAGTCCCCCCCTCCTCCTCCTCCTCCTCCTGCCTCCTCCTCCTCCTCCTCCTCCTCCTCCTCCTCCTCCTCCTCCTCCTCCACTGGGCGCCTCAGCCGTCGACGAATACGATATTCGGGGCCGACGGAGAGGCCATGGGGATGGCTCAAGGCAGAGGACCCTGGGACGTGGCGCATTTTGTGCCTGCCGCGGCCAGTCAGCGTCAGCCGCCCGGCAAAAGAAAACCGTGACACCCCAACTCGTCTGCCCGGCTGCACGGGCCAAGCAGCAACAACGTTCCGGCATGCGGGGTAGGAAGCAGCCCATGCTCACCACAGCACGGCGGATGACTGCGCAGTCTCACAAGTTCGCCCACCCTGCGGAGGGGACCCCAACAGGGCAGGCTGGAAAAAGGAGCCGGGGCCAGTGCCTCACGTGATACAGGTAGGGCGCGCCGCAGCGCTGCAGCGCCTCAAGGTGAAAGGGTGGGCACGGTACGCCAATGCCGCCTCATTAGCTCCATTCTCATGCACCGTTCTCTATCGGCGGTGGAGAAGCCTCCCTTTAGCAAACCTCCCTGTCGTGAAAGTGGCCCAGGACCGGAACCGACGCACCTGGACCCGCAAAGCCGACGCCCGCGACGCCCTCTCGCAAACCGAACGCGGCCAACTCGCTACTCGACGCGTCAGGGAAGGCGGCTTGTCGACCTCCGCTCTCTATTTTGGACGCCCGAAATGGGCACGGAAAGAATGGGCGCAATGCCCAACAGCAACTGTTGTCCCAAACCAACAGCGGCCGCTGTTGGGCACGCGGCCTTCTGTCTCGAATGGACACAGGCCGCGGCGGCGTGGACAGCGAGTCCTGTTCAAAATGAGCAGGCTCCGCTGTGTGGCAATGTACCCACTCTTTCCGTGCCCATTCCGTTCGTGCAGATCTATGGGGCCCACCCCGAGGCGAGGGCGGAGGGCGGCGTGGGGCCCGCGGCGGCCGGCCGGGGGCTCACTCCCGGCCGAAGAGCACGTAGCCGCAGCCCTCCGGGGTGTCCAGGCAGGCGATGGCCCCGACCTCCCAGGTGCGCAGGGAGTCCCCGCACGCCGACGGGCCGTAGTGCTCCAGGGAGCCCTCGGGCGCACCGCCAGAGCACACACGCCCGAGCATACGGCGGCTTGCGCCGGGTCGGGCAGCACGTGTCCCCCCACGGGCGGATCTGGGGCCAAAAAATACAAGATACTCCACAGATGCCCCCAGACTATCTTTTCACACAGAAATTTAAAAAAACACTTAAACAATAACCAAACAATAGTCTGAAAAAATCGTCCCCGGACTATTTTGTGTGAAGATTTCCCATGTAGAAGGACAGGCACGACTCAAATCTTGCGTCTCTCAAGGCGCGGAGGCCGACGAGGCCCGGAGAGGGACGGCATCGGACCGGGATGCGTCGGGGATCTGTGGGGTGCGGCGGCTCTGGGCGCCCCAGGCGCGGAAACGCTCTGAGGAAGTCGGGGCACTCGGTCCCAGCCTTCGGTCGGGCATGTCCCCCTCCAGGCAGATTTTCAGCGAGCAATAAAAACAGAGCGAACGAATGGCCACAAATTGCCAAACGTAGTCGACAATGGCCCCCAGACTATTTTTTCGCCAAAAAAATAAATAGACCTCCTGAAGAGGGACACGCCCGACATAATCCTAGCCCCGCCCGGTACGCATGCCCCCGGAAATCCCCACTTTTTCCCCACGGCCGGTTTCTCGTCGCGGGTCGTCTTCGCGAACGGTCCCCGGGCCCCGCGAGGGCTCACAGAAGAAAAAAAAGGAAACGAGCAACCTCCGCCCTGATGCATTCAAGACGTCGCATGTCTGTGGACTGGCGGCGAGCGAGGGGGGGAAGTGAGAAGGAGAAGGCCAAGTCCCCTTAAGGCCAGACTGCGCCTTGGACAGGATCGAGCATCGAGGATCGAGCTCGATGATCGAGGATCCTGGATCGAGGATCGAGGATCGAGGCAAGAAGATCAAAGATCGAGGTTCGAGGATCCTGGATCGAAGATCGGGCATCGAGGTTCGCGGTTCGAGGATCCTGGGAAGGAGAAGGCCAAGTCTGAACAATTTTTAATCAAGCCTTCCCCGAAGACAGGAACAAACACTTCTCAGTAGGCGCGAGGGAGCTTCTGAGAAGCTCCGCCGCCTACGAAGGACGCATGTTCCTTCTCGTGTTCTCCCCTTGCTCGCCGCCGAACACAGGACAGAAAAACACACGGCATAAACACAAAACTTCTCGGAGGTCCGCGCGGACTTGCCCCTTGGCGCGCGGAGCGCGCACAGGGGCGGCGCCGGAGGCGCCGCCAGGGGGGCCCCAGCGCCGATGCCCCCCAAACCTGCGGATCTTAGAACAATTAACTTCTATGTATGTGCCGTTCTTCGCCCCGCGCGGCCGCCCTCGCCAATTGATCCTCCTGCACACCCGACAGTTCGCCTTGCGGTTGCCCCGGCTACGGCAGGTCAGCGCCGTGTCCACCCCGGCGCTGGTTCCTGACAACGCGGGGATCGTTAGAACTGGGATGCTCGGCCCTTCCAAAAATGAAGGGGCCCTGGGACACACAAATAAATACACACAAATAAAAGGATCCCCCATATTTTCCCATATTTTCTGGATTTTTGTCTTCCCCCCCACTTCCCATATTTTCCCATATTTTCTGGGGAGTCGACGATTCATGGTGTCTGTGTGTTTTTTTCCCTCCTGAAAAAAGGCCCGATCGTGCAAGGATGGGCCGACTCTTGGCCACGGGTGGCGTTCGACCTTCCACGCCCGCGCTGGGGTCGCCGCCAGTCGACACGACGCGGGCCTGCCGTGGCCACGCGCCGGAGCGGCCTGCCCGTGCCTCGCCGCCAGAGGGAAACACAGAAGTCGCATGCCGCTCTCCGCTGCCCTCGAGGCCGGGCCACGGCTCTCCCCGACGCCCTGGGGCACGGCCCCACGCCCGCAGAGAGGTGGGCGCAGTCCGAGGGAGCGGGTCTTCACGGGGACCCCAGCACACGCAGCAGCTTCCGGTGCTCGCTCCAAGACGGCCTCTATCCTCGATCCTCCTCCTCCTCCTCCTCCTCCTCCTCCTCCTCCTCCTCCTCCTCCACATCATCATCATCATCATCATCATCATCATCATCATCATCATCATCATCATCATCATCATCATCATCATCATCATCATCATCATCATCATCATCATCATCACCATCACCATCACCATCACCATCACCATCACCATCACCATCATCACTCACCACCACCATTACCATCACCATCACCATAGCACCAGCACCAACACCAGCACCAGCATCAGCATCAGCATCAGCATCAGCATCATCAGCATCACCATGAGCACCAGCATCATCATATCATCATCATCAATCAGCAGCATCAGCAGCATCAGCATCGCATCAGCATCAGCATCAGCATCAGCATCCTCATCCTCATCCTCATCCTCATCACCATCACCATCACATCACCATCACCATCACCATCACCATCACCATCACCACCATCACCATCACCATCACCATCCCATCACCATCACCATCACCATCACCATCACCATCACCATCACCATCATCATGCACCATCACCATCACATCACCATCACCCATCATCATCATCATCATCAATCAATCATCATCATCATCATCATCAACATCATCATCATCATCATCATCATCATCATCCCGAAGGCCCCAAAACGGCCCAGGCGGCCCCTAAGACTGCCCCGAGAGGGGGCCCAGGACGGGGGACCCGAACGGACATGTCGAGCCATCGGCCTCAAGAGGCCGCCAGGAGGCCCCAAGAGGCCCCCAAGGGGCCCCAAGAGGCCTCCAAGACCTATGATGTCACAATCGGGCGCGCCACTCTCTGCTCCACAATCGTGATGCGTTCCATTGTTCTGCCTCTCTCTCTTCGTATTTCCTGCAGAGCTGCCGATCGCACTCTTCTGCCCACGCGTTCTTCCGGATGCTTGGCAATGCTGGCCGGCTGGCCGGCACTTTGCCCCCAACCTGTGCCACCGCTCGGACGGCGCCGGACCGAACAGGTGTGCAAGCGAGTCCCGACTTGCTTGAGGTCGCGTTTCCTTGCGGTCCCCCCCCCGCGCCCCCCCATCTCCACGCATGCAAACAGAAACTTGCCAGGATCCGAACAAACCTCGAGGCCCCCAAAAGAAAACTCAGACCCGGAGGGGGGGGGGGCCCGTCGAGGCAACGGCGGCCCCCTCTGGCGTGCTCCGCCGCCCCGGCTGGGCCTCCCGGGTGCCCCCTCGCCGCCACGGCAGGCCTCGCCGCGCAGGCAATCGATCGGGAGAAACCCCAGAGAAGGGGTTCGGGGACCGAAGTCGCACATATCTGGGCCGGCGGGAGAGCCGCTGTTTGTCCCGGCGGCACCCCACCGACCGACCGAGAACGGGAGCAAGCGATGAAAACACAAAAGACTGGAGCAGACGATTCGAATCATAGATAGTTTCGCGGGCCTTCGTGCGTGCCACCGCAGTAATTAGCGGGGGGCGGGGCAAGCAAACGGAGGGCGAACAGTCCTGGGGTGTCTGGAGGCCAAACGGGGGAAGGGCTGACAGTTCAGGGCGGGGGGGGGGGGGGGCAATTCCGAGCCGGGCAGGCCAAAGCAGCCTGACGGAGGGCGGACGATCTCTGACTGCCTGGGAAGGACCCCGTGGGCTGACAACTCGAAGCCGCAGGGGCGGACGACTCGGGGCCGCGGGGCTGCCTGCGGCCAGCCGCCCTGCGTGGAAAGCAAGACATGATGTGCAGGGCGGAAAGAGACAACTCCGAGAAGGAGAGGGCAGGAGCAGTCTGACCGACGTCGACGCGGTGCTTCCGTGGAATCACTCGCTCGGAAACGCAGGCGGAGAGGGGGGAGCGATTAAAGCAACGCTTTCATCGCCGCGGTGTCTGCGACAGTGCTCGCGCTGCGTCTGCTGCGTTCCACCTCTTCGACAGCGCCCTCCTTTACCTACACCCTATCCTTCCTCTCTCTGCAATCCCCCCCCCCGCCGCGCGGGAGATCAGGCGAGGAGCGAATGGAACATCGATCTCCGCTCGACGGCAGAAAACTGCGGGGGGGGGGGGGGGCGACGATTAGAAACTCAATTCCCGGAGGCTGAATCTTATTAGTCTGCCCCGCTCATTCATTTTGGCCCTCCCCGAGGGGGGCGTCTTTGTGCTGTTTTTGAAATTAAGAAATCTCTTGCCCCCATAACCGCCATTCCGCGGCCCCTTCCTGGGGCGAGCTCCGGCCAGGCTTTCGTAGCAAATCCCGCCACGGCGACGAGGGCAGCGCAGCAGTATGCCCGCAACCTGTCCTCATCTGATTTGCCGCTGAGATCTGGCGTCGCGAAATAAACTGAATATCGTGTAACAAACCACGGATGGAGCCTTACAGTGGAGGCCAGTCCACAAGAACCCTTCCACCAGAAACCCAACCCTGAGACACTAGGACGTCCATGGATGATTAGGTGTGGGAAGGTCACGCTTCCCGTAGCAAAAACATCAAAACCCTAGAAACCAAGGGCACCCTTGAGGGGCAACGGTAGGGGGGGATAGGCATAGGGGGGGATGCATCGACCTGGAATCGGCGATACACCGTCGATAGATCGGCGATAGGCCCCCGATAGTGAATCCGCACCTCCCTGAGCGGGGTGGGGCTGTCGGACCCCTATCGGCGATCAGTGGGCGATTGGGGGTCGATGCATCCCCCCCTATGCCTATCCCCCCCTATCGCTGCCCCCGAACCCTGGAGGCAAGCAGGGTGTCTCCTGGCATGGGCCTCCACTGCACACCCCATGCATCCGCTGCATCTTCCGAGCCCGATCGCTCTGCGATAGCCCCGGGGCCCGAGGCCCAGGGCTGAACCCGAACGGTGTTTGTCGCGTTCGTGTTGTTTCCGTTTTCCCTGGTCTCGTCTTCACTCCACCTCTGCCGCAAGACGAAGTCGAAACGAAAACGGCCCACGACACCGCCAAAACACCCTTCAGGTCCGGCCCTGCCGAGGCCCGGCGGAAGCATCCCGTGCGAGAGAATGGCAACGCCAGGATCGCAGGGGCTCTTCCCGCGGTGGGCCTCCGGCTTGCCGAGGTTGAAGATGTCCTCCTCCTGGTGGACCTGGAAGAACGCGTGCGCCCTGCGGCCCCTCATCTCCGTGGGTGGGGGCACCACGTCCTCTGATGAGGCGGCGCTCCCGGGGGGAAGTGGGAAGGGGCAGGCCTTCTCGGAAGGCTGAGGCGCTTCCTAAGCCTGCCCCAGAAGACGCCGCACATTTCTCTGCAGGGAGCCCCGCCGAACATTTCTGAGAAGGCCCTCTCCTTCTCACTTCCCCCCCTCGCTCGTCGCCGAATGATCATCGATGAGCCGGTCCCTATTCCCACTGGCGTGGCCTTCGCCCCGCCGGCTGGCTTCACCACCCAGGACATAAGAGGGTTCACGGGCCCCCCCGCCCCGATGAGATGGGTCCCAGGGTTCCGCAGCCCCCCAAGATGAGATGGGAGGACGACGAGGGCGAGGGCGAGGACGAGGACAAAGACGAAGACGACGAAGACAACGACGACGACGACGAAGAGGACGAGGACGACGACGATGACGACGACGTTGACGACAACGGCGCCGACGACAACGACGACGACGTCCATCCTCCACCACTCCACGCCCACAGGCCTACGACCACAGAGAGGGGGATCCCTTTCGCGAGGCCTTTGCGAGACTCACGGGCGTACCCATCCGGCGGGGGAGTGGCGGTTGCATCAGCGTTGGAAAGGGGGGGGAGTCCTGGATCGTGCATGCGCGTTCCTTCAGGCCTCGCGGGGCCTATCTGGGAAGCCATGGCCCAGTGGGGACAGGATTGGCAGGCGACGACACCCGAGCCCTAAGCTCACCAACCAGCGATTCTCCTGAATCGATGGGAGACGGAGAAGCATTAGGATTTTGCCACGTGCTCGACGAACTACGAGCCCGACCCCGCCGTCCATCGAACTACCTGGCTCGTTGATCGGTGAGGGTGATGCATTCAACTTTCGCCGCCGAGTGGGCCAGCCGGTGCTGGTCCTCCTCGCTCACCGACAAGCCGAGCAGGTCCGCCACCACCTGTAGGGAGCCCACGGAGGAGATGCGCGCCCAGCTGTGTACACGAACACGGCCCCCCGATCCGCGAGACTGGCCGCACGATACGAACATTTGCGCCATGCGTACTCTCGAAATCAGCGCGGATTCGTGTAGGTGTACGCCCTTCTTTCGGGGATGGACAGACCCCCTTTAGTAAAACGTGGTTTGCGAAAACGACCTGAGGCCCAAACCTGGCGGGCGCGAACCTGGGAAATGACGGCCACGGCGCCCTCTCGAGAACCGAAAACGGACAATTCACGAATCGACGCGTCACTATTGGGGGCTCTGTCCGCCCCCGATTCTTTCGCTCCTGAGCCTGGTTGCTGGCCAGCACGCGCCCGTGCTCGAGGCGGGTGCGCACCTGCAGCAGCCCCAGCACGCCAGCCACCTGGTGGCGCAGCTCCTGCACCGTCTGGCCCTCCCGCAGCTCGAGGGGTCGGAGGAGGACCGGCCGAGACGGCGGCAAACCTGCCTGGCCCCCCATCGCCCTCTCGTATGCCTCCTCCTCCTCCCTCCCTCTCCTCCTGCTCCTCCTCTCTTTTTTTCCTCTTGCTCCTCCTCATCCTCCTCCTCCTCCTCCTGTCGCCGCTTCTTTGGCGGTCCCGCCGCTTTTTTAGTTGCCGGTTCCGTTTCCCGCCCGTCCCGCTTCTGGGGCCGCTTGTGTCGTGTTCGTTCTTTTTGGTACCAGTCCTACTGTCAAGGGACACTGTTTCGGGAACGGTGAGAAAAAACGGCCCTACCATGTCCGGGTTCCATGAAGGTTACGATTGGATGCTGAGGTGGATGATATCTGGCCAAACCAACCTTGTAAGAGGGCTGCGAGTGCCCTAAGTGGCCTCACGGGTGAGGTAACTCCGCCAAGTGGGAGGTACGTGTCCCCCCTGAGCCTCTCGGGGCACTCGCGGCCCACTTTATAAGCTAGGTCAGGCCGGATGTAACCTGCTCTCGCGTCCACTTGCAGCCCCCCTGCCCCCTCACGATCGTACCCAGGACAGACATCCTGCAGGAGTATGAGACCCTCTGCTGGCCAAACTGATGAACACTCGAGGGTACACCCTCCCCCAGGGTGCACTAGAGCATCCCATAAAAACATGAAGACCCTCAGGGCACCCTCCACGAAACCGACCTCGATCTTATACCTCGTTCCGACCGAAGCACCCCCCGCGGCGATTCAAGCGCAAAACGCTATGAACATAAACTTTTGGCGCTCCGCGCGGATTTCTTGGATCTGCGCCAGACGCCCCTCCCTGGCGCGCGGAACGCGCCAGGGGCGGCGGCGGAGGCGCCGCCAGGGGGGCCCAGCGCGGATCCAAGAAATCCGCGCGGAGCGACAAAAGTTTCTGCCTTTAGCGTTTTTTCTTCTTCGACTCCACTGGCCCTCCTCCGGATGGAGGCCTCCTTGCCCTCCACCGTCCGCACGGTGAGGAGTGACGGCGGCCCCGCGGGCGCCATGACTCCGGCGGCGCGCGCGCGCAAGGGACGGGGCGAATGGGAGCCTCCCTGGTTAGACACGCGCGTCCCACTACTCGATTATGGCCTGGATACACAAAGGGAAATGCACGATCTACCACGACGGGGTAAGCCTTCTTTTTTGTTCCGGACGTTTGCGAGTAGGGCACTCTGCGAGTTTTGGAACACGCTCGCTTACTGGTTGTTGCCGTGTGTCTCCGCGCGCGTTCCCGCTTGAGGAGGACCCGCCCGCGCCCGCTCCCGCGGCTCTCCGACGTGCTCTTCGGCCCCGTCGCTGCGCGCGAAGCCGCGCGGCCGCCGAGAGCGTGCGCGTGCGCGCTTCGCTCTGTAGGGGCGGTACGTCCTGGCCTCTGAATTCAGAAAGTGGAATTAAAAACCAATATGTTGAATTCAAAAACCAATCATTTGAATTCGAGTACAATAATGTTTCTTGAATTCCAAAAAAACAATCCTCACACACACACGTATATATATATATACAAAAAAACACTCTCCTGAATGGTAGCGGCGGCTGGGACTGGCCTACGGCAAGTTCGCGTCGTGTCGACATTGGCGTCGGTTCCTGACACCGCGGGGACCGTTCAAACTTGAACGATAAGAGCGTTTCGCGAACGCGGGATCGGTCAACGACGGGCCGATTCTGGGCCACGGGCGGCGTTCAATCTGAAACGCCTGCGGCGGGGTCGCCACCGGTCCGCACGACGCGAACCTGTCGTAGGAGGGGGACACCTCGACCAGGGGGCGGAAATGCGTCGCCGACACGCGGGCGGTGGGGCCCCGACGCTGAATCCGCACCTTCTTGGGCAGGCTGGGGAAGAATGGGCGATTGGGGGGTGGTGCATCCACCCCTATAGCCTACCCCACGATCGCTGCCCTTGACCCTCACTCCCCGCCGTCCCCCAAGCCTCCCCGCTCTCCCACTTCATCCAAACCTCGGAGTTCTGGGCCCCGAAAACCGACAGGAAGGCATATGCACCGATCCTGGGCGCAGCAGGGGCCTGGCCAGAACCAGTGCGCGTGCAGAGCTGGCGCTCTCCTCGACCCCCGACATTTCTCCCCTCGCGTGAGCCCCCACCGCGAGTGATACAGTGATGCTGTCGAATGAGCGCGAAGTCATGGCGGGAACGATGAATAGGCGGGGGAAGACCGGTGCACTCCTCTGACCTCGGAAAAAGGCATCCCTTTGGGCCCGAAAGGGCCCTGAATCGGACACATCTACATCTACACACAGCAAAACTGCACCTTGTTGCGGGGACGAAGAGGTGGCAATCATAATTAAATTTGGCGCGTCGGTCGGTCTGGGTGGACGGACACCACCTCGCGACTTACGATGGAGGGCGATGGTCGTGCCGACGACGTTGCGTGCCAAGCGTGGGAGCCATCACCATGTTTCACGGCGAAGCTTGGCGGCAACCGCAAGAGAAATCATAACGCGAACAAGGTTTCACCCTCGGACGGGGAATCTGGCACGAAGAAGAATTCCAAAGCGCGGGGGATCGGATCGTGAATTTGCTGCTGGTGCACAGACGGGGAAGGGAAGCGGACTGCGCGTCCTCGAGGCCCCCGGGCATACGGCTGGATTCGCTGGGCCAGGAGATGTGGGATGTCGGTGGGAGCCGGCCCAGGGGGCAGGGCCTCGGCTATGGGCAGCGCGGGCAGCCGATGCTTCGCGAATAAAGGACACGTTCAGAACGGCACTTACCGGCCGGGGCGCGGTACACGTTGGGAGCGCGAGTGGCGGCACCCGACATGCACCCCGCCCCGCTGGCTAAGTGTAGTTCTATAAGTGCTCCGTTTTGTGAGGATGTCTCCAGCGAAACCAGCACGTACAGAACTACACCTAGTGCCTGGCGAAGTGTGTGATGGATGTCTCGCGCGGGGCGAGCACGTACAGACCAGCGCCTAACGAACGGGACGGGGTACAGGTCGGGTGCGTCGTTGCGCCCCGCCCGCAGAGTCAGGAAGACAAGGGCCGCTGAACCCCCTGCCGGCCTCCGGGCGGAAATGTCTGAACGTCCCGGGGCTATCAGAAGGAGTTCTAAGTGCGGCCTCCACCCACATCGCTCCCCCTGTCAGAGCATCTCGCCTGGTCACTATGTTCCCCATTCCCGCCCGCTGCTTTGCCCTCCCCCATCCCCCGTGCTTCCTCTACCTGCCGCCCTCCATGTCCCTAAACATTTCCTAATTGCCCCTGGCCTCTGCGTGGCAGCAAACGCCCGTACCCCCCCGCAGCTGAAAGACTCACCTTGCGCTCATCCTTCAATCCACCCGTGAGGCGCAAGTCTTGATTCCAGACTGACACTGGCAAACGACGACGAAGCCCAGGCAAATCCAACAGGCGCGATCGGCTCCCTCGAATGACGGGCGATACAATACGTAAGACGACGTCGTACAAATAAATTCGGAGTTTGGGGATCCGCGCAAGAAGCTAATCCACTCGCCCAAAGTGTAGGTCTGTGCCTGTCCGACTGAAGGGCCCCTTTTCTGCAGCCCTCGCTCCCCCCATTTAATCGCCCCCCCCATTTCAGGGGCGGCCTAACCGAACCCTAGCAAACCATCCCCTTCCTCCCCTTCGCCTCTCCCCAAGACGTATGCATGCGGCATGCGGGGCATGCGGGTGGAGGGGAGCTCGGAAGGCGAGGATGACGTCACGGTAAGGCATGGTGGTGGTGAAACATCGGCCCATCATCCTGCCAGGAAGACACAAAGCACCGTTCCCGGCGCATGCCATCGTCCTCCTGCTCCTCCTCCTCCTCCTTCTCCTCCGCCTCCTCCTCCCTCCAAATCCTCCTCCCTCCGTCTCGCCTCGACTCGACTCTGAAGGCATAAGAGGGTACACTGCCTGTCCTGAAGCAGACAAGGGGTAGAGAAGAAGGCAGAGAGAAAGAACCCAAAGAGGGGGTACAGCCACACCGCCGGTGTGGGCACCCTTAGTCCCGAGCATGCAGTCATCGCCCTCCACTCCTCCCTCTCCTTCCCCCTCCTCCTCCCCCTCCTCCTCCTCCTCCTCCTCCTCCTCCTCCTCCTCCTCCTCCTCCCCTCCCTCCCCCTCCCCCTCCCCCTCCCCCCCTCCCCTCCCCCTCCCCTCCTCCCACTCCCCCTCCTCTCCTCTTCCTCCTCCTCCTCCTCCTCCTCCTCCTCCTCCTCCTCCTCCTCCTCCTCCTCCTCCTCCTCCTCTTTCTCCTCCCTCGCGCCAGCGCGGCCGCCCCCAGGTGGGGCCTCCGCGCCGCCGCGGTGCGCTCGGCAGCGCCAGACGCTGCTGAATCCGCCGCGGCCGACGGGGTACTCCCCGAGCAGGCGGAAGTGGTGCTCGAAGCGGCGGGGCTGGCGGGCGCGGCAGAGGGGGAGAGGGAGGGAGGAGGGAGGGAGGAGGCATTCCTATGATGCTCCTCGGGGGTCACGAGGGAGAGGGGGGGGAGGGAGGGTTGGGAGGACGAGGGGGATGGAGGAGAGGGGGGAGGAGGAAGAGGAGGACCGAGGGGGGGAGGAAGGATGGATGGGGGGAGGTCAGAACACGAGGATATGGGACGAGAAGCACAGAAATTGGGGAGAGGGGGAGGAGGGGGAGGAGGAGGAGGAGGAGGAGGAGGAGGAGGAGGAGGAGGAGGAGGAGGAGGAGGAGGAGGTGGGGCCGACGAGAATAAGGACGAGGACGATGGGCGATAGGGGGATAAGAAGAAGATGGGGGGAGGGGAATGAGGAGGAGGCGAGAAGAAAAGCAGAGGCAACACGGAGAGGGTGAGGAGGACGAGCATGAGCAAGAGGCAGAAGCTGGTGACGACCAACCCCCACACAGCAACACATGCGGGTAGGGGGGGTCAAAACATCGAAGGCTTTGCTCACCAACTGCGGCGACCCGCGAACCGTCCCTTCCTCCTGATCCTCGTCCTCCTTCCTCCTTTCACCATCCTTCTTACCACCCTCCTCGTCTTCGTCCTCATCCGCCGCCTCCTCCTCCTCCTCCTTCTCCTCCTCCTCCTCCTCCTACTCCTCCGTCCATCCCAATCGTCCTTCTCATCCGCATCCCTCTGCCTCCTCTTTCTCATCTTCTTCCTCCTCCTCTCCTCTGCTCCCACCATCCTCCGTCCGAATCAGTCCACCTCCATCCTTATCCCCGCTCCGCCCCATCCGTGCCCTCGGCCTTCGTCCGCCTTTTTTCCCCCCTGAGTGTCCGAGATGCGACGAGCGGGCGGACTGGCTCAGGAAAGAACAGCCGCTCACTTGATTGAAATCGGCGATGCCTCGCCAGCAGATCAGCACCAAGCTTTGTGATATTTTGTAACGCTGCACGTTCAGGGGCAGGCTTCGGGGGGAACGAAAGGGGGGGATAGCAAAGGGTAGGGTAGAGAATCAGCTCACGTAGCTGATTTTCCCAGCGCCTCCCGGCGCCGGGAGGCGCCCAGGTATCGAGGAATGGGCCCGGCGGCGGGGCCGAAACCAGCTGCACGCAGCAGATTTTGTAACCGCCCCTTTCCCTATCTCCCCTTTTCGTTCGGCTTGAAAGTTGGGGCCCTGGGGCCCCCATCGGCGAGAGCCATGGGCGACTGGGGGCTGATGCTCCCCCTGTGAGCTAAGTGCGGCAAATTCGCGTCGTGTCGACCCCGGCGTCGTCGGTTCCTGACACCGCGGGGATCGTTCAAACTTGAACGATAGGGGCGTTTCGCGAACGCGGGATCGGTCAACGACGGGCGGCGTTCAACCTTAAACGCACGCGGTGTGGTCGCCGCTGGTCGGCACGACGCGAACCTGCCGTACTCACCCCTTCCCAGGCATCTGGCGCCGCGATGTTTTCACAACGTGGCCCCCTAGACCACATTCTGAGGACAAGCTTCTTGTCCGAACCATATCTGACGAGCCACGGTGCCCGGCCAGATACCTCAGAGGCCGAAACTTGATTCACACACATACACAAACACATACGCACACACCTGCCGTCAGAACTGCTCACACTGCGTCACAAATCCGGCCTCAGGCGGAAATTTGTGGTCCGGGCGCCCAGAAAGGAGGCGCAGCCGATGGAAACCAGCCTGGGGCATGCAAACCATCGAAGACAGAAAACATGCGAACACGTCCCACGGCCAAGTTCCTCCTCCTCCTCCTCCTCTTCCACCTCCTCCAGCTGCTCCTGCTCTTCCTCGTCCTCCTCCTCTGGTCGACACCCCTGGTGATGCCTCCTGGGTACGCGCGAGGCCAAATGTGTGGTTTTACGCTGACCAGTCTTTAAGCATCGAGGCTGGCAGCGTCCGTGAGGAACGAAGAACACCAAAATCATGTTAAGCAACTCAAGCTCGGTGGCGCGGCACAGAACAGGCCAGGCATAGTGAGTCAAAAGGGGCAGTCTTAAGAGGCCTGCCAAGGCGTAGAGTATGCGCCCACCTGGTCAGCAAGGGGGCGATGGAGGTGATTCAGATCCCAGTCCTTTTCCTTCTCCTTCTCCTCCTTCTCCTCCTTCGTCTCGACCCTCGGCCCCCTGCCCCCCACGGCAGTTATCCCCACCTCGCCCCCCCCCATCGATGCAACTCTCCTACCCTCAGTCCCGATGAAGGAGCCCTCCTGCTCCTCCTCCTCCTCCTCCTCCTCCTCCTCCTCCTCCTCCTCATCATCATCATCATCATCCACGGCTGCTGCTCCTCACCTCCCCCTTCTCCTCCACCATGGGGGAAGAGGAAAAGGATGAGATTGATGAGGGGCGAGACAGAGAAGAAAGAGGAGGATGCCCCTCCTCATCCCCCCCTCCTCCCCCTCCCCCTTCTCCTCCCCCTCCTCCCCTTTCTTCTCCCCGTCTTCATGGGTCCTGGGTCCTGAGGGCAAGAAGATCTGTCAGACGTTGCCTTCCCCCACTCCTCCTCCCTCTCCTCCTTCTCCTCCTCCTCCTCCTCCTCCTCCCCCTCCTCGTCATTCTGGTCCTCGTCTTCCTCCTCGTCCTCCTCCTCCTCCTCATCCTCCTCCTTCTCCTCCGCCCGCACTCCCCTGACACGGGCGCCTCTGGCGACTGCGGCTCTGGCGTGCGCTCGGGCACCGCCGCGCGCAACTCGGCCGCGAGCGTTGGCGGGCCTTCCGCAGGCCCCTCGCGGCGGGCGTCGCACGGCCCACCGGGGAGGGGGTTCCTCCTCCTCCTCCTCCTCCTCCTCCTCCTTTCCTCCTCCTCCTTTCCTCCTCCTCCTCCTCCTCCTCTTCTTCTGCGCCTTCTCATCATCCTCATCCTCTCCTCCTCATCCTCCTCCTGCTCCTCCTGCTCCTCCGCCTCCTGTACCTCCTACTCCTGCTCGTCCTCGTCTTCTCCTCCTCCTCCTCCTCCTCCACCACCTCTTCCTCGTCTCCTTCTCCTCCACCGCTTCCTTTTCCTCCTCCTTTTCCTCCTCCTCCTCCTCCGCCGCCGCCTCCTCATCCCTCGTTTCCTCCTCCTCCTCATCATCCTCTTCTCGCTCCTCCCCCCCTCCTCCTCCTCCTCCTCCTCCTCCTCCTCCTCCTCCTCCTCCTCCTCCTCCTCCTCATTTTCTCATGTTCTTCCTCCTCTCCCTTTCCCATCTGCCGCCTCCTCTCCCTCTTCTTTCCTTTTTTTCGCATCCTCTTCTTCTTCCTCCTCCTCCATCCTCTTACATTTCTTCCACCTTGTTCTGCGTTAGACGATGGGCAGACACTAATGCCAAGCATGTTGCGCTCGATGTTCCTGATGATCCTCCTCGTCCTCCTTTTGCTCCCCTCCCCTCCCTTTTTGCCGCATCCCTCCTTCCCTTGCTCCACCTCTTCCTCCTCGTCCTTCTCCTCCTCGTCCGTCTCCTCCTGCTTTTTCACCTCTTTCACTGCTGCTGAAGATGGGCAAGCAGCAAGGCCAAGCTTGTTGCGTTAATAGTCCTACTGTTCCTCCTCGTCCTCCTCCACCTCCTCTCCCTTCCCCTTCTGGCACATCCCTCCTTCCCTTTGTCCGCCTCCTCCTACCCTCCACTGCTTGTGACGTTGGGCAAACATTGAAGCCAAGCCTCTTGCGTTCATCTTCCTAAACGTGGAGGGAACATGCACTGCCACATCGTTGGTGCGCCCTCGGTTTTAAATGGTCCTCCTCCTCCGTGTCCTCGATCTCCTCCGCCTTTCTCCTCTCTCCGTTCCTCCCCCTGCTGATCCCCCTTCTCCTCCTCCTCCGCCGCCTCCTCCTCATCTCCTATCTCCAGCCCCCTGCTTGGGTTATGCGGCTGGGCGAAGGAGCTGAGGTACGAGGGCCACGATCGATAGGAAGTACGAGGGACGCAATGCGGCGTGGCATCGCGGGCAGCGGTGTGGCTTCTCACCGGCGGAACCCTTGGCAATGCCCGCACGTCGGATGACTACCCCTCTGGAACACATTATGCACGACCCCCTCCTCTTATTCCTCTTCCTCCTCTTCCTGCTGCTCCTCCTCCTCCTCCTCCTCCTCCTGCTCCTCCTCCTCCTCCTCCTCCTCCTCCTCCTCCTCCCTCTCCTCCACCTCCTCCTCCTCCTCCTCCTCCCCCTCCTCCTCCTCCTCCTCCTCCTCCCTGTCGATCCCTCCATCTCCTCCCCGTCCTCCCCTTCCTCCCCTCCTCCTCCCTAGCATCCCACCGTCCCCTCTCTCCCCCCTCCTCTCTCCTCCTTCCCCTTCCTGGCTCTCCCTCCTCCCCCCTCCCCCCCCCCATTCCCCTTCTTGCCTCCCTCCCTCCTTCTTCTCCGCCCTCCCTGCCCAGGGCCCTCCAGAGGCCACTGCCGAGATCCCGGCATCTCCAAGAAGAAGGTCCCTAGAAGGAGGCGCTCGGCCATGGTCCCCGGGAGCCCACGTACTCAGTTCGCAAGGGGGGCTCGCAACGGCCCAAGGCGCCCAAGTGACTCGATCCGTCTCGATCTTCCTCTCAGTGCCCCTCCCTCCCTCCCACACCTCCTGCTCCCATCTCCTTTTCGTCCTCCCCCTGCTGCAGAAAGAGAGTCAAAGGACAGAGGCGGGCCAGCAAGCAGCATTAGGGAGCGAGAAAGTCCTGAAGGCAGCGCGCGCGGAACCGATTCGGGCAGAGGCGGGTGGCGCCAACGAACCACTCTTTTTCTCATCCTCCTCTTCTTCCTCCTCGTCCCTCGCCTCCTCCTCTTCCTCCTCCTCCTCCTCCTTCGCCTCCTCCTTTTGCTCCATCTCCTCCTCCTCCTCCTCCGCCTCCTCCTCCTGTATCATCCCACTCGTCCTGCTCCTCCTCTCTGCTGTCTCCCACTGCTCCTCCTCCTCCTCCTGCTCTTCCGCCTCCGCCTCCGGCATCATCCTCTTCATCCCCGCGACAGCAGCTGCCAACCAGACATCGGTGGCGGCACGCGGGGGGACCTCTGGGGCGCAGCAGGCCTCCATCGCGGGGCAGCGGCCTGGGCTCGACCCCCCTCCCCGCTGGCTCCGCCGCTGCTGGCGATCGGTGATGGAGGCGCGGGGGCGAGAGAGGATTGAGGATCGCCGCTGCCAGGACCGAAGATATACCAGTGGAGGAGCGACCGAGAATGGAGGGGCGAGGACTGGTGCCGATCGAGCATCGCCGCTGCCAGCATGGAGAAGCGAGGATCCAGGATCGAGGATCGAGCACCGCTGGCCTCGACCCCCCACCAAGCCTCACACGGACTGGCCCTGCTACTCCCCCCCTTCTCGCTCAATGGCCCCCGGCTCCGTCTCAGAGTAGGGGCTGTCAGCGGGCTGCGCTCCACCTTCTTGCAACGAAGGCAGCATGCAGCATGAGGACAACTTCGGGTGAGAATGAACATCGGGAGGATGCATCGGGCGCCGTGGCTGGCTTCAGAGAGCCCAGAACGCTCTGAGAGCGTTCTGGAACGCTTTGGAGAATGTGTTTCTCACAGTACGGCTGACCAATTCCCGACCGGCATCGCCGCCGCCGATAACCGAGGCTCAAGGGTTTCGGACGTCTCTGGCCCTTCCTGATCCTCTGAGGGGCGCCCGGAGACCTCTCGGCCCGATCATCGTCTTCGTCGTCGTCGCCGCCGTCGTCGGCTCGCTGGCGGCGTCGTCAACGTCGTCGACAAGAAGGCCCAGGAGACTCCTCCAGGAACTCTCCACAAGAAGGCCTTCTCCAGAGACCCTGGGGACACTCAGAAGGCCCCCTCCTCCAGTCTCCTGGGAGGCCCCCTGAAAACTCCCCGAGGCCTTGGAGGCCTCCACCTCATCCTCCTCACCGTCGTCTCCGTCCTCTTCCTCCTGCCTCCTTTTTCCTCCTCCTCCTCCTCGTCCTCGTCCTCCTCCACCCTCCTCCTCCTCTTCCTCCTCCTTTTCCTCCTCCTTCCGCCCTCCTTCCCCTCCTCCTCCTCCTCCTTCTCCTCCTGTTCCTGCTGCTGCTCCTCCTCCTCTGCCTCCTCCTCATCCTTTTCCCGTTCCTTGTCCTCCTTCTCCTCCTCCTCCTCCTTCTCCTCCTCCTCCTCTTCCTACTCCTGTTCTTGCCCACCCCTCCTCCTTATTGTTATGCGCCTCGAACTCCCCCCCCATCCAAGCGAAAAGCGGCCCCGAGCTCCGAGCGCGGCGTGGCTTCCACCAGCCGCAGCAGGGTGACGCCGCCACTGCCTGGCACCTCCCGCGCGCGCGAAGGGAGGAGGCCAACCAGCGTGCGTTGGACCACTGGCGGCGCGTGGGTTTGCCAGCATGGCGGGGGGGACCGCCCCGCGAAGCGCCGCCGTGCCCGACAGCGCATGGGGCCGCATCGCTGGGGCGTCGGGTCGCTGTGTGGCCCCCTGCCCTGGCCAAAGCAGGGCAGACGCGTCAGGCGGTGGGACGGCGGGGGGGGCGGGCAAAACGGGTGGGGGCATGGGGGGGGGGTTGGGTGGGGGGGGGGTCGGGAGGGATGTTCCCGTTGGTGGGGTGGGGTGGGTGAGTGGTGGAGAATCGCAGAGGGGCGGGCAGGCGGGGGGGGGGGGCGGGGGGGACAGAGGGGCGGAGAAGGATAGGAAAAGGATGGGGAGGGGATGTCTGGTGGCAACTCCCAGGATGTCTTCGTATGATAAAACAAATAAACATAGGCCTACTAAGCCGCATACGTGCGATATTCTTCTATATTATATAAAATATTATATATAAACGAGGGAGCGATGGAAAAGATCGTGTCTGGCCCTTCGTTGGCCAATCCACGGGAACGGCTTAAACATTGCTCGAACATATGAAGCGCTTGCGTTTTTAACTGTTTGGGGTCCAGCAACACGCGCTTGCCTCTCAGACAACCGAAAACGAAGCCGAGATCGAATTTGGCTGAACACGCACACACGCGCACGCGTTTCAAAACACCTGCGACACTAAACAACGGGAGTTTTGTCACGAAGCGCGGACGCGGCCGACCCGACAACTATTGGAGCACAGCGCAGCGGCCCGAACGAACAATTTGGTCACGGGGACGGCGGAAGCGGCACATTGAGCACGACACCGCCTCGAACAGCAACGCGTTTAAACGCGGGCGCGGCAAAACCGGCAATTTGAACGCTGCGCCGCCCCACCGATCGAGCGCGGAAACAGAACCACCCGGGAACAAACATTCAAATGGAACCGGCCGGAACAGACCGTTTAGCACGAACACGGCCGAAAGAAAAATTGAAAGAGATAACAAACGAAACGGCAACATGAACACGAAGCCGCCCGCGTGAGCAAATTTGAGCACGGAGACGCCCAGCGCGGAGATTTCCGGCGGTGGCTCCGCTCCTCCCAGCTGTCTCTCGAAAGGCCCGCTTCCTGGTGCGCGGCCCGCTTGTCGGCGTGGCGCCGCAAGACGGGGGCGATCCTGGAGCGGGCGTCGCGCCTCTGGAACGGACGGCGATTGCCCCAAAGAGCGTGGAGTCGCCCCCCCGCCCGGGCGGCCTTGCCGCAAAGTTTCGCGTCGCCGATGCTCGGGCAAAGCGCGTCACGCCCCCGCGCGGGCCAGGCCGAACCCGCCGAGACAGCTCCGACGCCCGTGCCCCCCAGGGACGTTCGCCTCCCGGGCCGCTGCCTAGGCCGTCGGCGCAAACGCAGCAGAAAAGGCGCCGCCACCGTGGAGCAGAAGAACGCCCTCCGAATTGAGCGCCGCATCGGCGTGGCTGGCGACGAGATACGCGACCGCGCGAGAAAAGTCTGCGAGGAAAGGCCCCCGCTCGCGCCACGTCCGACGTATGCTGCGGAAGCCGCGACCCGGATTGCGAATCCAGCGCGCGGGCGTCGCCCGACGCCGGTCCTCGGTGGGCCTGCCTGGCGCCGCCCGCCCTGCCGAGTCCCTGGAACGACAGGCGCCGCCTCCCTAACGGCGGGCTGCAAAGCGCTTTGCCGAGCATCGAGGGCGCAACCCGCGCCGCGAAATGGGCCCTGCACGACGCGGGCACGCGCCGCGCTTAGGCCCACACTAAGACGCGCTGGTCCAAGTCGCCAGCGCAAAGAACAAAGAGACCGCATAATGCGTTGCGCCTGACAGGCGGTGCAACGGCGCGGAGTAATGAAGGAGAGAGAGGGAGAGAGAAATACAGAAAGAAAAACACTCTTTTGATCCGCGGGTCGAGAAAGCGCACCTCTTCCGGTCGAAGCTAAGCGGGCCGCGCGAAGCTTGAATTAGGCAGAGAAGAGGAGGGAGGAAGCGGCGGAGCCCCACAGAAAGAGAAACACATAGAGACAGAGAGAAAAATTATCCCGGCAAAGCAACCTAACAGCGATGTGTAGAAGCATATCTGAAAGCATTCCCCTGAAGATTCAAATGAAAATCCAGTTGTAGAATTCTGCTGTTCTCGCAGTCGTAGTCGCATTCGCGATGACAGTCGCAGCGGCAACGGCAGTCGCAGTCACAGCCTCAGCCTCAGCCTGCCTCAGCCTCAGCCTCAGCCTGCCTCAGCCTCAGCCTGCCTCAGCCTCAGCCTCAGCCTGCTTCAGCCTCAGCCTCAGTCTGCCTTCAGCCTCGGCCTCAGCCTCAGCCTGCCTCAGCCTCAGCCTGCATCAGCCTCAGCCTCAGCCTCAGCCTGCCTCAGCATCAGCCTGCTCAGCCTCAGCCTCAGCCTGCCTCAGCCTCAGCCTCAGTCTGCTTCAGCCTCAGCCTCAGTCTGCCTTCAGCCTCGGCCTCAGCCTCAGCCTGCCTCAGCCTCAGCCTGCCTCGGCCGCAGCATCAGCTTGCCTCAGCATTCAAAATGTGGCCCAGGAATGGAGTTCTGGGAACTAGAAGAACACGAAGTGGCCTACAGTTGGCTCCGGGCATTCAAAATCATGCCCAGGAATGGAGTTCTGGGAACTTGAAGAGCACGAAGTGGCCTACAGTTGGCTCCGGGCATCCAAAATGTGGCCCGGGAATGGAGTTCTGGGAACTCGAAGAGCACGAAGTGGCCTACAGTTGGCTCCGGGCATCCAAAATGTGGCCCGGGAATGGAGTTCTGGGAAGTCGAAGAGCACGAAGTGGCCTACAGTTGGCTCCGGGCATCCAAAATGTGGCCCGGGAATGGAGTTCTGGGAGCACCAAGAGCGATTTTGCGAGGATGTCCCAAGCGATTTCGGCTTCGGCGGCAGCCTCTCCGGGTCCCGCCCAGACCCCCCTGAGGAATCATGATGCTCTCTTTTGAGACCACTAGAAACCAATCAGCAAGAGCTGTTAGGTAAAATATACATACTTTTGAAAAAAGACAACACCACAAAACATAGCCCCACGAACGACCCAACAACATGCAGCTACGTACCGCGTTCGGTGGAGCTCCCTCTGGGGCCACGAAGCGTGCGAGGGGTGCGCCGAAATCGGTGGCGCGGACGCATGTGGACACCGGCACTGGGACCTTCGGTTGAGCTCCCTATGGGACCATGAAACGCTGTCCTGGGTGGGGGGGGGCGCACGCGTACTGCACCATTGGGACCTTCGCTGGAGCTCCTTACGGGGCCACGAAACGTATTCATGGGTGGGGGAGACGCATGCGAACTGCGCCACTGCCGCCTTCGGTGGAGCTCCCAACGAGGCCCGAAACGTTTTCCTGGGCGGGGGAAACGCATGCAATCGGTGCCATTGGGGCCTTCGGTGGAGCTCCCAACGTGGCCACGAAGCGCTGTCCTGCGAAGCGTAGACGAATGCGGCCTGCGCCACTGGAGCCTTCGGTGGGGCTCCCTATGCGGGGCGAAGCGCTTTCAAGGGTGGGGGAAACGCATACGATCGGTGCCATTGTGGACTTCGGTGGAGCTCCCGATGGGGCCACGAAGCGCTGTCCTGGGTGGGGAGGCGCATGTGGCCTGCGCCACTGGAGCCTTCGGTGGAGCTCCCCATGGGGCCGCGAAGCGCTGCCCTGGGTAGGGGGGCCGCATGCGGCCTGTGCCACTGGAGCCTTCGGTGGAACTCCCTATGGGGCCACGAACCGTGTGAGGGGTGCGCCTACGTGGGCGGCATGGGCGCATGCGGCCTGTGCCACTGGAGCCTGAGGTGGAGCTCCATATAGGGCCGCGAAGCGATGTCCTGGACGGCGGTGACGCATGCGGCCTGCGCCACTGGAGCCTTCGGCTGAGCTACATATGGGGCCACAACGCGGCCTCTTGGGTGGCGTTGACGCATGCGGCCTGTGCCACTGGAGCCTTATGTGGAGCTCCCTATTGGGCCACGAAGCGCTGTTCTGGGTGGCGGCAACGCATGCGGCCTGTGCCACTGGAGCCTAGCTCCCTATGGGGCCGCGAAGTGCTGTCCCGGGTGGCGTTGACGCGCGCGGCTTGTGCCACTGGAGCCTTCGGTGGAGCTCCCTATCGGGCCACGAAGCGCCGTCCTGCGCAGCGTAGACGCATGCGGCCTGCGACGATGGAGCCTTCTGTGGAGCTCCTTATGGACCCACGAAACGCTGCCCTGGGTGGCGGCAACGCATGCGGCCTGTGCCACTGGAGCCTTCGGTGGCGCTCCCTCTGGGGCCACAAAGCGGCCTCCTGGGTGGCTTTGACGCACGCGGCCTGTGCCACTGGAGCCTGAGGTGGAACTCCCTATGGGGCCGCGAAGCGCCGTCCTGGGATGCGGCAACGCATGCGGCCTTCGCCACTGGAGCCTTCGGTGGACCTCCCTATGGGGCCACGAAGCGCTGTTCTGGGTGGCGGTGACGCATGCGGCTTGTGCCACTGGAGCCTTCGGTGGAGCTCCCGATGGGGCCGCGAAGTGCTGTCCCGGGTGGCGTTGATGCGCGCGGCTTGTGCCACTGGAGCCTTCGGTGGAGCTCCCTATCGGGCCACGAAGCGCTGCGGTGGCGGCAACGCATGCGGCCTGCGCCGCTGGAGCCTTCGGTGGAGCTCCCTATCGGGCCCGAAACGCTGTCCTGTGCGGGTGAAACGCAGGGAGGTGACGAGGCGGATGGGAGGATGGAGGGGGAGGAGGAGGGGGATGAGGAGGAGGAGAGGAGAGGAGACGCGGGGCGCTGTCTCTTCAAAACGAGGACCCAACGCCACAGGATGGTTGGGGGGAAAAAAAAAAACGGCTCCTTCCTGGGAGAGTGAGCGCAAGCGTGCCTACCAGCTGCGCACAGCCTTCAGCGCGCAGTCGTAGATATCCCGGTGAACGGGCGGGGGCTCGGCGCACTCCCGCATCGTCACCGCGGCAAGTCATCCAATGGAAGGCGGGTGCCGGCCGCCACCTCGGCCTCGCCGACCGCGCCCCCTGCCTCGGGCAGAGGAAGGGCACGGCGGCGCGCCCGCTCGCGGAAGGCCTCCCGCTCGCGCGCCGACATGGCCAGCACCTCGGTCCAGCCAGCGCCGTCCTTCCCGAGCACCTCGTGCAGGCCGCCAGCGCCTCCCAGCACCAGGCCGCCCTCGCCGATCGTGAGTAATTACCTCCCCGACCCGCCCCCAGCCGGCCGAGAGGTCCACCACGGTCCACTCGGTACTCGGTGTCCGCGGGCGGGGCGGATCCAGCAGCGGCCAGCGAGAGCCCTCGGGCATGCGAACCTAGGGGAACAAAAAGTTGCATGAACATAAAAACTCAGAGGTCCGCGCGAATTTCTTGGATCGGCGCGGACCTCCGAGTTTTCATGTTTATGCCACTTTTTGTTTCCCTTGAGCCGCCTCCTCCTCCTCCTGCCGCCAGTCGAAGCTCCCAGCGGGCGCTTCACACGCGCCCACCTCGCGCGTCCCGCCGCTCACGGACGCGGGGGCCGCAGGCGGGCACGCGCAGCTCGGGCAACTGCGGGCACTCGGGCCAGGGCTCGCGACCGCCAGGGCGGTGGAATTGCGGCGCCTGGGCGAGGGTCCTCGCCCTCGTCGCAAAAAGAATCACAAACACCGCCCCTGTGCTGGCAGCCTGGCCTTGGGTCCGGCAGTACCGTCTACAGGCAATCCACCGCCGTATCGCGTGGAGACACTCAAACCCAAAAGGAACACCAACAACAACTCGAAGCCAACGCCCGCAAAACTTGCACCCCCCCCAAAACTACTGCAACTAACCTCTAAACCCAAACCTGCGAAAACCTCACCCTCCCCCCGAAACAAAATGCAACAACTCTCTAAACCAAAACCTGAACAATCTGAAACCCAAAACAACATACAACAATCTGTAAGCCACCGCCAAAAAAATCGGAGGTGAGGGGGTGAGATCGAAGTGGAACGGGAGAGCCCCCCTACCGGGAAATCGATTTCGGTTTCGTGTTCGTGAGTGACGTGCGCGCGGGCGAGGCGAAGGTGCGTGGGCGGGCGAAAGGAAAATCTCCTGTGGCTGAGGCGCGGCCGGACCAAATGTGTCTCTTCCGGGCGGCCGGTGGCGCGCGGTGTCCCGCCGGTGTCCCGCTGGTGTCCTGTCGGTGTCCCTGTGGCTGAGGCGCGGCCGGACCAAATGTGTCTCTTCCGGGCGGCCGGTGGCGCGCGGTGTCCCGCCGGTGTCCCGCTGGTGTCCCGTCGGTGTCCCGTCGGTGTCCCGATGATGATGTGGATGATTATGATGATGACGATGATGGTGATGATGATGGTGATGTTGGCGATGATGATGATGTTGGTGTTGTTGGTGATGATGATGATGACGTCGATTGTGAGATCGATTGTGACATCGATAGTGAGACCGAATGTCAGATCGGTTGTGAGATCGATAGTGAGATCGATTGCGACAGTGTGGATGATCTGGGGGAGCACCCACGGCCACATGAACCGATCTTGCTGGAGCACACGGCAAGTGTGGGGGAGATCCCGCAGAATGCCGTTGTCACGGCAGAACAAGCGGAGAGCGCCCTCGGCAGAACGTTGGCGACGGAGATCGACATTGATTACCCTGGCGCCGTGGATGCAGACACATAGGAGGAAGAAGAGGCACTGGCGGGCCACCGGGTCAACCCGAGCGGAGTGGATTATACGTGCATCGCTTGGCAGCCACCGGCGCCAGACATTGTCACCGCCGCCACAGTTGGCTGGCCAGCCACTCTACCTGCTCGCCCCTTGGAGCGGTCTGACTTCACGTGCTCTAAATCGGGTGTTGTTGCGAAGTTGCGGGGTGGCCTGGCGGAGCTCGGCAGAACATTCCAGTCCGAGATGGCGGCTGCCCCATCGGATTTCGACGCGGCCGCGCAGACTTTGGACCCGAACCAAAAACTCTTCGCGCAGATGCTGGCAGAAAGGGCAGACAAGCGGGCGGCCTGGCGCCAGGCTTTGCCAGCAACGGGCGGGGTCCCAAAAATCGGACCGGCGCTCAGACTTGCGGTTCTGGGCACGGCCGGCACGGGGAAGACGCGCACTGCCCAGATCGCCATCAACCAGGTCCGCAAAAAGTTCGGGTCGTACGACAATGTCCTCACCATGGCCTTCTCCAGCGTGGCAGCGGCGAACCTCGGGAGCGGAGCGAAAACGATCGACAGCGTCTTTCACACGAACAGCGATTCCGCAAGTGACGACTTGGCTGGAGACAAGTTGGATGCTCTCGTCGACCTGCTCGAGCACGTGGAACTGTTGGTTGTGGACGGGGTGTCCACGTGCGGGCCCGCCTCTTTCGAGATCGTCAGCAGGCGTATGCAGCAGGTGGCGCGCGCGTGGCCGGGCGGTGAGTCTCTCGTCCGCGAGGGGTTGGTTCTCGCGACGGAGAACCAAGCTGTCGGGCGGATCAACGGTAAGCAATAGGCAGCCAGGGCACCCCCCTTCACGGCGCGCCAGGCATTGCCAGCGCGGGGGGCGTCGTCGCGAGGACAGAGGCACGACGCAACGACCCGCGCGGATTACACAAGAGTGCCGATGACTTCCGGCAACTCCGCAGGGCACTCCACCTGTGCGTGGGGGCGCGGGCGATGTTAGCGCAAAATTCTTTGTGGGGCGTCCCCGCTGTGCCCCTCGGGCTCGTGAATGGGGCTCGGGCGGTGGTGGTCGCCATCGTGTGCGCCTCCCCAGGGGGGCGGCGAACTGACCAGAGTGCACTCGCTGGGGTTGGCCACCCCATCTCCACCCTCGAAGCGTTTCCCTGGGGGGGGCCCGCTTGCCCAGTTCCTGACTTCGCGGTCGTGCATTTCCCCGCGTGCAAGGGCCCCGCTTGCTTCGACAATCTCCCGAGGACCTGGAAACCGGCCCCCTGCGCAGGGGCGCGGGACAATACCTTGCAGTCGTTGACTCGCGCCGGCATACCCTTGCGCCTGGCATGGGCGCTCACCATCCACAAGTCGCAGGGCATGGCGGCGCACGAGAGCTGCATCGTCTCCTTTGGTGGTTGTCGAGGACCCAACGCAGTGGGCAAGCTCGGGATGGCCTTCGCGGCATGGACCCGTGTCGCGAACTGGGAGTCTATGGCCTTTCACAATCCCCCACCCTTGACGGACATTCTGTCCGCGCGCCTGTCAATGGACTTCTTCGCCAGGGCGGAGTTCGAGAGCAAGGCAGACGCCACGTTTGCCAGACTGCTCGAGCGGAGAGGCACATCCCCTGAAGCACTGCTGGCTAAGCACGAGCAACACTTCCGGACCACCACGCTCGCAAAGGAAGGGCGCGAACCTAATGATGCTGAGCTGGCAGATCTGCGGGCAATGCTTTCCGCGGTGGGCGTCGCGCCTATCAGCGACAGCGCCCCCCGGCACTGCGAGGAACAATCGGGCCGCAAGGCCACCGGCCTGTGGAGCATCGCGGCCTCGTTCCGCGCGCAGAAACCGAAGAAGAACCCCCGCCAGGCTTTGCCAGTCCGCGGGAAGAGCGGCTCCGTCGACACAGACGGGCACTCAGGGACTCGCGGCTTCGGAGGCGGATGCCGCGGCTGAGACCTCTGCGGCGGCGACCATGATCGACATGGGCTTCAACGAGGTTGACATCGCCCGTGCGTTGGAGCAGACGTCGTTACAGTTCCGGCAAGCGCTGGTGCTTCTGCTCAACGGCCTGGACGCGCAGCGCACAAAGTACGACGCACTCGAACGGTTCCGCCGCCATTCTGCCAAGACGGTCCGGGTTTTGGACTGCGATATGTTGGGGGGTGGCGAAGTATCGACACGCAGTACTCGCAGCGCGCGCACAATGAGTTGCAGTTCCACTCGCAGGTCTGGGACCTGGGGCAGTATGCGGGCCGAACCACGGGTGCGTGCTTCTGGCTATGCCTCGCAGCAGGCCTCGCCAAACGCGGACCGGACATTTTGGCCCAGGCCTTGCCAGGCAACACTCCAGCACATCGAGCGGCAGGCCAATTGACAGCACAGGGTGTGCAGCGGTGTGTCGACGCTGGCGTGCGTCACTCGCCTTTGGGCGTGGTGGCGGAAGCTCTGCGGGCCCGGTTCTGCGGCGGCGAAGCCGCCGTGCTGCTCAGAGCCGACATGAAGAGCAGAATCTGCCCAGCCTTTGCTGGCCTGGATGTCCGGGGCCCCGTGCGCACCGAGGCGCTGTGCACTCGCTGGGTGCAGAAGCTGGCCACTAAAGAGTACGCGGACGAGTTGGTGGTGATGTCGGTCGCCTTGGGGTTCGGCATCCGCATCCTGTCATCCCCTTCGCTCCACCGACGGCACTGGTGCAGTGGGCAACCACGTCCTGTGGGCCAGAAAACGCATGGGCAACAATGATTTGCATTATGCTCATCTGTCGCGCGAATCGTGATGGCGCCGGACGCCCGCACCAGACTTTGCCAGTGTGTCGCAGCTCCGCCTCGTCTCGTTGCACACGGCACACGCGGGCGCTGACCGTCGCTTGGCACACCGCGCGGAGGAAAGCCAAGCCACGTTGCCGAGCAAGAAGTGAGTGCAAGGGTTACGGGCTGCGCCAGGCTTTGCCAGCGCTTCCGTATTCCCTGACCAGATGAGGCGCACTTTCGCTGGCTTTCCAGACGTTTGCCCTGTTTCGGCTAGTGGTGCCTTCTGATGTCGGCGCGAGCTCGAAAGAGGAAGGACAACAATTACGATGTTGCCCATTGCTGGGCCCCTCCCCCCAAACCTAGACCGAATGAGAATTCGATTGTGATATCGATAGTGAGATCGACTGTGAGATCGAAAATGAAATCGATTGTGAGATCGATAGTGAGACCGAATGTGAGATCGATAGTGAGATCGATTGTGAGATCGATAGTGATATGGATAGTGAGACCGAATGTGAGATCGAATGTAAGATCGACTGTGAGATCGATTGTGCGATCGATAATGAGATCGTCAGCGAAACTCAATGTGAGACCGAATGCGACATCGATTGCGAGATCGACTGTGGGATCGATAGTGAGATCGATGGCGAGATCGATGGTGATATCGATAGTGAGATCGAATGTGAGATCGATTGTGATATCGATAGCGAGATCGACTGAGTGAGACGTTGGTTCCCCCTCCCCCCTCACCTCCTTATCACCCGCAGGGTGGTCGCATAGGTATCAAATTATTAAAAATAACACCCGCAATATCGAAACCACACTCTGGGAAACAACTCCAAGTAACACAAAACAATTTGAACCTGTTCTCTAATGTAAAACAACTCGAACAGCTGAGCAGCCGAATCAAGAACTTGAACAACACGCTGTATGCAAAATCATATCAACTATGAACATGCTTAAACGGCTCAGTTTTTTTTTTAAAAAAAACTATAAACATACCCCTGGCCACCCGGCAAACTCTAAAACAACTTTGAGGACACACAGAAACAATCGAACTGCAAACCCGGGCGCCCCTGTAAACTTAAAACAAAACTCCGAACAATATCTTGAACCATATGGCCCTTTTGTCTGTTACGTTTGGAGCGCGCATCTGTTTCTTTTGTTGGTTTCTCTGCTTCGGGCGTTTCTGGAGTTTCGGTTCCAAGTTCTTTGGGGGTTAAAGGTTTTCCTAGGTTTTGTCTCAGAGATGTTTTGAAAACTTCTGGGTGGGTGAGGATCTCCCAGGTGTTGGTTTAGAGTTGTTTTCAAGATGTTTGTGGGTTTGAGTTTCAGTGTGAAGATTTCCTACGACATTGGCAAATGTTCTCGGTGGGCCTCCTGTAATATACCTGCCGAAGCTAAGCCTGGCCGGGATTCATCCCCCGAGGAACTT
The DNA here is from genome assembly GCA_963575745.1 of Prorocentrum cordatum. Taxonomy (NCBI): domain Eukaryota; class Dinophyceae; order Prorocentrales; family Prorocentraceae; genus Prorocentrum; species Prorocentrum cordatum. Next base: position 297,771 of record CAUYUJ010019893.1, on the reverse strand, counting down.
GAAGAATAAGCTGTTGCGGCGACAACAAATGCAACAACGACACAAGACGATCCCATGCAAACCCGCGAACGCACATACAGCCAAATGACGCTCAGGGCTGCCCTGTCCATGGCGCCAATCTCTTGACGCCGCCAACGAGCCCTTGAATTTGAGACAAGCTTGAGCCAAAGGCCACGGAACGCCGCATGAACACGACCCCAATAATGTTTCAAACTGCCATCCTGAATCCGGCTGCGAAGCCACAATGAACTGGATGAAACGGTTCAGAACGGGATTTTGTCAGAATCGCCGGAATTAAACTACGAATCTGCCAGCGCCCCTGCTGCATTTACTCCCCCAGGAATTGCATCCGAAAGGATGGGCCGGGGGGAGATAAATGGCAGTGGGAGGGGGGGGGTGGGGAGGGTGGAGGGTCGGAGGTGGATGGAACCGAAACGAAGAGGAGCGAACGCCGGAGTCGTGCGTCCTCTCGGGGGCGGCCCGCCCGTGCCCATTTGGGCATGGCGCGGAATCGGTGGCCTCTGAAATTTGAGGAACAAGCGGTTTCACATCGCGACCTGTATTCCGTGCTCTGAAGGGGCGAGGGAGGGGGGGCGAAGCGGGAGGGGGGGGGAGGGGTGGGGGGCAGGGGAGGGGGGGGGGGGAGAGGGGGGGCGGAGGGAGAGGGGGAATGGGGGTGAGGGGCGAAGGAGTCTCCAACGTCTCGAACATTTCGTCGCCCCTAAATCACGAGGCACGAGTGATTTGGGGGGCAGTGAAATTGGAGGAGTAGGATTGTTGTCCACTCTTAGCCTTTTGGCCTCCTTGCCTCCTGGCTTCGGGCGTCGCGCTCATGGCCGGTAGCTTCCCACGGAGGCTGCGGAGTTGGAGGGGAAGTTCTTGCTCGCGCCTGGCCCGTTCAGGGTGCGGTTTCCCCCTCTGGCCGTCTGTCCGTGTCCGCCCGTCCGTGTCCCTCTGTCGTTGGTTGTTCGTCGTCGAGTGCACCAGGGACCTAGTGGACCCTGCGTCAGTACGCAGGCGCAGCAGGCCCTGCAAGGTCAGGGGGTGCGCGTGCGCATCGCTTCTCGCGAGGCTACCGCTGCCGCGGTGCACGCTGCTCGGTTTGGGTTGCTCTCCGGGAGGCGGGGGGGTCTTCTGTTATTTCCCTTTGCAGCACCTCGCCTTCAGCGCCGCGTCACGTCGCGTGCTCTCGCCTGCGGGCCGTTGGGCCGTGGTGCCGGCGCTCCTCGTCGTAGTTGGCGTTCGTGCACGGTCGGTCCTGGGGTGCTCTCGCTAGCGTGCAGCTGGTAGTTCCAGGTGCGCCCTTGGCTGGGTTTCGCCAGCGTGCGCTTCGTGGCGCCGGGCGGCTCCGCCGCCAAGACCCTTGCTAACGCTGGGGTTCGCTGGTGCGCCCTTGCTAACGCTGGGCGGCTCCGGTCACGACAAACCCTTGCTAACGCTGGGTTCCGCTGGTGCGCCCTTGCTAACGCTGGGCGGCTCCAGTCACAACAAACCCTTGCTAACGCTGGGTTTCGCTGGTGCGCTCTTGCTAACGCTGGGCGGCTTCCGGCGCCAAAAACTTCTTGCTAACGCTGGGTTCCGCAGGGGCGCCCTTGCTAACGCTGGGCGGCTCCAGTCACAACAAACCTTTGCTAACGCTGGATTCCGCTGGTGCGCTCTTGCTAACGCTGGGCGGCTTCCGGCGCGAAAAACCGTTTGCTAACGCTGGGTTCCTCTGGAGCGCTCTTGCTAGCGCTTCCAGGCGCCGAAAACCCTTGCTAGCGCTGGGTTCCCCTGGGGCGCATTTGCTCACGCTGGGCGGTTCAGTCACCGTGCCCTTGCTAACGCTGGGTTTCGCTGGTGCGCCCTTGCTAGCGCTGGGCGGCTCCTTTCACCGAGGGCTGCCAACGCTGGTGTTCGCTGATCCGCCCTAGCTAACGCTGGGCGGTTCGAGTCAGCAAAGGCCCTTGCTAATACTGGGTTCGGCAGGTGTGTTCTGGCTAACGCTGGGCGGTTTCAGTCCTCCCAGTTGCTAACGCTGGGTTCCGCTGGCGCGCCATTGCTAGCGCTCGGCTGCTCAGGCCCTTGCTAACGCTGGGTTCCTCTGGTGCGCCCTGGCCTACGGTGAGCGGCCCCAGGTACCAAACCCTTGCTGACGCTGGGTTTCGCTGGTGCCTCTGCTAACGCTCGATGCCCTTTCACCGAAGGCTGCTAGCGCTGGGTTCTGCTGGCGTGCCGCTGCTAACGCTGGGCGATTCTAGTCGGCCAAAGCCATTGCGGCTTACGCTGGGCGGCTACAGCCACAAACCTGATGGCGCGTCCAGTGTCCAAGCCGTTGCTAACGCTGGGTTGTAGGGCTGAGGGGCACCAGTTCTAATATAGTTGCTAATTCCAGGTTCTCCTGGCGTGCCCTTGCTGGCTCGGCGTTCCAATCGCCCAAACCTTTGCTGACGATGGGTTCCTTTGGTCCGCTCTGGGTTACCAAACTCAACGACCGTCAACGTTGGGTTGACGCTGGGTTTTTCCAGCTACGGTGGCTTCCGCCGGCGCCTTTCGGTGCAGCTTGGTGCGGGTGACTCTGCTTGCACTGGTTTGCTGCTCCTCGTCGCAGATTTTGCAGGGTCCGCCCGTTTCTCGTCCCACGTTTTGCTTGGCGGTCCTGTGTGGCCCTTGTGCTGTCCGTAGCCTCTGCGGTTCGAGTCAGTCTTTGTTGCTCACCAGCTACCAATCTGCAGATTCCCGCTTCGTTGTCCGCAACACCATGGCGCAGGTTTCGTTCACAGACGTTGAGATCAAGGCTGATCTCGAGGGCTTGCCTGCCGCAGCGTTCTCCGGGGCGCCCGCCGCAGACAGGCTGAACTGGGCGCGGTTCGCACTGGGCGTCGACGAAGCTCCACGCGCCAAACACGACTTGCGTTTCTACACCAGTGTGGCCGCAGCTCTCGCCAATCTCGTGGGCAGCACCCACCCGAGTGACTACAGTGACGCGGTGATCCGCGGCATGATCACGCAGGGCATCAAGCCCAACGACTTCCCCTTCGGCGCTGAGGATTACCCGGAGGCTTGGAAGCTTCTGAAATTCTCCCCGGCGCAGCTCGTGCACGCTTTGCGCGTCCAGGGCAAGTGCGTGGCCCAGGCAGGCACCGCTGGCAGCAGCGGCGCAGGACCGAGCAGCAGCGACGCGGCGCCTGCTGGGACGACTAGCGATGCCTTCGCTGAAGTGACGCGCGACTTTGTCAAGCAAGCTGGCGCGCAGCCGAAGAGGGGCCTGTCCTTCAGCCTGGCGGACAGTATCCGCGAGGTCGGGCTCCGCGAGTTTCCCCCAGAGGCTTTGCCGTCAGAGGAGCTCGCGGGCAAGTGGGAGGCGGCCAGCCGCGCCGCTGCCGACCGGGACAGGCACTTCGTGGGCAGCGCCGATGGCGACGACCTCCAAGCAGCCCACCGGCCTCAGTGGAGCCGCACCCCAGAGATCGACGTCGTCGCTGCAGGAGGCACCTGGGAGGATCGGATGCGCGCGTCTCTTGAGATGCGCCGCGCGCGGACGCTCGAGGATCGGGTGCACTACGTCGGGTTCGCGACGTTCTTGGGCCACGTCATGACGTGGGGGCTCAAGATCTGCATCATGAAGGTTTGTTCTGTGTCCGAGGTGCTGGGTTACGTGTTCCTGCTTGCGCGGGTTGCCGAGGAGTTCGGGGGCGTGCACACAGCCTATTTCTACGATTGGCTGGTGCGGCGTGAGATGGCACGTTCCTTGGGGAGGGGCGAGCAAATTGCGCATTTTTTCCAGAAGTTGGACCGCGAGATCGTCCGGGACGCTCGGGGCAAGGCCCAGACGGCGATCGGCCGCGCTGGGAAGGCCGCAGGCAAAGGTCCAGCGCAGCCGGCACAGGCAAAGGGCAGCTCTGGCAAGGGTTCCAATGGCAAGTGTGCTGGTGGGCCCAAAGGGGCGCGCCCTGCACCTGTGTCGCCAGTCCTGCGGCGCAGATCACGCAGCCGCCCCCAGGCAGACCGCAACAAAAAAGAGAGCCAGTGGAGTAAAGGCCAGAGCTGGCAGCATGGCAAGAGCTGGTCGAGCCGGTGAAGCCAGGCGTCCGAAGACGCGTCGGCCAGTGATGCCGATAGTACCCCTACAAGTGTTTTAAAGGACCGCGAGTCCCTGGAGCATTCGCTCGGTGGGTTTGCTGCCTTGAGCGAAGCCGTGGATTCCTTGCTAGGCAATCCTGTTTTGCTAGGCTCCATGGACCCTTGGAGTCAGCTGGAATGGGCTCTTTCTTTGCCTGCACACGAAGGGCTCCCGCCAGTGCCAACAGTAATAGCTGAGGCGCTGACGGGGGCGGAATCCCTGTCAGATTCCGAGCTTCACGCGCACCGCGCGGCGAGGCTCCAGCACTGGGCCGCGCGAATGCGCGAAACAGATTCAGCCTGGAGATGTGCGTTTGCGCTCTTGCCCGAGCATTGTCAGCTTGTCCTGGGGCCCGAGAAGAATCTCATTCTTCTGGCGGAAATGATTGAAGCAATTGGCTGGCCAGACTGCCGCCTGGTGGAAGATCTCAAACGAGGGTTCCCTTTGCTTGGCCAGTTGCCTCGGAGCGGCATTTTGCCGCCCGTCGCGTACCCTGCAGCATCAGAGACTGCAGAGTCTCTCGCCGAGCGTTGTTTCGAGAACAACGCAAACACTTTGGAGCGAGTGCGCCGACCGTCGGCCGCGCAGCCTGCAGTCTGGAACGCTTTTGAGGCGAAATGCGTGCAGGAGGTAGCCGAAAAGAAGGCATGGTGGACAGAGCTGCGCCCCGCCGCCTCCGTGATCTCTGCCCGATTCCCTGCCCTGGAGGGGTGGAAGGAAGTAGGCGGCGAGTTCATCCCCAAGGTTCGCTTGATTGATGATTTCTCAGGGTCTCTGGTCAATTCAGCAACGGCAATTGGGGAACCCATGCCGGTCGACACTTTGGACACTCTGCTCGCTGTTGCGCGGTCTGTCGCTGGCGATGCGCCGCGCGAGTGCGCTGTGTGCTTCCGGAAAGAGGATTTAAAAGGTGCCTTTAAATCCCTGCCGCTGCAGGGGGAACACTTGCCTTTCGCTGTCATTTCCTGGTGCACTGCAGCCGAGCAGGCCAAAGGTCTGCAGCTGATTTGCTGCCCTTTTGGGTCGAGCGCTTCTGCCCACAGCTGGCATAGGCTTGGTTCGTTCTTCCAGGCGTTGCTTGCGCGCGAGCTGTTTGTGGCATATCCCCAGTTTGTGGACGATTCGTTCTCTGCCGATAGGTGCCTGGGCGGAGCAAGCGCGCTGACAGGACCAGTGGGGACAGCGCGTTGCGCGGAGCAGCTGCTGGGCCTGACAGGCCGGGTGCTTGAGCCTTCGAAGCGCGTGAGAGGCGCCACGAGCACCGCCATCCTAGGAGTAGACGTTTCTGCGCGCCCAGGCGAAATCATCTTCCAGATTGGGCCAGCTAAACAGCAGAAGTGGCTTGTGACCATTCAAAAAGCTCCCCAGAGTGACGCCCTCCGCCCGGCCGAAGCGAAGCGGTTGGCCGGCCGCCTGAATTGGGCCGGCAGCGCTGTTTTCGGAAAGGGCGCCAGGGCGTATCTCGCAGCGCTTCGCTGGCAAGCGATTCGCCGCGCTGCTGGTTTGACGGCGCGCGTCCGGACGGCGCTCCGCTGGCGGTTCGCATTTTTAGCCGAGGCGCCGACAAGGCGGATTCAGCTTGCGCCGCGCGCCGTGGAGCGGTGCATTGCGCATGCAGATGCTGCGGGAGATGGAGGAATAGCATTCGCACTGGCGCACCCGAGTCTCCGATTGTGGAGCGCAGCCTGGGTGCCGCAGGAGGCTCGGCGGTGGGCGCATCCACGGCGCACCCAGATTGCGCTGTGGGAGCTGCTTGCCGCGGCGTGCGCAATCCGATGTTTAATCGAGCGCGGGCTGGCTGACTGCGAAGTACTTCTTCTCGTGGATTGCAATCCAGCGTTACACGTGCTTGCGCGCGGAGCGAGCAGACAGACCGATCTCAATGCTTTGGTCACAGATTTCTGGTTCCAGGTCGCCAGGGCCAGCATCTCTTTGCATGCGTTCCGTGTTCCAAGTAAGCTGAACCTCGCCGATGGGCCCACCAGGTGGGAAACCTGGGACGCAGCTGCGGCCGCATTTGGCGCCCGAAATTTCAAGCAAATTGCCTGTTTATGGCCGGCAGCACTGCCTCGGGACGCGGAGTGACTGCACCCAGCCGTGGAAAAAAGAGCTTTCGCTGTCAGGTGTGGCGTCGCCACCGTCGCGCGGCACAAATCGACAGCTTTGCGTGCCACCTTGGCAGGTCTCTCGTAGGAACGCAGTTTCCCGTTTGTTTTTGGCGCCCTGGGCGCGCCTTTTGGATCCAAGAGGTTCGGCTCAGTTTCTGGCAGTTTGTGCCTTAGGTTGTTTCCCCAGGGCCTCGGAGTCCGAAAATTGATTTGTGTGCCCGTCGGCTGGTCCGTGACCAGCGTGTGATCGCGAGGCTGTGTAGTGGTCATTGTTGCGCCTGCTCAGTGTCATTCGTCGTCCAGCGCGCACTTCCGCCCGTAGCCGATTGGAGCAAATGTTGCATTTCATTGGCCAGAGTAGGGCGCGACAGGACGAGCTTGCTCGAGATGATGGTCGCCAGGTCCGTTCCAGGTTGAATGGTGCGCGTGGCCACGTGGAACCGGCTGGTAGTTCCGCGCTTGGCGTTTTGCTGCGAAGAGCGGCGAGCATTTCAGGTCTCACAGTCGACGTGCGAAGAATTGAATCGGATCTGGCCGTCGAGGGAGCAGTGGATCATTCGGATTTCCTTGGCATTTCGGCGGCAGAGGCGCAGGACATTTGGTCTGCGCCCAGAGGGGTACCTTTGCCCTTCGCGGAGGTGCTCACAGAGCTGTGCGCAGCAGGTGTTTCTGCAGAACCTGAGCGCGCAGTGCGCGGTACTGTGGCCCCGATACTCCCCGAATCGCCTGTGCCTGCTCGTGCATCAGGGACAAACTCTCGGGCAATGGCCGCGCGCGCGGCTCTCAAGCTTTGCGCTGTAGCCCGCGCGTCTGGGGAAATGCCAGGTCCTGCAATACTCGCAGATGCCATCTTGGTTTTGGCCAGAATTGATGGGGATGTGTTTCCGCTGCCCTCTTCTTCGCCGAGGCAAGAGCTGACTCGCAGCCGCCATGTTGTCGACTTGGGGGCCATGAGTGAGCAGGCTGCGTGGCTCGAATTTTGCGGGTGGCGCGCCAGTGCGAGGGGCTACTCTTCTGCAGTGCGGTTGTACGGCCAGGTGGCCTTGCGCTCGGCATCTGCAGCTTGGCCGCCGACGACGCCTGTGGTTGACGGATATATAAGCTTATTTCGGAGTGCAGGGACCTTGGCGCGATATTTGTCCCACCTCCGCTCTGTGCTGCATTGGATGCGTTTCCCTGTGGGCGCCCTGGCAGATACTGCCCGGGTCGTCCGCGGCGCTGAAAGGCAGGCCGGTCGTTCAGACGGCCTCGCGTTCGCGCCGCCGCTGCTGAGACCAAAGCGCTGTCCACGTGGTGCTCGGCGTTCGGCCTGCCCGACGTTGGGGCGTCCTGGGTCGTGGCGCGTCAATTTTGTTTACGGTATGGCGAGGTTCTCCAGATTGGATCGGTGACAGCGCCAGTCTGCGTCGCCGCGGCGGCCGGCACGCGCAAGGAGGTGTCCATCACTTTCACCAACAGGAAGTGCTACACCGAGCCCGCGCAAGTGGTTCGGAGGTGCATATGCGCCCTCCAGGGCAAAGCGCTCTGTGGAGTCTGTGTGCTTGTTTCTCGCCACAGCTGTCATTCCGGAGCGCTGTTTCCTGGCCTGACATATTCGGGAAGCCTCGCCACGCTCAAGGTGGCGGCTCAGGCGTGCGGCATAGAAAACGCCGAGGTTGGGCGACGGATTGTTTGCAGGCGAACGGCCCCACTGCCCTGTTCTATTCTGGTGGGTGGCGCGGGCTCACCGCATTTGCGCACGCCTCAGCCAGGGCGCGGGGGAACGTGGCGGCAGCAGAGTTCTTGGTTGAACACTCAGATTCGTCGGACGCTGCTGAGTAAAAATGCTCCTGCTTGCATGGGGGGGCAAAGATACCAGTAGCAAACCGCTTCGCGCAGCTGTCCGGACCCACCTGGGTGCAGTGGGTGCCCTGGAGGCTCCCCAGGGCGGCCCCAGCCAGCTGCACGTATGTGGGTTGCCCATTGCACGTGTGGGAACGCGTGAATGTACATGCGAGGAATAATTTTAGTCGCCCCTCAATCACGAGGCGCGAGTGATTTGGGGGGCAGTGAAATTTGAGGAGTAGGATTGTTCTCCACTCTTAGCCTTTTGGCCTCCTTGCCTCCTGGCTTCGGGCGTCGCGTTCATGGCCGGTAGCTTCCTACGGAAGCTGCGGAGTTGGAGGGGAAGTTCTTGCTCACGCCTGGCCCGTTCAGGGTGCGGTTTCCCCTTCTGGCCGTCTGTCCGTGTCCGTCCGTCCGTGTCCCTCTGTCGTTGGTTGTTCGTCGTCGAGTGCACCAGGGACCTAGTGGACCCTGCGTCAGTACGCAGGCGCAGCAGGCCCTGCAGGGTCAGGGGGTGCGCGTGCGCATCGCTTCTCGCGGGGCTACCGCTGCCGCGGTGCACGCTGCTCGGGTTGGGTTGCTTTCCCCGCCCACCCGCTTCCTCGCGTTCCGCTGGTTGGGTGCCCTGGAGGCTCCCCAGGGCGGTCCCAGCCAGCTGCACGTATGTGGGTTGCCCATTGCACGTGTGGGAACGCGTGAATGTACATGCGAGGAATAATTTTATGATAACTTTCGAGCCTGCTGCAGGCGTCAGGGAACCCTCGGAGGTCCATTGGGCCTCGCGTGGGGACTCGGGCGACCTCTTGACAACCCCGGGGGGGTCCCCCAGGGGGCCGAGGAGGCACAGGAGGAGGGTAGAGCGCAAGGAATGGCCTTACGGGATTCTATACTACGAGCCATCGCGTGGCTTGCGCGAGCTCAAATTCCACTTCCCTGGGGCCCAGCGTCTCTCCCGGATGATCAGGGGGTCGTGCCCGGCTGATCAGGTCTTGGGCTGGGAAGCTCTCGCGCTGATGCGCCAGAGGGGCCGTGCACGGATGATCAGGTCTTTGGCTGGAACCCCCACGCGTTGTTTGCTGAAGTCGCGCTGGGCTCGGTCTTTGGCATGGGGCCAGGCTGAGGGCACGTATAGATCTGAAACAGTTCCAACGTATAGGGAAGCCTAAGTTCTGCCCCCATGCCGTTGCCTGCTCCTCTGAGGACATGTTAGGGCGTCCTGAGAGCTTCTTGGGCCGTCTTGACGCCACCTAAGGCTGTCGGGGAACCCACTCTGAACACCCTGGAGGCTTAGCTGCCCCGCTACGCAACACGCAACACGTAGCTTATTGAGACGAAGCTCTGCGAAGACCCTGAAAACGTAGGTCTGACACGATACGTTCGCCATAACGTGGGCCAGTACGTTGAGCCAACACGCAACGTATCGACACGGACGTTTTGAGCACGGTGCGAGTTGCGTATCAAAGCGGGCGCATCAAGGCAGCTGAGTTTGCAGGGCACTGGGGCCATCTGAGAGAATCCTGGAGCATCTGGAGGCAGCCGCATGGGGCCCAGGGCCTGTGGTGCGGTATGGGTGCCCCAGGTGGGGCGCGCGGCCCCACGGGCCCCCCCCCCCGGGGCCAAGAGTCCGAGGCATGGCCGCAAGAGCACGGGCCATTAGCACGAGCCCTGTCGCCGAAGGCCCAAAGCCCCGTAGAGGTCCCCTCCCCACACGGCGAGCACTCCTGGGGCAGAGACACCAGCCACAAAGACTGGAAGGAGGGCCCCCCCTCCAATGCTGGGGCTGTGCTCCATGAGCCCTCGTGCCGTCTACGCAAGGATCTGAATTGGCCTCGGATCTCGACGCGTCGATCGAGTCAGGCCTCCGGACCGGCCTGGCCCGGGCGGGCCCCTGCCCGCCCCTGGCAAGGCCCAAGAGGGCACGAGAGAGCCGGAGCGCAAACAAGGGGCGGCCAGGCTCTGGCAGGAAGCCGATGCTCCAGGCTGCGCACGGACAGCCCCCCAGGCTGGGACTGCGCGGGGGGCCTGCCCAGGCCAGCCAGGACTACCTGGGCGGGTTGTCTGTGCGCAGCCCGAGGCCTTACTGAGGAGGATGTTCTCCTATGTCCCTTTCGATGTTCGTGTGCGTGTGCGTGTGCGTGTGCGTGTGCGTGTGTATGTGTGTGCGTGTGTTCGGCGGCCTTCGAGTTCTTCTGGAATAAACGGGATGCTCCCCGAGGAACGGAGCTGAGGCATGGTGGGGAAGGGGCGGTGGGGAGGAGGGGGATGGCGAGGCTTATGGAGGAGGCGCTCGCCAATTCACTGTCTCCCACGTTCGATCTGATGACGTGTGTGGTCTGCGGCCTTCGGATGCTTCTGGAGGAGTATGGGTGTTCCCGGAGGGGCGACGCTGAGGCGAGGGGGAAACGGCGAGGGCAGGAGGGGTGGGAGGGGAGAGCGTGGAGGGGGGGGGGTAGGACAGGGAGACCAAGGGAATCCTACTTGCATGAGCGGAGGGGGCGGGGAGAGAAGGGGGGGGGGCGTGAAGGGCGATGGGAAGGAAGGCGGCGGGGAGGGAGAAGGGGGGGGACAAAAAAGGACGAAAGGGGGAGAGGGATTCTCTGATGCGAGTGAAAGGGGGCGGAAGGAAGCGGGGACAGAGGGATGCGATGGGGAGAGAGAAGGGAGAGAGGGACGATGGAAGGAGGAGAGAGACAGAGATAGGGATGCAGGGACGAGGGATGCGATGGGGAGAGAGGTGACGATGCGGAGGGAAGGTGGGGAGAGGAACGACGGAAACAGTGAGGGACGAAGGGAGGCGAAGGGCAGGAAGAGGGGGGAGGGGCGGGAGGGGAGGGGAGGAGAGGGCAGCGGGACGTATCGATCGAATGAGGACAAAACTACCTCCATGATTCGGAGTAGGTCGCGCATGTCCTCCTACAGGCGTATCTGTGTGGAAGAACAACAAACAAAAAGGTCAGCAAATTTCTGAAAATAGCCAAACGAGCACGAAAAGTCGTCCCCCAGACTTGTGCTGCACTATTCATGAGTATTCTTCCTGTAGGGGGACATGCCCGACTTGAGATTTCGGAGCAGGAAGCAGATCATGAGGGTCCCCCCCGGGGTGCGGCATCGGGGATCCGTCCAAAACGAGCTCTGGAGTGCTCCTCAACCAAGGGGCGCTGGTCAGTCAAGGGGGCGCTTATTCAAAAGCATGTGCTCTAAGACACGATTGGCACCAACTGGACCACATGTTCTTGTCTTGGAGACCATGTATTCTCCGCGGTGGTGGCGGGCGTTCGGAAGGGGGGGGGGACGGGGGGCGGGGAGGGGGGGGCATAACGCAACCAGCGCCGCCCCCCCCCCCCCCCCAGTGCGGGACTGACACCACAGACTGTGGTGCTGGACGCACTGCGTCACGTTATTGGGGGAGCGTCGCGCTATGTGGGATGAAGGGTGTGGGAGGGAAGGGGGGGATGAGATGTCCTATGACGCGCGCTGTGGCCCAGAGAATGAAAACACACTCTCTTGCTCTCCCCTCCGGGGAGATGCCGCTGCTCCCCAGATCTCTCCCGGGGCGCGTTCTGGCCAGCATGCCGAAGCGCACCCAGCGGGGCGACGAAGGCCTCCCGAGAGGCCCAGCAATTGGAGCACGGGCGAGGGGGGTAGGTACCTTTCCCTGCTCCGATCCTCTGTCAGGGGGACGTCAGACCTGGGTACAGGGGACTCGGAAATCCCCGACGAGGTCGTCAAAAAAATGACGAAACTCCTCCTCGTCAAACTCCGAGGCGCGGTCGTCAAAAAACGATGGCGAACCCGAGTCCTGGCAAACCCGGGTCTTACGCTCCCCCGACTCTGTTCGCTTTCCCCTCCCCGCGGGGGGGGCGCGTCGAAGCCGGCGTCGTGGATCAGCCACGCGTGCCCCTCGGGGGCCGCGCGCGGCAGCGACGCCTCGCGGTCGGCGATGGCGTCCTGTCGCGGGCGAGCGGAGGGGAGCGGAGCGGAGGAAAGACGGTCGAGGGGTGGAATCGCCCCCTCCTCCCCGTCCTCCTCCTCCTCCTCCTCCGCCTCATCCTCCTCCTCCTCCTCCGCCTCCTCCTCCCGAGTACCTAGATCCAACTGGCCTCAACAGGCACCCTGTAATCCCGAATGGCCTCAACAGGACCCGCGAGTGGGATGAGGCGTGGTTGGGACAGCCCCGGGGGGGAAGCGACCCTCGAGTCCGAAGCAGCCAGTTCGGGGTGGACTCCCTTTGAGGAGGGTTCTTGCCACCCAGGCGGGGGTGGGGCCCTGCAGGGCCAGGTCAGCGAGGAGTGAGGAAGGAGGGAGGAGGAAGGGTGGGAGGGAGGAGAAAAATGGCGGAGGAGGGCGGAGGAGGATGGAGGGAAGAAGGCGGAGCGGACGGGCGAAGAGGACCCCCCCCCTAACTCGCTCCCTCTCTACCGCGTCATCCTCCTCTTCCCCCTGCTCCTCCTCAAGCAATGCACGCAGTCAAGTCATGAGCTCCTCGCTACTCGCCTGTCCCCTCCCCTCTCTTCTATCTCGATTGTGATCCGCTCCTTCCCTTGATTGATCCGCTTCGACTGGCTTCGCGCCTTCGATTGGGGCATTCAGTTCAAGCTGCTGCCAGAAGAAACGCTAAACAGGGGCCGACACCGGTGGGGCCACACACCGCCAGGCGCACGAGGGAGCTGGGGATGGAAAACGACGACGACGACGACGACGACGACGACAACGACGGCGACGAGGACGACGGCAACGACGACGACATGCAACGACTTGTCGCAGGACTCCAGGCGCGCGTCGCCGTGCGAACGCATCGTGGCTTCGCTGACAGACCACGCCAGAGGCCCCAGATCCCAGATCTGCGCGGGATCCCCTCCTGCTGCCCTCGACGGGGCGAAGGGAGCCAAGACTCTGTAGCCATAAACGCGCATGCTCGGAGGTCCGCGCGGACGTTGCTCATTCTCGAAGCTGTGCCCCTGACCCTGGCGCGCGGAGCGCGCTGAAGTCGGCGGGGGTCCAGCGACCTCCGAATGCGTAATGTTTACGTCTTTCGGGTGTCGGGCTTCGTTCTTGTAATCATACGTGCCAAGTCGGGGTCGGAATGAGCTCGCTGCCCCTGAGGTCCGTCCATAGCTGTTTCTCTAGCGATCCTCTCCCTCCCTCGTGCTCCCTCCACATACCTCCTTCTCCTCCCCCCTCCTCCGTGTCCTCCTCCTTCTTCTCCCCCTCCTCCCCCTCCCCCTCCCCGCTCCGCCTCCTCCTCCTCCTCCTCCTCCTCCTCCCTCCCACTCGTCCTCCTCTTCCATAGTTTTGTTATGCATGCCTGGCCGCGGATGGTTGACCACGGGCACTGGCTGGCAGATATGCCAAGCACGATAACAACAGCATCTCGATTACATAGAAGTCAAACAATCCACCCACGTAATAATCGCCTCGGCATGCGAAGTCGTTTAGTAAACGCGCCAAACGAAGGAATCGAACAGTGCAAAGCCGTTCAATAAACGCCACTTGTCCGGTCCGGGTGGTTTTTCCTCCCTTGATTGTAGCCGCTCCCATTCCTTCTCCTCCGAGGCTCTAAAGACTTGTAAGTGTTGTGTCAAGGAGGCGTCTAGGGTCTGGGGGCCGTCTCTAGGAAGAACATGTGTGAGAGGTTTTGCTGAGCGAGACGCACCTCCATTGCACCTGCAGGCCCTCGACAGTCAGGCTCAGAGTCGGATACGCTCAGAACTTCAGCTCATGGGGATACATTTTGTCCGACAGCGAGAACCTAGCCTTCAAGTATGCCTTCATGTCGGCTGCCAAGCCCTTCACCACCTTGTCGTCCATGCCTTTCTGCCCGGCCTTCTTCTCATCTGAGATGCCCTTCTTCTCGGCGTCCGAGGCGAACATCGCTGCCGACTTCTTCTTGCTCGCCTCCTTGGTGAAGTAGGCATCGTCGACCTTGGAATAGTCCGCACCCTTGAGATCCACCTTGGCGCTGGACGCGATGCAGAACCGCTGGTTAACGCGCCTGGCGGCATGAGGGGAAAGAGTCCTGTTTTTGCGGCAAGCGCGGCGGGGAAGTGAGAGGGGGCGGGCCTTCTCAGAAGGCTCGGAAGTCCCCCCGCCTTCTGATAAGTTTCCTGAGCGTTCCCCGAAGACAAGGACAACTCCTCAGAAGGCGCGAC
>CAUYUJ010019893.1:266088-278588 GCA_963575745.1 Prorocentrum cordatum | reverse complement strand
GGTCGGGGGAACAGCCAACAAACCAGAGAACCTCCTGAACCCAACGAAATCCTTATCTCCGCGCTGGGCTTGTCCAGCAGGGACATACGATAAAAGTTTTGCTATAAGAAATCTGGGGCACGCTCTGCGTTGACCCGTGGATTTCTCAAAATGCATCGCGGTTTCCCAGTGCGTTTGGGGCCACCGTGGGATTAGAAATATCCGTTGGGCACCTGCTGGCAAACTGGTCCCCTGTTGGTGAGCGTTTTCTTGTTCGACGTTTCGACATTGGGCGGAAAGGGGGGGGAGAGGGGTCTGCCTCCGGACCCCTGCTTAATGCGCCTGTTTGCATCTGTGCGCCCCATGGGGGAGGCTCCACCTGCTCGAAACGGGCGCCAAAAACAGCCAAGATCCACTCCACGGGGGGGAGGGGAGTGGGGGGTTGGGGGCCTTCGCCGATCGGTAAAACAATGAAAATGCAAGCCTGGCGAAGGACCCAACCATATGCAGTTGTGAATGCCGCAATCGTGAACATCTTCTTCGGTGGCGCTCCCTATGGGGCCACAGCCCGTGCGAGAGGTGCGCCGAAGTGTGTGGCGGGGCGAACGGCACGAACGAAAACGATAGGTTTGAGTGTACTGGGTGTGGTGGACGCATGCGAGCACCCCCACTGGGGCCTTCGGTGGAGCACCCTGTGGGGCCACGAAACGCTGCACTGGGTGTGGCGGACGCATGCGGGCACCCCCACTGGGGCCTTCGGTGGAGCTCCCTATGGGGCCAAGAAGCGCTGTACTGGGTGTGGCGGACGTATGCGGGCACCCCCCACGAGGACCGACCTTCGGTGGAGCTCCCTCTGGGGCAACGAAACACTGTATTGGGTGTGGCGGGCGCATGCTAGCACCCCACTGGGGCCGTCGGTGGGGCTCCGTATGGGGCCACGAAGCGCTGTACTGGGTGGGGGGGACGCATGCGGGCGGTTCCAGGGACGAATCGCCCCCCTGCGAAACTCGTCTGTTCTAATACCGTGCCCAGCCAGAAGTAGTATTGCACAAACGAAGTGGCAACACTGTAGCAGTCCTGTAGCTGTAGTAGTAGTAGTAGTACTCAGGTCTTGCAGTAACGATCATACCCTACAGCGTTTGCTGTAGTAGTCGCGCTGTAGGTGTTGTAGTAGAGGTACTCCACGACTGAAACACTCGAAAACAATAGAATTGCCGTCGATGTGTGCTCTAGCGGTAGCGCTATAGGAATAGTGCTGCACTATTGTGGAGCAGTGCTGCGCTACTGTAGTAGTGGCAATGTAGAACAATACTCTAACACAGTACTCGTTAGAAGTCGAATCTGCCTGCAGCGACTGTACTACAGTACCGTAGCAGGATTACTACAATGCCGCACCCGGCGCTGTTGCAGTAGTCTTGCGCTGTCGGGCTGCAGTGGTGGCGCTGCAATAGCCGTATCACTGTACTGTAGCACCCGCGCTCCAGTAGTGCTACGCTAGAAGTGTACTACTGGTGTTCTAACACCGCGCCCAGTCATAATAATATTGTACCAGTGAAGTGACAGCGCAGTAGTCACCCAAACAGTAGTACTTGTAGACGTAGTAGTCGTAGTAGTAGTAGTAGTCGTCGTCGTCGTAGTAGTAGTAGTAGTAGTAGTAGTAGTAGTAGTAGTAGTAGTAGTAGTAGTAGTAGTAGAAGTAGTAGTAGTAGCAGGAGTAATAGTAGTAGTAGTAGTAGTAGTAGTAGTAGTAGTAGTAGTAGTAGTAGTAGTAGTAGTAGTAGTAGTAGTAGTAGTAGTAGTAGTAGTAGTAGTAGTAGTAGCAGTAGTAGTAGTAGTAGTAGTCGTAGTAGTAGTAGTAGTAGTAGTGGTAGTAGTAGTAGTAGTAGTAGTGATAGTAGTAATAAGAATAATACTACTAATAATAGTAGTGGTATCAGTAGTAGTGGTCGTAGGTAGTACCCAGGTCTGGAACTACAGGTCATACCCGATTGCTGGGTTCAGTAGTCGCACTGTAGTACGGTAGTAGAAATAACCCACGGCGGTCGCACTCGGATTTAATACCGATACCATCGGACAGGAGTGCGCCAGTAGTAGTGGTGTAGCAATAGTTTCGTACTGTTGTGGAACAGTGGTGTACAAGTGTAGTACTGGCACTGTAGAAGCAGTGCTATAATACATTATTCGTAAGAATAGTACTGTGCTAAGTATGCTCCACTGCGGCAGCATGGCAAACAACTGTGGTGGTATGTTCGTACAATAATACTATAATGGTGACGCTGTAACAGTAGTCGTAAACGCTGTAACAAATGGTGCAACACTGCAGCGGTAATATGGCATACGTGATATTTTAGCACTGTACTGGTAGTGTTCGAATATTGGCAGTAGTCGCAATGGAGCTTTAGAATTGGAGTACTCAAGCATGACCGCCGGGCCCTAGCAGCGTAGTACCCTAGTAGTACTTTATTAGTAGCATGGCACTGGAATCGAAGTAGTGCGCTGGTACCGTAGTAATGGTATCACCGTAGTAGAGGCTGTGGGAACAGCACGGCCTTGTAACACTTTGAAAGTGTAGCATCACGCTAATATAGTCGAGTTGTTGTACTAGCAATTGCGTTGTCGGAGTAGTTGTACCCTAATATAGTGATCGTAGAACTGTTATGGTAATGATGTAATAATAAAGTAATACCCTAGTCGTGTAATAGCAACTGAAGGTA
Source organism: Prorocentrum cordatum (assembly GCA_963575745.1). Lineage (NCBI taxonomy): Eukaryota > Dinophyceae > Prorocentrales > Prorocentraceae > Prorocentrum > Prorocentrum cordatum. Next base: position 275,895 of record CAUYUJ010019893.1, on the reverse strand, counting down.
TGAGGCTCAGGCTAGGCTTTGGCTGAGGTTAGCTCAGGCCGAGGCTCAGGCTCAGGCTGGGGTTTATCTAAGGCTGGGGCTGAGGCTTAGGCTGAGGCTTAGGCCAGGCTTGGGATTGGCCGAGGCTGAGGCTTCCGCCGAAGATCTGGCTGAGGTTTGGACGAGGCTTAGGCTAGGCTTAGGCTGAGGTGCAGACTAGGCTGAGGCTTAGGCTTAGGCTGAGGTTTGGGTCAGGCTCAGGCTATGCTTAGACTAGACTGAAGCTGAGGCTTGCCTGGTTTAGGCTGAGGCTTAGGCCAGGCGGGGGCTGGATCTTAGGCGTAGGCTTGGGTCCGGGCCAGGCTTAGGCAACGCTTAGGCTAAAGCGTAGGCTAGGCCGAGGCTGAAGCTTAGGCTCAGGCCAGGCTTGGGCCAGGCTGAAGAAGCAGAGCCTGTTCTAGACCGAGGCTGAATCTGAAGTTTAGGCTAGACTTCGGCTAAACTTCGGCTGGAGCTTAAGCTGGGCTAGGCTGAGGCTTAGGCTCCACTTAGGCTGAAGATTGGGCGGACGGCGGCGGAAAGACAGAGAGAGAGAGAGAGAAGAGTGGGAGGCAGCGCCGAAGAAAAGCATAGCGGGTACACCACGCCGATACCAACAGCAAGCAAACAATGCGCTCCGCCTCCGACAAAAGAAAATCCTTTAAAACGCAGGGGGGCGATTCGACCCTGGGGCCTTCGGTGGAGCTCCATATGGGGCCACGAAACGCTGCACTGGGTGGGGGGGGGACTGCATGCTGGCACCCCACTGGGGCCTTCGGTGGGGCTCCCTATGGGGCCACGTAACGCTGCACTGGGCGGGGGGACCGCATGCGGGCACCCCCAGTAGGGCCTTCGGTGGAGCTCCCTATGGGGCCACGCCCTACGGGGCCACAGTGTGTGTGTGTGTGTGTGTGCCAAAGTGGAGGGGGTGACGGGAGGAGGGAGGAGGAGTAGGAGGAGGAGGAGGAGAAGAGGAGGAGGAGGAGGAGGAGGAGGAAAAGGAGGAGGAGGAGGAGGAGAAGGAGAAAGGAGAGGAACGCGGGGACCGTCTCTTCAAAACGACGACCCAACACCACAGGACGGTTGGGAAACAACGATCACTTGGGCGTATCTCCTGTACGCCGAGGTTGGCAAGGCCCGTCCTGGGCCCGGGATCGGCGCGCACGCCCTCCTGCCTGAGCCAGCAGGCGGCACGCACGACGATCCTGGGCCCGGGGGTCGGGCCAGCCGGTGCAGGCTCGCTGCATGTGTGTTTCGCTGGCGCCCCTGGAGCCTTGGAGGCCTTCCCCGCGCTCTTCACCTTCGTCTTCTTGCCGAAGGTGCGGTGCACGCAGCGCGCCTGGCCTGCCTTTCCCATCGATCGGCCGCCGCTCGCCCTGGGGCAGGGAAGCACGACGCGGCGATAACGCTGGCGCCTCGCTTGAAGCCCGCTTGCCGCTCGAGCCACAGCGTGTGCGGACGCAGGTGGAGAAGAAGGACAAGGAGGAGGAGGAGGAGGAGGAGGAGGAGGAGGAGAAGTAATGGGATGGGAGTACGGATACCTCATCCTCCAACTTCTCATCAGCCTCCTCGTTGAAATCCAGTGCCTCGTTGCGGCGTTCGTGCCGCGGTGCCGTCGGGAGGAAAGGAGGAGAATGGAAACCACGGTCCCCTGCTGAAGGCTCACCACATCAGACTGGCGAGGAGCGAGGAGGAGGGACGATGAGCAGCAGGCGGGAGCAAGGGAGAGGAGGGAGGGAGGAGGGCGGGGGTGGATCCTGAGGGCCAGCAGCAGGAGGAGGGAGGAGGACGAGCATCTCCTCCTCCTCCTCCTCCTCCTCCTCCACTCCTTTTCCTCATAACTTCTCCCTGTCGCACCCCGAGGCCAGTTTTTAGGGCGGGCCGGGCGTTTCGCCTGAGACTTCCTCACCACTTATGGCTCTGAAGCTGAAAAAGATGTCAGCAACTCTACAATTGGAGGGCGGGTCGTTTTCAAAATGTGGCTCTCGCCTTAGCGCCGCGCTCATTCGTATTCACAAATTGCAAGAGTTTAACGCATTGAGGGCGGGTGGTTTTCAAAAGGTGGCACTCGCCTTAGCGCCGCGCGCATTCGTTTCGAAATTTTGCAAGAGTTACACGGGTTGAGAGCGGGTGGTTTTCAAGATGTGGCTCTCGCCTTAGCGCCGCGCACATTCGCTTGTAAACTTTCAAGAGTTTCACGGATTGAGGGCGGTTCCGTTTCAAAATGTGGCTCTCGCCTGAGCGCCACGCACACACTTGTTAAACATTTGCCAGAGTTTCACGGGTTACCATGGTAGACGTACCAGAAATGGTGTTTTGGACGGGTTCACGATGATTGAGGGCGCAACGGTTACGATGATTCAGGCGGTGTTGAAGTCGCAGGAATTGCGTCCTCGCACGATTCAGGATCAAATTCGAAATGCGGCCCACCATCCATCCATGTGGCTGTTGGAGGTACAGCTGGGATCGTCACTTCTAGCACGGAGCAGACAAGAGCTATGTGTTGACAAACGCCTACTCTCCAATGATCGGTTTCAATGTGCGTGCCACGACCAACTTCAGTGTAATAACATGTCAGGAAGTCACATTGAACACCATATGTCGAAACCAGCATGTCCTGAACACGAGCAGCTGTCGTGAGTTTCGAGGCCGACGACGTCCCAAGCGAATAGCCGAATCGCCTTGCCAAACGAGGACGAAGACGTCCCAAGCGAAACGCCGAATCGACTACCCGAAACGTCTGGCGCTGCGAGCGACGAGAAGAACAGTCACTGATCAGGAGCAGGTATTGACGGCGTGCCGCTGTTGATATCAGAATTGCGACCCGAATGCAGCAACTCCCGAAGGCTTAAGACACGCTCTGATGCCGAAACTACTTGCGCAGCCACAGTGCTTGCCCATGACCAAGCAAAGTGGCTGCGCAAATAATTGCGCCGCGTCAGACAAGCCCGTCAGAGCCAGAAAAAAAATACGTAGGGAGGCCGTGAGAAACAACATCAGTACCCTCCCAACAACCCTTGCGCCCTGCCGCGACGACTGGGGCACGCATGTGCAAACCGCGCGCACGTGGTACACGGGTGGGGGGGGGCAGGCGGCCCCGCCAGACCCAGATGGCCCTGTCACGAGCCCACAGACGGCCCCGAACCGCATCGGTGCATGGATTTGTCTTATCGGAGGAGGAGGAGGAGGGGGAGCATTGGCGTCTTGCCCAGGGATCAGGAGGAGGAGGCGGAGGGGAGGCGGAGGAGGTGAGGAGGAGGAGGAGAAGAGGAGGAGGAGGAGGAGGAGGAGGAGGAGAAGGAGCAGGAGGGGAGAAAGGTCAGGAGGAGAGGAGGAGGGCCAGGAGGAGCAGGAGGAGGCGAAAACGAATGCACCGACGCATCGAGGAGCACCACTGTAAGACACCAGCTTACACATATACTTGCGACTAGGTGCGCTGCACCAGCCTCGGAAGACACGCTTCGCACGTCTTCCAAGGGAGCCGACATGAGCGCCTGGGGTGGGGGTGGGGGGGGGGGCGCGCGAGCACTAAGGCTGCACGCGCCCTTTCGCAAGGAGGCTGTTTCCTGCGAGGCCCGATCAACGTTCGAAGAAAAATTATGAGACAACTTCTGGGAGGTCTTCACGAAATATTCGAAATATTCAGAAAGATGAAGCCCCAATGGATGACTGTCACGCCACATTAGGCCACGGATGAAGGGGGATTCACCCGGAGTCAGCGGGATTAAGCCGGATTAAGCGGAATGAAGCCGAATTGAACGGCATTAAGCCGGATTTCGGACCAGGGCAAAGTCAGAATTTGACCCCACAGGAATTGCATCCGAAAAAACATGTTGGTGCATGAATGTACTCCACCGGCATTGCTTGACGTCGGAGAAGCAAAGCGGAGGAAGATACAGCGCCGTTGGAGTGGGCAAGGGCACATGATGGTGATGATGATGATGATGATGATGATGATGATGATGATGATGATGATGATGATGATGATGATGATGATGATACTGAGGATGTCGAGGTGCAGGAGGCAATGACCGGAGACCATCAAAAGGATGGGGGCAGAACGAAGGGGGGGGAGCGGGGGCAGAGATGGGAGAGACGAGGAGTGCCCCTGAGGAGTGTCGCGGTCCAGCGGGTGACCAGGAGGCATGCAAGCACAACCCGATGACCCCGCGGGGCGAGGCTGGAAGGGACAAAATCGGCTCACAACCGATCCCGGGTCTGCTCCCGGGGTCCATCCTGGCCGTCTTGGAGAACGCACTGACCCGGGTCACTCCAAACCCGGGACAGCCAGGCCCCTTGCAAGAACCTGCAAGGTCCTGCAGGATCCTGCGGGATCCTGAACCCAAAACCAGGGTCGAGGCGACCCTGGCTCTACAGGATCCTGCGAGACCCGGCGCTCTGACTGACCCCCGTCTGCACTGCCCCCCGTCTCTTGAGCTTCGACGTCTTCTCGAACCGCGTCTGGCCGTGCCGACGAGAGCCCGGAGACGCGCCAGCACGGCTCCGAAACGACAGGCGTCACCGTCGAGGCTGCCGAGAGGCAGAAATCGTCGAGTCGTCGGCGTCGAAGTCGTGGGGACGTCGAAATCGTCGATCAAGAGGAGCAGCATTCGACTGGCTGCTCCCCCCCAGGCTCAAAAAGCTCAGTCTGGCTACGCGCAAGGGTGACCATGGGCGAGAGAGGCCAAATCCTGGCGCGCAGGCCAGAGCTAAATGGACCCCTGCAGGCCCGCACCACGGGCAACTCCCCGGCGAAGGGTCCATCGTAGAGGCAGCATGGAGTGGCGGGGATCGTGGCGAAGCCCGAGAAGGACATCTGAACTTCACGCAGGTCGGGGCTCCCACACGCTTTTCTTCTGCCTAACGCTGTTTGAACTGGCGGCGGAGATGGGGAACAAATGATGGCACAGACATAAACTTTCGGATCTCCGCGCGAATGTCGTGGATCGGCGCTGGGTCCCCCTCCCTGGCGCACGAAGCGCGCAAGCGCCGGTGAGAAATCCGAGCGGACCTCCGAAAATTCATGCGTATGCCACTATATATATTTTGGTTGTTTAGCTTTGTGGTTGTTCATGTTGCCAGGGTGTTGGCTGGTTATTGTTCGACGCTCTTACGCAGGTACGACTCGTCAGAGGCAGATGCTGAGCGGCACCGCGCCAGCGCGTCCTCCCAGACAAAGCCTCCGCCCAGCGCGCGGCGGTCGCGGACGTACTTGTACCTGGGAAGCGGGCGCTGCTCGACAATCGGAACTTCCGAGATCGAGGATCTGTTCGGAGATCGACAGGTGGCGACATCTGAACCTTAGCCTCACCAACCATCGCTTCTCGTGAACCAGTGGGAGGCGGAGGTAGGTTTTTGGATTTCGCCACGTGCTCGACGACCTTCTAGCCCTACCCCCGCCGCCCTTCAAGTTGCATAAGTCATTGATCGGCGAGGGCAGGGTTCGGATTTCGCCGACGAATCAAGGCTCGTAGATCGAGGCTCGCGGAACGACGATCGGGCATCGAAGAGCGAGGATCGAGGAGCGAAGGTGTCTAGGATCCAGGATCGAAATCGGATGATCCAGGAGCGAGGGTCGAGATCCTTGGATCGGGGGCTCGAGGTCCGATAGTAGTTGTTTCTTGTCTTCGAGCTCGAGCCTGAATAGAAAGCAAAATAACCACCCTTGCAAGAAGCACAGCACCAAGCAATGCCCTGTGGCAAGCCCAAATCAAGAAGAAGTCGACCAGGGCAAGGCTGCTGAGTGAACGCGCAGGGCTGTTCAGCAAGGGCCACCGATTGGGATCGAGGTGGCTTGGGAGGGACCCCATGTCTATGGACTCGAGGGGCCAAGGGGCTTGGTGCATAGGCGGCCCAACGTCCCAACGAGCGGGACGCTGGAGCTTCTCTCCTCTGTATACACCAACTTATTTCAACGGAGTCCCTGGTTCCCACGCCGAACAAGCGACGGGGACTATCCGGCGGCGAGCGAGGGGGGAAATGAGAAGGGGCGGGCCTTTGCAGAAAGGGTGAGAAGGAGGTTTTTGCGGGGAAACGGGGGAGGCGGTCGATTTGCGATGGCTCTGGGTTCTTTGGTGGTTTCTCCAGCTTTCTATTGTCGCGCACATCTGCCCGTTCATCTATCGGTCAATCTTTCTTGATACGTATTTAGGAAAACCACATATATATAGATGTGTAGACATATCAATGTCGCGGTATATCAGTTTACCAATCAACCAGTCAAACCATATATCGATGTCTCTATGTATACATAGACCTGTCTATCTCTATCTCTCTATATACATTTATGTCCATGACTCTCGCCATAAATCAATGTATAGATAAACGTGGCATTATATAAAAAAACTTAATCGGTCCATCTTTCTGTACGCTTCCCTGCCATATGTCAGTGCATTCATGTATCTCACTATCTCCCTCTATATTTACACACCTATATAGTTATCTGTTATCTAACTATCGTTATATCAATCATCGGGACAACCATCCGGACACTATCTAACAACTTCTGTGAATCTATCTATCAACCATCGGGACAACCATCGGGACAACCGTCGGGACAACCATCGGGACAACCGTCGGGACAACCATCGGGACAACCAACGAGACAACCAACGGGACAACCATCGGGAAAACCATCGGGGCAACCATCGGGACAACCATCGGGACAACCATCGGGACAACCACGACCAAAAGGACAACCGCCGGGACAACTGAGGGCCACGCCCAGCGCTCGGGGGGCTGCCCTTTTGGCAACAGACGGCCTCTACTCTGGATGGAACTCGCACAGCTTCGCCTCGCCCGCACGCGCGACACGAGCCGAAACCGACACCGATTTCGCGGTTGGGGTCACCTCCGCCCCAGCCCCCCAACTTCCAATACAGTCGAGCCCCTCCGATGGCCCTCCCTCCCACGCTGGACATTGGAGGCTCGAACATCCGGTGTTGGCCCTGGTCGGGCCTCGGTGTGCCTCTGGAACTCTCTGGGGACGTCGTGTGAGCCTCCGGGGACCCACGAAGACCTCCCGAGCACGACGGCGGTTGCCGCGCCCGGTGCTGTCCCGACCCCGGCGGCCACGGCACGGCAACGCAGGGGGCCCGCGCTCGTGCACACGTTTTGATCTCCGGGCGGCGCACGCTCGCGTGAGAAATATCCAAATCCGCGCGCGCACACGCGCGAGCGCGGTGCACACGCTGCAGGGGGCTGGAGGAACTGCACGAGGAACGCTCCGACAGGCGAGACTCCGAAAGAACCATTGGAGGGAGATGTCCAGCAAGGCAGGGCTTGTCTACGAAACGCCCACGGATGATGCAAAGGCTGTCTACTAAACGCTGTCTACTATACGCTGTCTACTAAGGCGCAAATGATGGAATTCGGTGGGGTTTTCTCACAAGGACCCTTGTGTGCCCACAGTGGCGCCCATCATCAGTACGGACGTCAAAGCACCGCGCAACTATGACACATGTTTTTTCCGTACCCGTTGAAAAACAGCCGCCATGCCCCCGGCGCCGGCGAGACAACCACGAATACTCCAGATTTCGTAATAAAGGGAGGGGGGTCTCATTTCGGGGGGGGGTCTCTTCCAGGCTATCTTGGAGGGCCTGGGGGGTCTGGGGACGATGTTTTGGAGGGGTCTCCCACGGGGGAGGTCTGAAATGGCTTGTCTTGGAGGGTCCAGACCCCCTCCCTTTTATTACGAAATCTGGAGTACTGGAACAACTCCAAAAGTCCGCATCTGAACACAATGGCTCTGGGGGCGTGGGGGACGCCGTGGCCTCCGCTCCCGGCGGGCGCCAACTAGAGAACGCCGTTTTAGCGCCGGGGCCTCGGCTCGGGCATGATCCCGCGCCGGCCCCCAAAAATTTACAGAAAAGTTTCGACGACCAAAAATTTACAGAAAAGCTTCGACGAGAACGCGAACGCAACGGGGGAACCAAAGACAGGGCGACAGGGGATAATAGGAGGAAAGGGCCGCAAGTCAACGCGCTGGCTCTCGCGCCCGCGCGCAGGCATCCCTGTCAACGATCGGCTGCGCAGTGAGAACGAGAGGGAGGGGGGGAGGCGAAGGGGCGCAAAGAGAAACAAACAGGCATCGAACACACGCAAACCAGGAGGACGGGAGGGAGCGGGGGTCGCGGCAAGCAGGCACGAAAGGACGGACGGGGGCCGGGCGGGGGCAATCGTCGGCGTCGCGTTGTCCACGGTGGCCGAGCGTCGCGTCAAGCGGGGCGGGCTGAGTCGACGGCGGTGTCGGAGCGGGGAAGGTGGCTGCCCCCAGGCTCTGGGCAAGCAGCTCACACGGCGTCCGTCGCGGAAGCTGCCGCGACCGCCGCCCAGCGCGTGGCCGGTGCCCCCGCTCGCGGCTGGAAGCGTCGCAACGCTTCACGCGCAGTCTCCCTCGGGAGCGGAGAATGGAAGCCGCTGGGCCAGCTGGTCGGCCGCGAGCGCGGCGTCGTCCCAGGTCGAATCGGACGCGCGCCTGGCCAGCACCGCGAAGGCCGCGCCGCGCCTCGCGGCCCCAGCCGCCGCCGTGGGCCCCGCATGCCAGCTCTGAGCGGTACGATGGCCTCCATCCTCGCAGCGGGTCGCCGCTGCGTCGCCGAGGCCTACGGCACCGGAGGCAGCGAGCCAGTCCGCGCGGGGGCAGGAAGTGATGGCGTTGGGTCGGGCACGTCGTCCTACAGAAGGATGGTGTGCCAAAGTTTCAGAACAGCCAGAACAAACAAACATGTCAGAAGATAATGGAGAAACCGTCCACGACTGTTTGTTTGACTGTTTCTGAGTTCTCCCCCGTAGAAGGACACGCCCGACTCAATGATGGCAAAGTCCAACGCCGCATGCGCGCCGTCACGCCGTTGCGGAGCGAAGACGTCCACGGGGCGCCTCCTATCGCCGTCGAAGTCGCCGCCACCTGTCGCCCCGTCCCGAGGTGGCCCTCGCCAGGCGCGCGCGGCGGCAACATTCTCGTCTGACTGCATCATCGTCTGACTGCTTGCCTGCGCGAACGCCTGGGTGCTGGCATTCGTGCCCCCGCGCGTGCGCGTGTCGGCTTGAGTTCCCCCTCTCCCCCCCTTTCTCTCCCCTCATATCCCCTCGCTTCGCGAATTCCCCTCCGCATTACTGTTGCTTCCGGTCCCTGATGGGTGACCCCAGATTATGCCACCCTGCGTGAGCTAGCCTGGCTTGAGCTCTCCCGCGTGATTTGCCTTACGTTGCGCCGCCGCACGCGTGGCCGCGACGCCGAAGGTCTGCTTGCGTGCATGCTTTCGCGTTTTTGGGTTGTTGGACGTTCGCCCGCAAGCCTGGCGCCCCCAAAAATGGGGTCGTCGGCCTTCGGACCGCGCCGTCGCCGCGCGTGAGGGCCAACGCAGCACGCCGGCGCTGCGTGACTTTTCTATGCCGCAACTTCGGCCGCCGACAAGGCTCACAGCGGGACCGCGTCGTGAGAAAGAAACCTGGGGCACTCGAGCCTGCCCCAAGGCTGCGCGCGAGCGCGAATCGCCAGGGCCCCCGCTTTCGCACCTGAGCCAAAACGGCTACGGGCTTTACGGATGTACGGCGGATCCTTTTCCAAACGTGGCTATCGCATTAGCACCGCGCATATGTGCTTTTCCAGCGTGAACCTGGCGCGACCCCAATTCAATCCAATTCGGGGGAAGTTGCCCGCTGCACGGGCGAAATGCTTGGCATCGCTTGGAACGGGCGCAATAAGAATACGAGGCGCCGAAGAAATCGATGCAGGGGCACGTGAAGAGGGAACTCGGATGTTTTATTTCGCCATCGTTGATGAGT
>CAUYUJ010019893.1:223588-256088 GCA_963575745.1 Prorocentrum cordatum | reverse complement strand
GACTTGTCCTTAGCCTTGTCCTTGCCCGTGCCTTTTCCCTCGTCGCCGTCCTCACCCCAGTCCTTCGTTTTGTCTTTGCCGGTGCCTTTGTCATGGTGCTTGCCCTTGTCCTTGTCCTTTCCTTTCCCCTTCCCTTGCCAATCTGCTCGAAGACGACGTCATCGCCGATCGAGATGACACACTTGCCTTTGCCGCTGTCCTCAGAGGCGATCGCTATCTTGTCACCAAACATGGTATTGAACATTTCGGTGAACTTCTCAATTTTGGGATTGAAGCCGCATGTTGTACAAGACTCCACCTCCACCTCCACAGCCATGCAGCAACCTGGGTGGGACGTTGCGACTGGGTTCTGGGCACCGAGAGCCCCGAGACAAGATGATCCAAACGATGTTTGCGCTTCGGGAATCTCACTTGTTCCCCGGGGAACTGTGCTTGCCTGTCGGATCCGCCGCCCTGTTGCCGCCGACGCCGCCCCGTCAGTGCCTCGTCGCCATCCGTCCTCTGGGCTTGTTTGTCGGATCCGCCGCCCTGCTGCCGCTGTCGCCGCCCCGTCGCCGCCCGTCGTCTGTGTTCGTTTGTCGGGTCCGCCGTCTTGTTGACGCCCCGTCGCTGTCCCGCATAGGTTCTCCTTTCCAGCAACACTTGTTTGCCAGCGTGGATCCCGAACAGGGTGTCTCCAGCGATATATGTATATTTATAATAAATGAATATATATATATATATATATATATATATATATATAGCGTGCTATATATGCGCAGCAAAATTTATGGTCAACCATACGGTGTGGAATATTTGTGGTGCTGTACATATATATATATATATATATATACACAAGTGGCACGTGTGTGCCCAGGCTCATACAACAAGCTGAAGGGGTGTTTGAAGCAGGAGTGACATGCAACAGCGAAGTCGCACTCGAGCGCAGGTGGGGTTGCCACACCTTGCGATGTGTGTACCAGGGCCCCCCAGGAAGCCTCAGGAGGCCCGACTTGGCTACCAGAAGAGGCTCCAGGAGGCCCCAGGATTGTGAGTGCTGTGTGTGTGATGTGTGCTTTGTGTGGTGCGTGCTTTTTGTGTGTTGTCGGTGTTGTGTGTAGGTTATGTTTGTCTAGCATGTGATGTGTCGGGCGTGATTTGTGTCTCTGTGTCTGCATGTAGTTCTGAAGCCCCAGGAGGCCCCAGGAGGCCCCAGGCGGCCTCAGCAGGCCCAGGAGAACTCCAGGAGGCTCCGAGGCGGGGTCTGGGGTACCAGAAGGTCCAGAAAGCCCCAGGAGGCCCCAGGAGGTTCCAGGAGGCCCCCAGGAGGCTCCGAGGAGGGGTCTGGGGCTCGATTTTGGGAGGATGTCTCAGGCGAAACCGCCATTCTCTGAGAATCGGGGTCAAAATTATTGAAATTACCATGTGTGTTTGAAGGTTTTATGTTAAAATGTGGAAATTCCAATGTGTTTTTGGACCCTGACGTCCCGATCTGCGTGAGGGGTGCCACCGACTTTCAGAATTTCGAGGATGTCCCGAGCGAAACGGCCAGAAACATCGCGGACGACGTGCGCATGAATCGCCTCTGAGCTCTACTCCCTCGGAGAAGTGCGTATGAGAATACCTATACATATGTATGTATATGTATATGTGTATATATATATATATATATATATATATGTATATATAAATTTCTATGTGGCGCAATCTCGGTTATGCAAGATCGGTTGGCTATACATTTGCGCCCCCCTTTGAGATATTGCCGTTTACATACGATTGTGCACCATCGTTCCTCTTAAATATCAACTCGGACCACCCCAGGCAGGACGTCATCGACACCCCTCCTCGTCAAAATGATACTATGCGCGCGCACTCGTTCATACATCAACTCACAAATTTTCAAAACAATAAGAACAACCATGGCAACATATAAAACAAAGTCCATACACGCGCGCGTCTTCGCGCGTGTACGGCGAAACTCTTCAAACATCTCAGGTGCGTGAAATCTGCAATACCGAATCCCCATAAATCATTAAATATACTGGTTTTGCATCGGGGCTTGTCAACTATCCTGGCGGAGGACCCAGACTCATACATGTGTGGACAACGCAGTTGTGAGACGTCTTCGGTGGAGCTCCGTATGGGGCCACGAAGCGTGTGAGGGGTGTGCCGACATGGGCTGGGAGGATGCATCTGACCCCTCCCAGTGGCGCCATCGGTGGAGTTCCTTAGAGGGCCACGAAACAACATGGGTCGGGCGGCCACTGGGGCCTCTGGTGGAGCTCCCTATGGGACCACGAAGCTTGTGAGAGGTGTGATGACATGAGTCGGGCGGACACGTGTGGACCCTGCCAGTAGGGCCCTCGGTCGAGTTCCCGTTGGGGCCACGGAGGGTGTGACTGTGAGTCGGACGGGCGCATGTGGACCCTCCCACTGGGGCCTTCGGTGGACCTGTGGGGCCCTTACAAGTGTGAGGGGTGTGCCAGCATGGGTCGGGCGGACGCATGTGGACCCTACCTCTGGGGTTTTCGGTGGAACTCCCGATGGGACCACAAAACGTGTGATAAGTGTACCGACATGGACACGCGGAGGGCAAAGGCAGGAATGGTAGGAGAGAGGAGGGGGAGGAGGAGAGGAGGAGGAGGAGGAGAAGGAGGAGCTCAATGAGGAAAAGACGCGGAAACTCTCTCTTCAAAACGAAGACGCAACAACCGGATGGTTGGGAAAGAGGGTTGCGCGCGCGCTCTTGCGAATTTCTGCGAAACCCATCGGTTTAACGTTTTCATCAAGTGCGACCAAGAGGGGCTTTCGCGCGCGACCCATCGTATTTCGAACGTCCTTGCGCGCTTGCTGGGGAGGGCACGATCACTGTACAAGCACACTATGTGGGCCATTCGCGCACGTCGGCTGCGCGCGCATGCCGAAATCCTTCCAAAACCTGTATCACCGAACGAGAGGTGATCCGGAGAGTCTTTCCGGACAGGTCCAATCCGGAATCCGAATCTGGAATCCGGAATCCGGAATCCGAGTGGCATGATGGATCTCAGCCGGGAGCCCACGCCGAATCCGGAGTCCGGAATCCGGAATCCGGAATTGAGGTCCAATCCGGAATCCGAATCCGGAATCCGGAATCCGAAATGAAATCCGAGTGGCATGATGGATCTCTGCCGGGAGCCCAAGCCGAATCCGGAATCCGGATTCCGGAATCCAGAATCCAGAATCCGGAATTCTGGATTCGGGATTCTGAGGTCCAATCCGGAATCCGAATCCGGAATCCGGAATTCGAATGGCGTGATGGATCTCTGCCGGGAGCCCACGCCGAATCCGGAATCCGGAATCCGGAATCCGGAATTCTGGATCCGGAGGTCCAATCCAGAATCCGAATCCGGAATCCGGAATCCGGAATCCCAGCGGCGTGATGGATCTCAGCCTGGAGCCCACGCCGAAGCCGGAATCCGGAATCCGGAATTCTGGATTCCTGATTCTGAGGTCTAATCCGGAATTCGAATCCGGAGTCCGGAATCCGGCATCCGAAGGGCATGATGGATCTCAGCCGAGAGCCCATGCCGAATCCGGAATCCGGAATCCAGAATTCTGGATTCTGGACTCTGAGGTCCAATCCGGAATCCGAATCCGGAGTCCGGAATCCGGAATCCGAGCGGCGTGATGGATCTCAGCCTGGACCCCACGCGGAATCCGGGCTCTGGAATCCGGAATGCTGGATTCCGGATGAAGCCGGAATCCAGAATCCGGAATCCGAGCGGCGTGATAGATCTCAGCCTGGAGCCCACGCCGAATCCGGGCCCAAAAGTCCTAATATGGCCTCCTATATCGCAGCCCCTAACCCTAGCCATGCGCCGACGACGACGACGACAACGACAACGACAACTTCGACGACGCGGACGACGACGACGCCGCCGACGACGAGATCGATGGCGACGACGACGACGGCGACGACGGCGGCGACGACGACGACGACCACGACGACTGCGCCGCCGAGGACGACGACGACGACGACGACGACGACGACGACGACGACGACGATGCCGACGACACCAACGACGCCGACGACGACGACGACAACGACGACGACGACGACGAGGACGACGACGACGACGGCGCCGACGACGACGAGAACGCCGCCGACGACGGCGACGGCGGCGCCGACGCCAAGTATGATGCATCATCGGGTTGGCACGCGCGTACCCGAACGGGCGGGTCGGGTCGGGCGGGCGGACCCCAACGGGGGGGTCGGGAAATGGAGGCTGTCGAGTACTGGGTGTGTCGTGTTGGGCACGGGGGCTGTGGAGTGCTGGATGTTGCGTTTTAAGTAGCGGGCGGAGCACTCAAATACGATGCATCATCGAATTGGCACGCGCATACCCCTAACTGACGGGTCTGACGGGTCGGGTCGGGCGGATCGGTTCGGGTCGGGCGGGCGGGCCCTAACGGGCGTGTCGGGCGGGCGGACCCGTAGGTGGTCTAGAGAATGTTTTCTTCCATTTTCCCCTTCTTCCCCTTCGGGGAGGAGTTTACCCCTCCCTTTTACCCCCCCCCCCCTGGACCTGGACGGGGCGTTTCGCTGGTAGTTTGAGCGTCAAGTATGGCCCAAGATGCCCAAGAGAGCCCAAGAGAACCCAAGGTGACCCCCCAAGACGGCCCAACATGGCCCAAGATGCCGCAAGATGGTTCCCAAGATGCCCCACGAGGCCCCAAGACCGCTGCATGACGGCCCCAAGTGGCCACGGAACCTCCCAAGAAGGCCCCGAAAAACCAAAATCCATCACAAACCAAAAAGACATGTTGTAGTTTCGCCTTTTTGCTTTCGATGGCCTTCCGAAGCCTCAAGATGGCTCCAACATTGCCCAAGCGGGCCCCAAGAGAGGCCCAAGAGAACCCCAAGACGGCCCAAAGAGCGCCCAAGAGCGCTCCAAGAGGGATCCAAAAGGCGATATTTTGGGCTCCCGATGGGCGGCGGGAGTTGACGGACCCCCCCTCCTTTGATCGATCTCCTCCAAGATGGCCCCGAAAGTTCCCCCAGGGCTCACAAAAGTGCCCCAATAGGGCCCCAAGAGGCGCCCAGGAGGCCCCAAGAGGCCACCAAGAGGGTAGCAATAGGCCCCCAAGAGACCCCCAAGAGGCCCCAAGAGGCTCCCCGAGGCATCTCAGACGCCGCAAGAGGCCCCCAGGACCGCCAAGAAGCCCATACGACGCCCCATGAGGCCTCCCACAAGCTCCCAAGAGACATCCGAAGAGACTCTGAGAGGCATCCAAGAAGCCTCTGGCCATTCTGCTCGCGTCTCCTTCCTCCTATTCCTCCTCCTCCCTCCTCCCTCCTCCCCCTTCCCCTTCTTCTCCTCCTCCTCCACTTTTTCCTCCTCCTCCTCCTCCTTCTCCTCATCCTCCTCCTCCTCCTCTTCCGATTCCTCCTCCTTCCTCGCCCTCTTGGGTAATGCGGTTTCCCCAGCCCTTTGGTATTATGTATGCTCCTGCACTTCCCTGATCACCTCAATTCGCCTGGGCATCGTTTCTGGATGGGCTGGTGGGGATGCGCGAAGCGTCAATAATTTACAATGAGGTGCTGTGGCACTGGCATCATAAAATCGACCGTGCGAATGTCACCGGGCGACAAATTATGCGAACGCGTTTGCGGGGCTCGCGAACTACCGGTGTACGGGCCGTTAAGCGGTGCCCGTGTCCTATTGTGATCAGGTGTCGTCAATCGTCTAGGGCACTGAACAGATGCCCGCAGGGTGGAAAGCTGGCCGGGCAGCGGTGCACAAAGCGGGGCAGCTGGATTGACTGTGCACCTGGAATGGCGCCGCCGTGGAAATCCCACCTGCCCCCTGGCCCTCCTGTTCCCATTCCATTTCTGACCCCCACCAGCCCTTTAGGGCGTATGTGGTTAGGGGAGCTTGCTCTTCCACCCCTCGGCCCCCCTTCGTGGAAGGGTTTTTTCATCCTCCACACCCCTTCCCCTGGGTCTGGAAAAGGAGCGGTCTCGTTGGGTTCAAAGGTTCAAGGTGCCCCAAGATGGCACCATGACGGGCCCAAATATCCCAATATGGCCTCCTATATCGCACCAGATATATCAAGATGACTCAAGGTGGGCCCCAACATGCCTCGAAGAGGTTCCAAAACAACGCCAAGACGGCTCCAAGTGGCCACGGAGCCTCCCAAGGACGCCCCCGAAAAGGCCAAAACATGTCCAAAACCTGTCGAACATGCGCCTTCTCGCTTTTTCGTTTCCGACGGGCTTCGGAGGCCCCAAGACGGCTCCAACATGCCACCAGGAGTGGCCCAAAACGGCCTTGAGGCCCCCAAGAGGACCCCAAGAGAGCCCCGAAACATTGAAATTGCCCGCGGCCCCCAATATTAAGGAGTAGAGGGCGGGGGCACCCTGAGGGCGACTGGCATTACTTGTCCGCGCGAAGGGTCGGCCGCGCAGTCAGCCGCGCAGAGGGCCGGCGCCCGACCGTGGGCGGGAGGGGCGAGGGGGGCGGGGGAAGATAAGAACGCGATTCTCCTGCGGTGCAGACCGACCCGTTGCGCGACCGAAGCGGGGTCGCAAGGTTAACAAGGTGGTGAAACGGAGCGAGGCCACGTCGGACTCTTGGAATGCACAAGAGCGCGACGCCGACCTTAGAAACGAATGTGATGCGCGCTAGATGCCAAAGTGGCCGATCAGCAGATCACCCCCATCAATGCGCCTGCAACGGCCCCTTCTTCTGGGCTCGCTGGCGCGGGACATCGGGGTCGTGCTTCATAAAACCTCGCGCAAAGCGCTGCCTGTTTTCTCCTCGTTGGCGCAGTGTCCAACTGTTCTTCAAACGAAAAATGGACGACCACCATGCCCAGTAGCGCCCTGCAGTCATTTCCCGCGCCGGAGATGTCAGCTCGTTCGCGAAGTCGTTAAATTGTTCGCACGCTTGCGTGTCCACGCCTTCTGTGAAACGCCTGGCTTCTTCCCGGCGGCAGTCCACTTCCGGCAGGTTTGCGAGGCACCAGTGGTGATTGGCCCGGTGTAGCTGGTCCAACAGTATGGCCAGACTTGCAAACATCTCTGTGAGGGGCGGGTAAAAATTGCGCTTCGACCTGGCCATCGACAACAATTTACACGCGTTGTCGTAACATATGGCTTGCGGCTGATGCCCGCTGGCTGTCAGCTTGCCGACCAGGCGCAACAGCATCGCGTACGCCAGCTGAAGCGATTCCCCACGAAGGAGCTCGCAAAAACTGAGCACTTGTCCACATTGTAGCACGAATGTCTGCATGCCCCCCGTCTCCCTCCGAGCAGTGTAGCTCTTCGTTTCCTTATCGACTGGGCAGCCTTTGGCCGCTGCCAAGTCTTTACTGGTCACGGCCAACCAATCGTCTGAGACCTCAGGGGTGCACCCCCGCCTGCGCGCAGCACTGGCGCGCTGCCCGGCCTTTTGCCCTTGGCAAACCTTTCGGGAATTATTCTTCGGAGCCGCCCTCGGATTTGCTGGCACTACCGCGGGCCTCGCGCACTCATCCGGCGGCGCCGGAGCAGCTGCTGGGCGTCCGTCGCCAGGTGCACCGCGATTTGCACCGAGATCCGCCGACGCTTCTTCAACGTCGTTGGCACGGCGCGTGAGATTATTTGTTGTCGTCTTTCTTTGCGGTCTTCTATGTTGCGCCCTCCATGTATGTAGACTGCCCGCAAGATCGCCAAACCACACGAAGGGCTTTCCGAGCACCAAAAATCTCCCGAACGGGCCCTCGCTCCTCTTCTGCGCCCCACGCCTTTCCCACATGCCCCGATTTGGCTCGAGCTCCTCCTCCCGCGGATCCTCGCCCTCCTCATCATTCTCCACTTCCTCTTTTTCGTCCCGCCCCCCCCCCCAGACGCCGCCGCCCGCCCCGCCCCGCCCCGCCCCACCCCAACCCGCCCGCCCACCGCCGCCGCCACCGCCCCCACCCCCGCCCCGCCCCGCCCCACCCTGCCCCCCCCCGCCCTCTGCGCGAGCCCACGACTCGCCCCGATGAGGTTCGGCGTCGCGGCGCAAGCCTGCTGGGTAGTTGTTCACGGAATCCACCATGTCAGGGTCCTCATGGATCTTGCTTTCGATGCGCTTCCTGCAGTCAGATGAGTGCGCCTGCCTGAACACGCATCCGAGGTATCCAACTGTCGGGCCATACTTTGCCACGTGGCGTCGCTTCGTGATGCGAAAATGGCGCGGCACTGCAGGCGCGGGCGGGGCAGATCGCGCAGCTGCAGACATCCCGGGCTCCGCCGGCGCGCGCGCAGCGGCCCCCTCTCCAACCGGCGGCGTCGCGCGCCCGGCAGCCGGACCATGTTCTGGCGGCGGGGCGGCATGCCAAGAAGACGAAGGCGTTGCCGCATTCGACTCAGCAGGCATGGCATTCGCTGCACTCGCCCTGCTTCCACCGACGACTGCAATTGCCTCCTTCTCCAACGCGGGTATGTCCAACGCAGCTACATCCCGGGTCTTCGGTGCCACGGCCTTCTTCCCTTTCCGACACTTCGCAGCTTGCGCTGAGGCGTCAAATCGATCCTTGCGCTGACGCGCACATTTCCGGCGCCACCGTCGTGTCTCGAAGAATTGCACGAGCTCAGGTAGAACGTCTTCTCTGCGCATCATGCGCGCGACTCCGTCGTCGAACTCCACTTTGTACCGCAAATCTGGATTCGCCAAGTCAGGGCAGGCGCGCGCCTCAAATACTCTGATTTGTCGAGCCCCGACCCCGTCCACATCTTGCGCCGGAGCCGAGGCGGGGTCGCACTCAGAGCAGTACAAATGGTTGCTGTCCACGTGCGCAGCGCACCCAGTGTGGACCACGGCGCCTAACTGAGGAATCTTCATGAACTTGTTCATGATTACTGCACACGCGCCTGCAAGCTCCAACTTCGCCGTCCGTTATCAGAGCCAGCAGGTGGCCGCACCGAGGGCAATCGGGAATATGCTTCACGACAGAACTGAAGAGCGCATCGTCCAGCAAATCTTTGCACGCTAAAGGAGTCTGGGGAACTGACATCCCACGGGACGTCGCCATCGCTCCCGTCGGCCCACGTAGCTGCAGACCAGGTCATCCAGGCGTCTTCCAATCGTTGCGTGTTGTTGCGTTCAAGCGTGCCCGTCGCACCTTTGAGCAAGTCTTGCTGCACGCTCTCAGGGTGCATGTCGGCCCACGCTCGGGACACTGACTGGAAGCTAGCCGTCTGGTGCAGAAGTTGGCTGTTCACGAATGATAACAGCTTCAAGTCAACAGCGAGCCACGAACGCAGCTTTGGCATCACGAAGAAAGTATTTGGACAAGGGCCTATCCAGTGACACTCGGTCACGCGGTTGCGATCGACCTTGTATTTCCACCCGGCAATGTAGTGCCATCCGCAAGCTGGACAGTGCGAGGGTTGAAAGACCGCAAACTGGATACCTGCATGCAACGTAAAGGCTCTGAATCTCGTGGGGTGCGACTCAGTGCTGTACAGCATGCCACCCTGCGACATTTGTTGGTCAAAAGACTCGTACCGCTTGTCGGGAACAAGCGCGCTGGGGCAATGAATGCACCGCCCCCTGTCCTCGCGGATGTACGCCGCCGGCTTGCCGGGGCACTTCCGTTGCCAAACTTTGATGCTAGGGCCGAACTCCGAGACGATGTCTTGGGAAAGCCCAGCGCCTCGAAGCTTGAACAGCACGTTGCGCACGTCGCGGGGCTCTGCAGAAACGCCGCGTGCGTGCAGCTCGTGTGATATGAAGGGCTCAGCCAGCGAATGAGGAACATCCCGGAGCACCGCGAGGAACGAGGCGAGCGCGGATTCTGGGAGAGGGTGCAAAAGACACGATGCGGACATCGACGGGGAAGCCAAAGCCATGGCGAGGTAGACTCGCAAACGCAAGCGGTTTGAGCCCAGATGGCTACTCGCACATTACAAAGGCCCCCGCGCTCCTCCGAATAATTTCGCGACGCACCCGGAGAACGACAGCCGCTCTGAAAAGCGGCGCGATCGCGGCCAGAGACCCTGGGCTTCAAAACCCCGACCCGACCATTGCCGCCCTTGCGCTGCACAGGGGCCCCTGGGCCATGACCCCTGAAGCTGCGCCTTGGAACCGATGGCGTGAAATCCCGTTTGAACCTCAAAGCCAGAAACGCGAATGCCCGGGCT
The DNA here is from genome assembly GCA_963575745.1 of Prorocentrum cordatum. Classification (NCBI taxonomy): domain Eukaryota; class Dinophyceae; order Prorocentrales; family Prorocentraceae; genus Prorocentrum; species Prorocentrum cordatum. Next base: position 245,959 of record CAUYUJ010019893.1, on the reverse strand, counting down.
ATGGGCGGACGACGCCCGAGAAGCCATGATCCATTAGAAAACCTGCACGCAAGGCTGAGCCGAGTCACACGCGCGCTAGTGCAACCTTAATGAACAAACTTACTCCGCGCGCGCATGCGCGCCCCACTCCGCCGCTTATCATTGGGCCGTTCAACGAACCACCGCTCAAGTGCCATGACATATTCGTAGACGCGATAGCTTCCATCATTCGGCGTGACGGCGCGGACAACCAAATGCTTCCCCAGGGAGCGAAAATCAATTCACTCAAAGCGGCCCCTCTGGGTCCGTCGAGAACGCGAATGCGACAGGGGGGTAGGCTGCCCCCCGCCCCCCTCCCTCTTCACCCCCCTCCCTCTTCTCTGACGCCCCGCTCCCCCCCCCCCCCCATGCCCATCGCCGCCGCGGCGGCGCGCGAACGCGACGGGGGGGGGTCGGAGGATGGAGGTGGAAGACAGCGAGCACGAGGGCGAGGTCTTGCTGCCCCCCCCCCCCCACCCCACCCGAAACGCAAAGCAGTTGGGTGGGCGCCAAGATTCGGCAGTGCAATAAGCTTGCCCAAACGGCACGATTGGCGCGCGCGGGCAGCGAGCAGCGGGCGAAGTGCAACAACTTCGGGGGCTGTCAGACAGGCGGGCCCGCGCGGAGCGGATCGCCCTCAGGATCCGCCTCGATGAGGCGGCGAATGGCCCGCCCCTCAGCCGCCGCAACCATCTCCTCAAACTGGATCGCCACCCAACGCCGGAACAGGTACCAAGCGTTGACCACCAGGACGCGATGCTCGACGAAGACGCCCCGACTGATGAGCGCAAGCACTCCGCGCCACCTGTCATCCTGCGGGCCGAACGCGCAGTGCCCGATCAAGTTGAACACATCGGCGCTGCACAGCAAGTTCGCGAAGGGGGAACCCTGCTGCCCGGGGGCCGCCGTGAGCGACAGCAGCGCGTGAGCAATCGCCATTATCCGCCGGCCACCTTGCGGGGCCACCAAGCTGTAGGCCGGAGGTTTGCTGCCCCCTGCGCGAATTTCAGCTTCGTGTTTCCAATGTGACAGTCCTGCTTTCTGTTTCGCATTGTAAATGGGCACTGTCCGCGCGAGGGGGGGGTGGCCGAAAAGGGTCCGGTTACCGCGCCCTGGGCGCGTGCTCTGACATTCTGAGGGGGGGCGGGGGGGAAGGAATGAACACCCCTCACGCAGATCAGCAGGGCCATGGGTCCAAAACCACAGAAAGGGATTTGCAACATTTCTGAAATTCGGTGGCGCCCCTCGCGCAGATCAGCAGGGTCAGGGTCCAAACCGCAAAAAGGGATTTGCCGCATTCTTACAATTCGGTGGCACCCCTCACGCAGATCGGCGGGGTCAGGGTTCAAAAACCCATGGGATTTGCCACGTCGCTGAAATTCGGCGACACCCCTTACGCAGATCGGCAGTGTCAGGCTCCAAAAACATATAGGATTTGCCACATTTTTGAAATTCGGTGGCACCCCTCGCGCAGATCGGCAGTGTCAGGCTCCAAAACCACAGCGGATTTTCAACATTTCTGAAATTCGGCGGCACCCCTCGCGCAAATCGGGAGGGCCAGGGTCCAAAAACACAAAGGATTTACCACATTTCTGCAATTCGGTGGCACCCCTCACGCAGATCGGCCCCGCGGCCACGAGCCCTCGAAATAATATGTTTTGCTGATCGTCAGCCGCCCTTGCGCGACGTTCCCATGTTGCTTCAGGGCAGCGCCCAGACACCCCAATCCAGCTCTGATATATCCGATTCTGATAAAGAAAGGGCCGGCGGCAGGGAGCGAATCGCTTAAGGATAACGTATGGAACACAAACACTTGCACGCGATTTCGAGCCCAGATGGCTACGCCGCACCACGCGTCGCGATGCAATTCGCGCACCGAACGCAGGGATCGCACCGCGCGCGCTCGAACGTCGAGGGAAACCGGATACCCAGCCCTAGCCAACGTCACGTGGATGGGGGTCAGTATCATCCGTCTGGTGCCCATGCGACATCCAGGCCCGTGCCCTGGGCAGAGGAGCGTGGACCCCGACCTCCAGAAAGAGCAAGGTAATCGCAACTCGACGCGACGACCCCGCGACGCCGAAGACTGACGCGCGCCACGTGCAAGCATCTGGAGCACGCCACCCATGACGCGCGCAATGTACGTGAGACGTGTGACAACTGCATCGTGAAAAAACTGCTGGTCATCCCTTCATACGTTCACTGAACATGTGCCAAAAAAAAAAAAATGAGCTTGTTCTCCTTACCCATAGGGGGCATTGCAACACGTGCGCCAAATTCATGCCGACCCCCCTGTGTAATACACGCTGATAGAGAGAATGCGCGCACCAAATTCATGTGGAATGTTGCGCAACTCAGCTTGCGCAACGACGGCCAGATCCGCGCCGCATGCATGCCCAATGCCCCCCCGCCCCCCCCCGCCCACATGCGTGGCAATGCGTGTCATGCGGGCGCGTGCCCAGTCCATATCTACCCCCGCCCCATCCCCCCCCCCCCATGCCCGCGCAATTTTACCCGCGAGCGTTCCGAGCCCCCTTGCGAGCGCTTTGTTTCCGCATTTTGGTGCCGCAATGCCGGGCCTTCAAAGGGGGCCGTGAGCCCGAGGTCAGAGGAAGCCGTCAGCGCATTGTCTCTGCGAGCGTCCATCCGAACCTGGCGATGACGACGCGGCGGCGGGGCGGCGGCGGCGGAAGAGGGGGGGTGGCAGGCCGAGCAGCGGGGGACTGAAAGAGAAGCAGGAACGCCGATGCATGAGCGCTCTGTGCATCCATCGCCAAAGATCCTCTCTGCACAACAATTAGAAGGGTTCGGGCCCGCGCCCACAACCGGCCTGAAGGAGTTGCATGCCCACAGACACTCCCGCTGAAATCATTTAAACTGGCGAGATAGCATTCTCCAATCACTTTCACCATCACCGTCACCATCATCATCATCATCATCATCATCATCATCATCATCTTCACCATTACCATCATCACCATCACCATCATCACCATCGCCATCACCATCGCCCATCATCATCATCACCATCACCATCATCATCGTCGCCATCATCCTCATCACCATCACCATCACCATCGCCATCACCATCACGATCACCACCATCATCATCATCATCATCATCATCATCGTCACCACCACCACCATCATCATCATCATCATCATCATCATCATCCGGAGCGCCCCGGATCGGCGGCACTGGCCGGAGGCCACTACAACATGGACGCGGGGCAGCGGGATCGAGCCAGAGAACGAGGAGAAGTCGCGTCGAGGCTGGGCCCGCGCTTACGCAGGGCACAACCGTCGACAGGCGCGGGCCCAGGCCTGGCAGCGGTGGGGGCGCGAGTCGGCGTCGCGGAGTCGAGCAACCTCGCCGACGTCACCCGATGCATGCTCGGCGGAACGACGCCCGCGCGCACGCCGTGCAGACTGCAGATGCTTGGCCTGCTTCCCTCGCGGCCTGGGCGACCCCTGCACTGCTTCCGCGGCGATCGGCGCGTCCTGCGCGCCAAGCGCCGCCGCTGAGCCCCGACCCCGATGCCTGCAGGGCGGCGCCTTGTCGGAATCAGAGTGCGCGATTTCCGCCTCGGCCGCTAGCGCCATGGCCTTCGTCTTTGCTGCCGGGCACCTGCGCTTCATAACGCGCCGTGCCATCGCGGCCCAGGCAGCGAGGCCGCGCCCGCCACCTACGCGGTACCCGAACGCGGCCACTGACTTCCAGCCGCCCTCGAAAAACAACGCCGCCGGCCCCCCCGGCGCGGAGTGCCTCGCGCGCGAGCGGCCCCGGCCGCGTGCAAGCTCGGGCAGACAGGATACGGGGCCCCGCCTGGTCGGCGCGGCCGCGCCGAAAGCAACGCGCCCCCCACCCCGGCGCGCGATGGAGCCCCAGGTGGGCAGCGGCGAGCTGGACGCAAGCCAGCCCGCCCACGTAGGCGACGCCAGGCAGGAGCTGTTCGCCAGGGCGAACCTGGCGCCTAATAATGCATACGGCGCACAGTCGCTTGCCCTGAAGCTGGCGCACACATGCCCTCCAGACCTTCGCGAAGCGGGCCCCTGGCGCGACCCCGCGGCGCGCGCGCGCGCGCGAGCGGCCCGCCGGGTCTGGCGCCACCTTGCCTTTACGGCGGCGGGATTGCACCTGCACCTGGTGCTTCCCTTCGTCCTCGTGGAGCGAAATCACGCTATGTGCTGGCGCATTCAGCCCCGCCACTTCGGAGCCGAAGCGCAAGCAAAACTGCCGGCAGATGACGAATGCGTCGGCCATGTCGCCGCGCTCAATCTGCCGACCGCAGGGCGCGCCGGTCGGCGCGCGCGGCCCGCCGCCCGATGGGCGCGCGGCCGTGCCTCGCGCAACCAATCTGCCATCGCGCGGACGTTGTCCGCCGTGGCGCGCGCACGAAACCTTTGCGCGCCAGGCGGTTCCGCCTCCCGACGGACTCACGGAGCTTCTGGGCGGCGCGCGCGGTGGCCACACCTTCCGGGCGCCGAACACCAGGGTCCGCGTATCCGCCAGGGCCCCCGTGTCTGCGCGGAGCAAATGCAGCACAGATCGTATGCCTTGCAAATAATGTGACAGAGTGCCCGGGCGGCGGCAGAGCGCCACCATCACGTCCCTTGTGATTGCGCGCGGCGGCCAGGGTGAGGCCCCGGCAGATTCGCACGCTTGGCCGTATAATTCAATCGCTGAGGCATACGGATACGCCGAGAGCCTCCACGCGAGGAGCTCTCTCCACAGCGCGGCCATCTGGATGCGGCGCATGCGCTCCAGCCCTGTTCCCGACAGCCGCAACTCTTCGGCACGCCGACGAGGCGTGCCTGGCAACCATCGCGCGCGGATGACAAATCTTGCGCGCACCTCGTGCATTTTCCCGCCTTCGCATTCGAATATTACGGGCGGCGTTTGGAGCTTCGTCAACTGGCGGATCGCCTCTGCCAGTAGCGACGGCACTGGCACCTCTGCGCCGAACGCGGCGCACGGGGCCCGCGGCGCCGTGACGCGGTGCCTGCTGTGCCTGCCGCGTCGCCGAAAGTAACGCAAGAGCATATTGAGGGGTCAATGCCGCGCCAGGCCGGCGCGTCGCCCGCAAGCCCGGAGCCGGCGCCAGGCGCTTGGCGGCCTCCTCGATTATTACTTCCGCCGCCTTTACAACCGCGGGCCCCGCGCGGCAGCCGGGCGCTCCCCTACCTCGGCGGGTAAGGTGGCGCCGCGCGCGCAACCTGGGATAACGCTTCCGCCGCATTATCCCGCGGTCGCTTCGCTTTATCACGGACCATTCCCCGTGCACGCGCGACAAGTGCCATGGTGAAGCATATACCGAACACTCACGGAGGCATGGGAACATTTCCCTCGCCTCCCCCGCCGAGAACTCGGAAATGTCGGAGGGGGACGTCGCGCCCTCGGCCGCGAGCTTGGATGCCAGACATTGCAAAGCAACTGCGCCTACCAGGTCCGCCTATCTCGGCCGTTTTCTTAGCGGGTCGCGCGGGGGCGTCCGCCACGTTGAGCGCCGATGGCACGTACCATGCGCTCAGGAGGCACCGCGCGGTAGCCGCCGCGAACCAGATGTCGGCAACCAGCGCGTTATAATCTGGCTGGCGCGAGGTGCCGCGCAAGAGTGCACCGAGCGCGGCCTGCCGCAGCCGACGGGCATTGCGCGCGCGGCCCGACGGTCCGCGCTTGGCCACGCCTTTGAATCCACAAACATCAATATCTCGGCGTCGCGCAACTCCGAGAGCAAATGATGCAAGGCGCATACTGCCGCGAGGAGCTCCCAAGTCGCGACCTGTCGCGCACGGGGGGCCGCGTGCCGCGTTGCGCGCGGTCGGTGGGGCGTTCCCGCCTGCGTCCTGCGGCGCCCCGCCCACCGCTTGATTGGACCGGGCACGTCGGCCGCCGCATACTGCTTACGATCGGGTCCGATGATGACCCACGCGAGCCTGCGGTGGCGGCGCAGTCCGGGCGGGGCCGGCGCCGTGGGCTCGCGCATACGTCGCCTGCCACCACCCGTCGCGTCGGAATACACAAGGTAGCGGGGTCGGCATGGGCCCACTCGCAGGGGCACCGCCCGTTCTGGCGCGCTTCGGAGGAAGCGCAGCCACCACTCCAGTGCTCGTTGGAGCCGAGAATTCAGCGCCCACCCCCTGTTGCGCATGCCAGAACAGCGGTGCCAGGTATACTCGGGCGCCTGCCGTCGCCCCCGCTCGCGCACGCTGCCTGCGCGCCTGCGCGCGCGGCTCATCGCGCGCCTCTGCCGAGCACCGCGCTGGGCCCCCATCCCAATCTGCCGGCGAGTTTGGAGGCGGCCGCCGGCGACATTCGCCCTGCCGCCAGCGCCCCCTCGATCTCCTGGCTCCACTTCTCACGCTTGTCAATGCCGATCGCGAACACGAGCGATAGCTCCTCGCCCGAACCGCGCACTTCCGCGTCGACGCCGAGCACATTTGCCCGCGGCTCGGCAACGACGCGCTTGCCGGCATCGAGGCGCCAGCCTAACAGATCTCCGACGACCGCTCTCAACACCTCGGCGGCGTCGCGGGGGCCGCCCGCGCCAGGCCCTCTGTCGGCGTCGGCCCGGAACAGGTCGTCCACAAACCGGGCCGACGCAAGCCATAATAACTTGGCAAGGATCGCCTGCCGCGCGGGGGGGCGTGCGCTGCGACGCCGCGGCGGTCGCGCCCCGTGCCTGGAGCGCCGCGCCAACGCGGCCCCAGGCGCACCCGCTCCCCACGGCGCCGAACGGGCAGCTCAGGAGCTGCAAGCAGTAGCCTTCGCTGGCTCCCTTGGCCCAAGCCGCGCGGGCCAGCGGGAGGTCGGCGCCTCGCACAGGCAGCGTCTTATAAGCCCCGACGAAACCTCCCTTGCTCAACACCGGCGCGCCGGCCGCGGCCGCGATCCGCGCCAGCTCGACCAGAGCGCCGAGAGAATCGACCCCGCGCGCGGCCGCGGCAACACAAGGGGGGGGGCGAGGGCGGGCCGCGCGCGCCAGGGCCCACCTGCACCTTTCGGCTGCCGCGGCGCAGTCATTCACTCCCGCATCAGTAAAGTCGTCAATCGCGCGAACCTAAGCGCACCGACCCCCTGGGCAGGGCACGGGGGGGCTGCGCGCCGCGGAGAATGCGCCCCTCCTTGCGCGCCCAGCCCGATTCCTTCCATCGCCATCCCTCGTCGACGGGGAAACGTGGGTTCAATCTCGCCCCTCGCGGCAACTCAGACAGACGTACCCACGCCGCCTGACCCGCGGCTACCTGCATGCGCGCGGGCGCCGCGACCCGGGCGGGCCGCCCGCTCCAGCACGCGGGGCGCACGCGCGCGCGCCTCCTCATATGCTTTCTGATGCAATATCTGGGCGACTTCCGCGTCGGCCCCCAGGTACCGAGACACGCGCTCGAGAGTGGCGGCGTTCAAAGCGTCCGCCCGGCCGCGCAGCTCGGAGGGGCACGCGGTCTCCTTCGGGGCCACGTCCGCGTTCATGCCCGAACGCGGCAGGACCCCGACAAGCTGGAACCCTTCTTCCAAATCGCGCGCCAAATTAATGTCGGGCGCCTCGCGCACGAGGCCGCGCTCCGCCGGCGCGTGCCCGCGCCGCGTCGCGGGCCGCCCCGGCGGCTTGCATCATCTCGGCCAAGAGCAACAAATTCTTGTCAGGCCCAAGAACGGAACGCACGTGCCATGGTAATCTCGCATAGCGCGCCTCCCCGCAAGCGCGCTCCCCGGCTGAACTCGGCGCGCGATGCGGGCATGCTGGGTGGCGCCTTCCATGCTGGAGCCGTCGCACGTTTGCGCTCCTGCCAGAACTGCAGGGCCGCCTCGCGCTTCTGATGCAGGAGCTGATCGGCCGTCTGGCTCGCTGCCACCGCCGCGTCGCGCGCAGCCCCGGCGAGCGGCGCCATTTCGCTGACCCGCGGCAGATGCGCCGCCCAGGCCACATGGCAGAGGGGGCCCATGCCCGCCCTCCTGCCTTCGTCGACAAGCAGTGCTTCCACGGCGGCTCTGACCTGACCGCGCGCGGCAAAGCGGCGGCGTTTCGATGCGCCTTCGGCGGATGATGGTTGCGGGCCTCTTCAAAAGCGCAGCCGGCAACGTGAATCTGCTGGGTGCACAGAACGCCGCCCCCGCCCCCGACATTGTTGTCGGAATCGGCATTCGCGCCCTGCGCTGCGCGCGCGCGGGCGGGGCAGTCCCGCCCGCGGCGCAATCGCGGCGCCTCCTGTCCCTCGGGCGACGGCCCACGCCACGCTGCGCTCTCACCGCTGTCGGCAGAGTGCAGTGGGGGAGCCCCGTCGCCTACTCGGCTCGTCGCGCGACAATCACGCGGGCGCGCTCGCGGGTCGCGCCTTGGGCGAACGAATAATTAGCATGCAAAGCGCCAGCGCTCTGGCGTCACCACCGCCAGGCATCGGCCCTCTCGGGCCTGTTCCACGAGCTCCCCGCGCCCTTGGAAGCCCCTCCTTTGCCAGGCTTGCCGTTCCTTTTGTTGCCGGCTTTGCCAGATGCGTCGCGGCGCGGGCTGCGCGAACGCCGAAGAACGGGGCTCCTCGGGACCCTTGGCCCGGGCCTCGTCGCCTCGCGCGTCGCGGCGCGTGCGCGCGTCCGCGGGGCGCTCGCGCGCGGGCGCGCCTGTCGCTGCCGCCCTTCTTGCCCCCGCCCTTGGCGATCGACGCCTGGCGGTCCGACTGCTCGACTCTCGCCTGGGGCGGGCAGCCCAATGCGCGTTGCCCGCGCGGCCCCGCCCGAATCGCTTCGCACCTTGGCGGCGCGCAGGATGTCCCACGACAACGCGGTGAACGCGGCCGTCGAGGCTTCATCGCCGTGCTCCAGATCTTTCGCCACCTTCTGGGGGAGCAGCAAATCGCGCGCATGTGATACCTGCACGCGGCGCGGCCTCGCCCGCGCAGCTTCGGGCAGCGGCCCAGCCGCTTCGCGCCTAGCCTTGACGCCCCCGCGCCGTTCACTCACGCGCGCGAGCTGATGCATGTTTCCTGGCAGAAAGACGGAATCAAACACCTTGGACAATATGCAGCGAAGCCCCCACTCCATCACGCGGGCCTCGCGCGACTGGGCCCGCGCGGGCGCTCGCGTCCCACCGAGAAAATCCATTCGGTCCAGGGATGCCCCCGCGCGGTTAGCCGCGGTGATGGCCGACGCGCGATCGCGCCACAAGCCTGGCCCCGCTGGTGCCGAATCCAGCCTCGGCGTCCGCGCCCACTGGGGCTTGCAGCGGTTGGAACGGAGACATCGGAGCGGGGATCGGCCGCGACGCGCGGCGCCAAGCCAAGGCGCCTGCAGGCTCTCGCCCTCGGCGCTCCCGATATACGAGCGGCCATTCTTCTAGGCCGTTCGACCCGCAGACGCGAACTTGCGCATCGACTCTTCCGTCGGCAACCCTTCGCGGGGGAAGTTTCCGAGCCAGACCTCGCGCACGCGGTCCTGCGGAAGCGCCCCCACCCTTCCTCGGCGGCCCCCGCGCGCGCGGAACACGCTGCTCCTCCATGGCGAACGCCAAGGGCTTCTCTTTCTTGTCTTCCAGCAAATCCTTGCTGGCCCTCACGTAATCTTCCATGGCTGCCGCGATACGTGCCGTTTCCTCCGCGGGCTTGGCGGGCGCCTCCGCCGGGGCCGATTGTCCGCCCTGGCGCCGCGTCGCGCGCCGACCCGCGCCCGCGCGCGCGGTCGGGGCGGGGGCCTGTGGCCCGAAGTTCGAGCACGCCTTCGACTGCGCCCGCAACGCCATATTGACGCGGCACGGCTTGATGGCGAAATCGCGCCACTCCGCGGGCCTGTCTTCCGCGAGCGGCTGCGCGCCCGGCTTGAGGGCCGCAATCAACATCGCCCCACGTGTCCCTCCGCCACTGAAACTGCGCGTGGAAGTGATGCGGGGTCTTGCAGCCGCTGGGCAGCCACGCGAAACAGCCAGCGTTCCTCGGCCGAGCTGGGCCACAGGCGAGACTGGATGCGGTGCACATGCGCCCTGGGGCCGAAGCGGCCTGTGTCGCGTTCTCCTCCTGGGACTGTTCTGGGAGCTCCGGCGGCGTGTCCTTGAGCTTCTCGACGACCAGTGTGTCGGTGGAGACGCCCGTCGCGGTGGAGGCCTCGTTGGGGGCCGCCAGCCAGGGCAGCATGACGGCGTCCGTCACACCACAGAACGCGTCGAACGCGTGCTTGCGGGCCTTGCACGCCTCCTCGCCCTGCGACGCCTTCGCGTTTGCCTCGCCCCACGCGTCCCTCCGCCAGTGAGACATCGCGTGGAGGTGGCGCGGGGCCTTGCAGCCGCTGGGCAGCCACACGAAGCAGCCCGTGTTCCTGGGGAGGGCCGGCGCCGCCTCGGGCAGCGAGTCGACCACGTCCGCGGCCCGCGCCTCCTCGGCCGCCGCGTCAGCCTCGGCAACTGCCTGCGGCACCGCCTCTGGCGCCTCTGGCGCCTCCCCCTGTCCCCCTTCATCCTCCACGAGGACCTCCCGAGGAGATGTCAGCAGCATGACGGTGTCCGTCACACCGCACCACGCGTCGAACGCTTGCTTGCGGGCCTTGCACGCCTTCTCGCTCTGCCCCGCCTGCGCGTTCGCCTCGCCCCACGCGTCCCTCCGCCACTGAAGCTTCGCGTGGAAGTGATGCGGGGTCTTGCAGCCGCTGGGCAGCCACGCGAAACAGCCAGCGCTCCTCGGCCGAGCTGGGCCACAGGCGAGACTGGATGCGGTGCACATGCGCCCTGGGGCCGAAGCGGCCTGTGTCGCGTTCTCCTCCTTCGGGGATGGACAAACTCCCCTTTAGTAAAACGTGGTTTAGTGAAAACGACCTGAGGCCCAAACCTGGCGGGCGCAAGCCTGGAAAATAACGGCCACGGCGCCCTCTCGAGAACCGAGAACGGACAATTCACTAATCGACGTGTCACTGTTGGGGGTTCTGTCCACCCCCGACTCCTGCGCCTGTCCTGGGAGCTCCGGCGGCGTGTCCTCGAGCGTCTCGACGAACGGTGTGTCGGCGGAGACGCCCGTCGCGGTGGAGGCCTCGGCTGCGGCGGCGCTCTGCAGCTGGACGGCTCCGGCGGGCGCCCCCAGGAGCAGGGCGGCAAGGAAGCAGGCGCGTGCCCGCGGCATCGCGTGGCAAGGCGGTACAACAGAAGGTGCGGAAGTTAGACGGACAAAAGCCTTGAGCCAAAACGGCTACAGAGAGCAACCAGCAACAAGCCAAGAGGGCCCTAAGAAGGCCCAAAGGAGCCCCAAAAGGACTCCCAAGAGAGCCCATCCAGGGCATAATCACTGATGCTCGTACTGTAACATTGGTTGGATTGTTCTTGCTTGCGCGGCGCACCACAAATCTTAACACCAAGAGAGGCTCCCAGAAGAGCCCCAAGTGGCCTCAAGTGGCTCCCGGGAGGGCCCTGGGAGGGCCCAAGAGGCCCCAAAGAAAGCCCCAAGACGGCCAAAGCCCTCCAAGACGCCCCAAGACGCACTGGACAGACGACCAGCAGGAACCGGCGTCCTCGGCGGTGTCGGCTGAGCTCATCGGCTCCAGGCGATTTTCAGGCCCCTGGATGCGTGCCAGCAGCTGCGCCCCGCCAGGAGCGTTCCGAAGGGGCGCCCCGAGGGATGCCCCGAAAGCCTCCAGAGGACGGACGACAGAGAATGAGCAAGCCGCAACAACCAGCAGCACGAATGGTAAAGCTTCGGGCTGCGCGGAGACAGCCCCCCCAGGCAGTCCCGGCTGGCCTCAGCAGGCCCCCCGGCAGCCCCGGGCGGTCTCAGAGGGCCCCCCGAATAGTCTGGGGCAGTCTCAACACCCCAGCCCTGCCAGCCGGGCGAGCGGATCAGGACCACAGGGTCGAAGGTCACACGTCTGCGGACACGGCGGCCATCACCCGACGAATCCGAGCTACAGGACCGACGACCCGTCGCACGAGAAAGGTCCGAAACGTCGACGTCGACGAACGAAGGGGAGGCAGCAGCAGGGGTGCCAATGTCCCCTCCTGGAGTCCCGCCCTCCTGATGCGGGCTACGCCCCTCGGCGGGAGGATCCACGATCAGTTCGCCTCCAGCCCGAGAGCTGGTGAGGAGCTGGCCGTGCCCACTCGCCCCCGAGGCTGCGGTCAATACTCCCAGCATGCGAGGGCGGCGAGTCCATGGGTTCGGACGAGGAGGAGGAGGAGGAGGAGGAGCAGATGGAGGAGGAGGAGGAGGAGGAGAAGGAGGAGAGAGAGGAGGAGGAGGAGGAGGAGGAGGAGGAGGAGGAGGAGGAGGAGGAGGAGGAGGAGGAGGAGGAGGAAGGTGGACAAAGGACGAGCAACCAGCAACAAGACGCCCTGATGTACTGAGGCAGGAATTCTGCAATCCAAACAATTGCAGACACACCGTGAGCCTGGCCGCTTGCCAACACACTGCATGCCAGATGCAAGCCTCGTGCACATGAATTCCGCCAGGATTCTGATATGGCTCACAGACCGATACGTATGAATCACGTCGCTCGCGGCGCTCATCTGGGAGGCCTCTAGCCTATGCTCCTAGTCGAAGATGCGCACCTTCAGCGCACGGCCTGCCTCAGAGTCCGACCGCGGAGGCGCCGCGGACGCGCCGCTGGCCCGCGGCCCCGCGGTGGCGGGGGGGCCGCCCGAGCCACTGGCCGCCCCATCGTGGGGGGCCGCCAGCAAGGGCAGCATGACGGCGTCCGTCACACCACAGAACGCGTCGAACGCGTGCTTGCGGGCCTTGCACGCCTCCTCGCCCTGCGACGCCTTCGCGTTCGCCTCGCCCCACGCGTCCCTCCGCCAGTGAGACATCGCGTGGAGGTGGCGCGGGGCCTTGCAGCCACTGGGCAGCCACACGAAGCATCCCGTGCTCCTGGGGAGGGCCGGCGCCGCCTCGGGCAGCGAGTCGACCACGTCCGCGGCCCGCGCCTCCTCGGCCGCCGCGTCAGCCTCGGCAACTGCCTGCGGCACCGCCTCTGGCGCCTCTGGCGCCTCCCCCATGTCCCCCTTCATCCTCCACGAGGACCTCCCGAGGAGATGTCAGCAGCATGACGGTGTCCGTCACACCGCACCACGCGTCGAACGCTTGCTTACGAACCTTGCACGCCTTCTCGCTCTGCCCCGCCTGCGCGTTCGCCTCGCCCCACGTGTCCCTCCGCCAATTAAACTTCGCGTGGAAGTGATGCGGGGTCTTGCAGCCGCTGGGCAGCCACACGAAACAGCCAGCGCTCCTCGGTCGAGCTGGGCCACAGGCGAGACTGGATGCGGTGCACATGCGCCCTGGGGCCGAAGCGGCCTGTGTCGCGTTCTCCTCCTGGGCCTGTCCTGGGAGCTCCGGCGGCGTGTCCTTGAGCTTCTCGACGACCGGTGTGTCGGTGGAGACGCCCGTCGCGGTGGAGGCCTCGTGGGGGGCCGCCAGCAAGGGCAGCATGACGGCGTCCGTCACACCACAGAACGCGTCGAACGCGTGCTTGCGGGCCTTGCACGCCTCCTCGCCCTGCGACGCCTTCGCGTTCGCCTCGCCCCACGCGTCCCTCCGCCAGTGAGACATCGCGTGGAGGTGGCGCGGGGCCTTGCAGCCACTGGGCAGCCACACGAAGCAGCCCGTGCTCCTGGGGAGGGCCGGCGCCGCCTCGGGCAGCGAGTCGACCACGTCCGCGGCCCGCGCCTCCTCGGCCGCCGCGTCAGCCTCGGCAACTGCCTGCGGCACCGCCTCTGGCGCCTCTGGCGCCTCCCCCTGTCCCCCTTCATCCTCCACGAGGACCTCCCGAGGAGATGTCAGCAGCATGACGGTGTCCGTCACACCGCACCACGCGTCGAACGCTTGCTTGCGGGCCTTGCACGCCTTCTCGCTCTGCCCCGCCTGCGCGTTCGCCTCGCCCCACGCGTCCCTCCGCCACTGAAGCTTCGCGTGGAAGTGATGCGGGGTCTTGCAGCCGCTGGGCAGCCACGCGAAACAGCCAGCGCTCCTCGGCCGAGCTGGGCCACAGGCGAGACTGGATGCGGTGCACATGCGCCCTGGGGCCGAAGCGGCCTGTGTCGCGTTCTCCTCCTTCGGGGATGGACAAACCCCCCTTTAGTAAAACGTGGTTTAGTGAAAACGACCTGAGGCCCAAACCTGGCGGGCGCAAGCCTGGAAAATAACGGCCACGGCGCCCTCTCGAGAACCGAGAACGGACAATTCACTAATCGACGTGTCACTGTTGGGGGTTCTGTCCACCCCCGACTCCTGCGCCTGTCCTGGGAGCTCCGGCGGCGTGTCCTCGAGCGTCTCGACGAACGGTGTGTCGGCGGAGACGCCCGTCGCGGTGGAGGCCTCGGCTGCGGCGGCGCTCTGCAGCTGGACGGCTCCGGCGGGCGCCCCCAGGAGCAGGGCGGCAAGGAAGCAGGCGCGTGCCCGCGGCATCGCGTGGCAAGGCGGTACAACAGAAGGTGCGGAAGTTAGACGGACAAAAGCCTTGAGCCAAAACGGCTACGGAGAGCAACCAGCAACAAGCCAAGAGGGCCCTAAGAAGGCCCAAAGGAGCCCCAAAAGGACTCCCAAGAGAGCCCATCCAGGGCATAATCACTGATGCTCGTACTGTAACATTGGTTGGATTGTTCTTGCTTGCGCGGCGCACCACAAATCTTAACACCAAGAGAGGCTCCCAGAAGAGCCCCAAGTGGCCTCAAGTGGCTCCCGGGAGGGCCCTGGGAGGGCCCAAGAGGCCCCAAAGAAAGCCCCAAGACGGCCAAAGCCCTCCAAGACGCCCCAAGACGCACTGGACAGACGACCAGCAGGAACCGGCGTCCTCGGCGGTGTCGGCTGAGCTCATCGGCTCCAGGCGATTTTCAGGCCCCTGGATGCGTGCCAGCAGCTGCGCCCCGCCAGGAGCGTTCCGAAGGGGCGCCCCGAGGGATGCCCCGAAAGCCTCCAGAGGACGGACGACAGAGAATGAGCAAGCCGCAACAACCAGCAGCACGAATGGTAAAGCTTCGGGCTGCGCGGAGACAGCCCCCCCAGGCAGTCCCGGCTGGCCTCAGCAGGCCCCCCGGCAGCCCCGGGCGGTCTCAGAGGGCCCCCCGAATAGTCTGGGGCAGTCTCAACACCCCAGCCCTGCCAGCCGGGCGAGCGGATCAGGACCACAGGGTCGAAGGTCACACGTCTGCGGACACGGCGGCCATCACCCGACGAATCCGAGCTACAGGACCGACGACCCGTCGCACGAGAAAGGTCCGAAACGTCGACGTCGACGAACGAAGGGGAGGCAGCAGCAGGGGTGCCAATGTCCCCTCCTGGAGTCCCGCCCTCCTGATGCGGGCTACGCCCCTCGGCGGGAGGATCCACGATCAGTTCGCCTCCAGCCCGAGAGCTGGTGAGGAGCTGGCCGTGCCCACTCGCCCCCGAGGCTGCGGTCAATACTCCCAGCATGCGAGGGCGGCGAGTCCATGGGTTCGGACGAGGAGGAGGAGGAGGAGGAGGAGCAGATGGAGGAGGAGGAGGAGGAGAAGGAGGAGAGAGAGGAGGAGGAGGAGGAGGAGGAGGAGGAGGAGGAGGAGGAGGAAGGACGAGGAGGAGGAGGAGGAGGAGGAGGAGGAGGAGGAGGAGGAGGAGGAGGAGGAGGAGGAAGGGGTGGACAAAGGACGAGCAACCAGCAACAAGACGCCCTGATGTACTGAGGCAGGAATTCTGCAATCCAAATAATTGCAGACACACCGTGAGCCTGGCCGCTTGCCAATACACTGCATGCCAGATGCAAGCCTCGTGCATATGAATTCCGCCAGGACTCTGATATGGCTCTCCGAACCGATACGTATGAATCACGTCGCTCGCGGCGCTCATCTGGGAGGCCTCTAGCCTATGCTCCTAGTCGAAGATGCGCACCTTCAGCGCACGGCCTGCCTCAGAGTCCGACCGCGGAGGCGCCGCGGACGCGCCGCTGGCCCGCGGCCCCGCGGTGGCGGGGGGGCCGCCCGAGCCACTGGCCGCCCCATCGTGGGGGGCCGCCAGCAAGGGCAGCATGACGGCGTCCGTCACACCACAGAACGCGTCGAACGCGTGCTTGCGGGCCTTGCACGCCTCCTCGCCCTGCGACGCCTTCGCGTTCGCCTCGCCCCACGCGTCCCTCCGCCAGTGAGACATCGCGTGGAGGTGGCGCGGGGCCTTGCAGCCACTGGGCAGCCACACGAAGCATCCCGTGCTCCTGGGGAGGGCCGGCGCCGCCTCGGGCAGCGAGTCGACCACGTCCGCGGCCCGCGCCTCCTCGGCCGCCGCGTCAGCCTCGGCAACTGCCTGCGGCACCGCCTCTGGCGCCTCTGGCGCCTCCCCCTGTCCCCCTTCATCCTCCACGAGGACCTCCCGAGGAGATGTCAGCAGCATGACGGTGTCCGTCACACCGCACCACGCGTCGAACGCTTGCTTACGAACCTTGCACGCCTTCTCGCTCTGCCCCGCCTGCGCGTTCGCCTCGCCCCACGTGTCCCTCCGCCACTGAAACTTCGCGTGGAAGTGATGCGGGGTCTTGCAGCCGCTGGGCAGCCACGCGAAACAGCCAGCGCTCCTCGGCCGAGCTGGGCCACAGGCGAGACTGGATGCGGTGCACATGCGCCCTGGGGCCGAAGCGGCCTGTGTCGCGTTCTCCTCCTGGGCCTGTCCTGGGAGCTCCGGCGGCGTGTCCTTGAGCTTCTCGACGACCGGTGTGTCGGTGGAGACGCCCGTCGCGGTGGAGGCCTCGTGGGGGGCCGCCAGCAAGGGCAGCATGACGGCGTCCGTCACACCACAGAACGCGTCGAACGCGTGCTTGCGGGCCTTGCACGCCTCCTCGCCCTGCGACGCCTTCGCGTTCGCCTCGCCCCACGCGTCCCTCCGCCAGTGAGACATCGCGTGGAGGTGGCGCGGGGCCTTGCAGCCACTGGGCAGCCACACGAAGCAGCCCGTGCTCCTGGGGAGGGCCGGCGCCGCCTCGGGCAGCGAGTCGACCACGTCCGCGGCCCGCGCCTCCTCGGCCGCCGCGTCAGCCTCGGCAACTGCCTGCGGCACCGCCTCTGGCGCCTCTGGCGCCTCCCCCTGTCCCCCTTCATCCTCCACGAGGACCTCCCGAGGAGATGTCAGCAGCATGACGGTGTCCGTCACACCGCACCACGCGTCGAACGCTTGCTTGCGGGCCTTGCACGCCTTCTCGCTCTGCCCCGCCTGCGCGTTCGCCTCGCCCCACGTGTCCCTCCGCCAATTAAACTTCGCGTGGAAGTGATGCGGGGTCTTGCAGCCGCTGGGCAGCCACACGAAACAGCCAGCGCTCCTCGGTCGAGCTGGGCCACAGGCGAGACTGGATGCGGTGCACATGCGCCCTGGGTCCGAGGCGGCCTGTGTCGCGTTCTCCTCCTGCGCCTGTCCTGGGAGCTCCGGCGGCGTGTCCTCCAGCGTCTCGACGAACGGTGTGTCGGCGGAGACGCCCGTCGCGGTGGAGGCCTCGGCTGCGGCGGCGCTCTGCAGCTGGACGGCTCCGGCGGGCCGCCCCAGGAGCAGGGCGGCAAGGAAGCAGGCGCGTGCCCGCGGCATCGCGTGGCAAGGCGGTACAACAGAAGGTGCGGAAGTTAGACGGACAAAAGCCTTGAGCCAAAACGGCCACGGAGAGCAACCAGCAACAAGCCAAGAGGGCCCTAAGAAGGCCCAAAGGAGCCCCAAAAGGACTCCCAAGAGAGCCCATCCAGGGCATAATCACTGATGCTCGTACTGTAACATTGGTTGGATTGTTCTTGCTTGCGCGGCGCACCACAAATCTTAACACCAAGAGAGGCTCCCAGAAGAGCCCCAAGTGGCCTCAAGTGGCTCCCGGGAGGGCCCTGGGAGGGCCCAAGAGGCCCCAAAGAAAGCCCCAAGACGGCCAAAGCCCTCCAAGACGCCCCAAGACGCACTGGACAGAGGGCGAGCAGGAACCGGCGTCCTCGGCGGTGTCGGCTGAGCTCATCGGCTCCAGGCGATTTACAGGCCGCGGGATGCGTGCCAGCAGCTGCGCCCCGCCAGGAGCGTTCCGAAGGGGCGCCCCGAGGGATGCCCCGAAAGCCTCCAGAGGACGGACGACAGAGAATGAGCAAGCCGCAACAACCAGCAGCACGAATGGTAAAGCTTCGGGCTGCGCGGAGACAGCCCCCCCAAGCAGTCCTGGCTGGCCTCAGCAGGCCCCCCGGCAGCCCCGGGCGGTCTCAGAGGGCCCACCGAATAGTCTGGGGCAATCTCAACACCCCAGCCCTGCCAGCCGGGACTTCTCGGGAGGGGCTGTCTGCACACAGCCCGAAGCCGTGAGCAGGCGGCAACCATCGGCGGAGCGAACCAGCCCTGACTCTGGAACCGCCGTACTCTGGCTGGTCATCCAATGAAGGAATGCGTCGGAAATGTACCCCGTAAGATGTACAAACATAAGGCAGACATTTCCGCCTCGACAGAATAACTATGGCGGAATATTCCGCTTTGCGTGTATGTGTGAGACCATCTACGATGTCGTGAAACATTCCGCAACTTGGTGGCATGTTCCGCACAGCTGTCTACTAAGTAGCGCGGACATCCACTAGAAAGCGTGGTAGAAACAGCGACAGACAATCAGCGCGGACATCGGCATCGAAGGAGCTTGGAAGGTGGCGCGGAAATGTCCATCGCGCCTGCGAACGTTACCCCCAAGCATGGCGGGGGAACGCAAAGGGGGTCGGGCCTTCTGAGAAGTCTCAGGAGATCTCCGGCCTCCTGAAATAGAGGGCACCAAATCCACCCCCATGATTCGCCGGCCCAACGGGCCAGAGGCGTGCTAAGATCTCCGGTAACAGGTTAACAGTATTTCTAGTTCGCGCGCGCGTGGCGGCCCCTGGGGACCCCTGGACGATAAGTACCCCAGCCGATGCCCAGCTGACTCCCCTAGGGCGCTCAAGGAGCGCGCCAAGAGGGCGCCGGGACGCGTGCTACACGGCCCAAGAGGCCCCGAGTCGCTGAAAGAACGCTCCAAGACTCCAAGACGCTCAAGATGGTCTCTAGATGGCCCCAGAAGCCGCGGAAAAGCCCGCCCGAGACGGCCCAAGACAGCCCCTAAGAGGGGTGACCCGATATGAAACCTCAATGTTTCCGCCCCGAGGGTCGTCTCCGAGACCGCCAGCAAGTCCCGAAGAAACCCCCAAGAGGCCCCAAGAGGCCCCCAAGAGAGCCAGAGAGATGCCCCCCAGGTCGCACAGGCGGCCCCCAAAGAGGCATCAGAGGCTTCCAAACTGCCTCCATGACTTTGACATGGCGTTGCGACATTTGCCGAAGAATCTCCGCTCCAGGAAGAGTCCACAGTGACGCGACGCCGCATGAGCCACGAACGCGCAACGAAACGCAAGCGATGGCACAATACGGGCCAGCGGAATGAGCGCAGCGATTCAAAAATCACCCCGACACGCGAAGTAGTTTAGGAAACGCACCCACAGCAGGAATCGAACAGGACAGGTCTGTTTCATAAACGCCCAAGGCCGTTCAGTAAACGCCAGTGATCGGGTCCGGGTGCTTTTTACTCCCTGCATGAAAGGTTCTCGAAGCCGTCTCCGAGGCTTCCAGGGGCTTCTCTTAGGTCGAGCATGTCCCCCTACAGGCGGACTTTGAACGATAAATAACAAATAGTCAACAACTATTCAACATGATCCAAACATACTTTAAACAAGGATCCCATAATTACCATGTATGAAACTACTTTTCAATATTCCCCCTGTAGAGGGACAGGCCCGACTTAAGGATCCTCACAAGGCCGCTGGGCCTCTGAGGAGCTCCCCTGGGGGGGGGGGCGGCAGCGCCGGAAGAGGAGCAGACGGCAGCAGACGAACTCTGAGTTCCCAGCGTCGATGCTGCTTCGCTCGGCAACAAAAAACGGGCGATTCTGCATCGTTTCGGGCCCGGGGCACCAGGGGCGTCTCTCAGGGCCAGAGGGCCTCTGAGGAGCCCCCCCCGAAGGGGGGCGGCGACGGCGCCAGAAGAGGAGCAGACGGCAGCAAGCGGCAGCAGACGAAGTCTGAGTTCCTGGCGTCGCTGCTGTCTCCCCCCGAAAGAAGGATCGGGGGCGGCCAAGCGGGGGGCCTTCAAGAGGAGGGGGAGCAGATCATGGCCAGCGGCATGTGCGCGGCCCAAGGGGGGGGGGGCAGGGACGTAATGAAGCAAGAAGAGGCGCCATGAAATCTGAGGAGATATCATGGCCCACTCCCCCCCCCCCTAGTCATGACTCCCCTCTTTTCCGTCCCCGAAAAAACGGGCGATTCTACATTATTTCGGGCCCGGGGACCCCCACGAGTCGATGCGGTTCAAAACATGCAGCTGGTGTCCAGTCCTCAGTGCCTCTGCTCGCGCCGTCGGATTTCGGGGAAACCAACCAAAGAGCAGACGGCAACAGGCGAGAACAACAAACATATAGACTGCAACATGCCAAGGCAACATAACACTACCAATGAGCAGCAACAGCGCGTAAACTTTTGAGACATAACAATAAGCAGCAACAGCGCGAACAAGACTAACGAACAACAACAACAACAACAACAACAACAACAACAACAATCACTTTACCCGAACGCTCAGTGTTCTCACCAGTGCCAGGGTTTTCATGCGACGCCAGCCAATACCCCCACTTTGTGGGGGGGCAGTGCAAGCTCTACCAAATATCCACACGACTCTTCGCCACCACCCACACCCAGCTTCCCGCCCTATGACGTTCGGACACTTCACTTCGTGGCCTGCGGACGACCGTGGCTACTACACTGGCGTGGAGTACACACCCACAGAAGTTGTTAAGCCTACGTTCGTACACCCACAGAAGTTGTTAAGCCTTGTTAACCCACAGAAGTTGTTAAGCCTTCCACAGAACATCTGTTGCATATGATGCATGTGATTTTATGATGCGCGGTGCTAAAATTCTTAAGAAGCCCAGAATGGTTTTTGGAGATTTCGGCGTGCGCGCGCGAAGAAAAAACGAATGTGTCCCGCATGGTATTATTTGACAGGGATGATGGCCCTGGCAGGTGCGCAACCGTTGTCGCAGAAGTTCGAAAAAGTTGCTCGCAAAAGCCCGTTTGACAGAAATGTTTAAAAAGTGTTGGGTTTCCTACGAATCCGCAAGAGCGCGCGGGATGAGATTTTGACATTTTTTTGTTGAAAAACCATTGGTTTTTTGATGTTTTTATGTTAAAATCGCTCCGAACACTAAGCTTTTGGAAGGATTTCGTCTTGCGCGCGCGAATGTCCACTTTACCTTATTTTTTGCAAGGGATTCTTGAAATTTGATTATATTAGAACAAGAAATGTCATTTTATAGTGTTTTTTGCAAGGGAAAGCGGATTACAACAAAACAACCGGATCCTGTACACACCCTCTTTTCTGAGGCTTCCTCACGAAAATGATGAAAATGTAGGCTGCGGCCTAGGCGGGCGGGGGGGGCGCGCACCAGGGGGCCCAACAATAATTATTCTTTAGAATAAATAATGTTCAATTACTAGCACGTGGGGACACTCCGTTCTCACCAGTGCCAGGGTTTTCATAGGAGGCGGGCAATACCCCCACTTTGTGGGGGGGCCGGTTCAAGCTCTACCAAATTTCCAAACGACTCTTCGCCACCACCCACACCCAGCTTCCCGCCCTATGACGTTCGGACACTTCACTTCGTGGCATGCGGACGACCGTGGCTACTATTCAGGGCCCCGCGGCCGACGACGACGGCGTGCGCGCGCGAAGAAAAAACGAATGTGTCCCGCATGGTATTATTTGACAGGGATGATGGCCCTGGCAGGTGCGCAACCGTTGTTGCAGAAGTTCGAAAAAGTTGCTCGCAAAAGCCCGTTTGACAGAAATGATTAAAAAGTGTTGGGTTTCCTACGAATCCGCAAGAGCGCGCGGGATGAAATTTTGACATTTTTTTTTGAAAAACCATTGGTTGTTTTATGTTTTTATGTTAAACTCGCTACGAAAACTAAGGTTTTGGAAGGATTTCGTCTTGCGCGCGCGAATGTCCACTTTACCTTATTTTTTTGCAAGGGATTCTTGAAGTTTGGTTATGTTAGAACAAGAAATGTCCACTTTAGCTTATTTTTTGCAAGGGAAAACCGATCGTAACAACACAACCGGATCCGGACTCCCGTTTTGCCTGAGACTTTCCTCACGAAAATGATGAAAATGAGGCTGCGGCCTAGGCGCGGCGGGGGGGTCGTGCACCAGGGGCCCCAACAATAATTATATTCTTAGAAGTAAATAATGCTCAACAACAACAACAACAACAACAACAACAACACTAATCACTTTACCCGAACGCTCAGTGTTCTCACCAGTGCCAGGGTTTTCATGCGACGCCAGCCAATACCCCCACTTTGTGGGGGGGCAGTGCAAGCTCTACCAAATATCCACACGACTCTTCGCCACCAC
>CAUYUJ010019893.1:206088-218588 GCA_963575745.1 Prorocentrum cordatum | reverse complement strand
TACCCCGACCCTCCGCTTTTCTTCGGCGCAGCCAGAGCGCTGTGTTCAAAGGAAGAGGGCCCGCCCGAGCTACCCAGAAGTTTTGAAAACAAAAAAAAAAACACACACCAACACCGGCCCACACTGGCCCACGCCAGCCCACCAGCCAGAGCCCGCCGAATACCCCCCACCCGCACTGGCTCACCAGGAGGCCCCGGCAGCCAGCAGGGTGGAGGTTTCAGCGAGCCCCGAGTGCTAGGAACTTCTGAGGGTAGTCTGGGGGGGACCAAGACTCTTCCATGACCCCTACTCTGCACAGACTGCGTTGCAGGATGGGCGTTCCCCCCTTGTATGCATGCCCCGCCTGGCGCCTCTCCAGAAACTGACTGATCGGAAGGGAGAGGAATAGGATGAAGTCTGAAAGGAGGGGGTCGGAGGAGAGGGAAGCATCCCTTCAGACATGGGAGGCGAGCGCGCGGGCATCCGCAAGCTGCAGATCCGACAGCTGCAGCTCGGCCAGCGCGGCCACCGCGTCCTGCACGTAGACCCGTGCAGACCGCGCGCTTGCCCACCTCCCTCTCAGCAGGGTCAGCTCGAGGCTGCCATGCTCCAAGAAGTCATGCGCGGCGCCTCCGCGCCGAAACGAATACAAGGTCACCCTCTCGTCGGTGAGGCCCAGCGCGACCACCACGCGCCTGAAGAGCCGCATGAACTCACCCCTCTCAATGTTCAGGATGAGCTCGTCTGGCGGTAGCTGTTGCACATGCTGCACCAGCAGCTTCACCGCGACCCTGGAGCGGATCATGACGAGCTCAAGCCTGCCGTCTCGCTGCCCCGTCTTAGTGTTGCGGAGCGCCACGATTGCTGACATCCGCCGCTGAGAAATGCGAATGTCCTTCCGCCTCAGTTGAAGCATCTCACCACTGCGCAGCATCCCTGCGTAGCCGACGGCGAGCAAGGCGCCCGCCCGCGGCAAGCCCCACCAGCAGAAGGCCCCTGCAAAGGCGAGGGCGAGCAGCGGCGGCATCGGCATGGCACGGGCGTTGGGCTCCAACTTAAGCCAAGTCTTTTGGAGCTTCCAACTCTGCTTCAACTTGCCCGACAGCGACGGGCTGACGAATAGCACCGCTGCGAGCGCATTGTTCACTGCAAGTAGTGAGCCGCCCGTGCGCCATACGTGCTCGGTGTACAGGGCAACGCCTTGGTCAACATTTCGAACGCTCTTTGGGCGCAGCTGCTGCTCGTTGACAAAAATCTCGCAAGTGTTGTCGCGCCAGATCATAGCGCTGCCTGGTGACTGCAGCAACTCGCCCATCCTGAAGCGGCCTGCTACGCCTGAGCCGCTTGGCGTCCACGGCCCGCTTGAGCCGCGCTGCCGCGGCCTGCGCGCCGACGCCCCCTGCAGCCCCTGTCAAACCAGCGCGACGGCACATCCGCTGGGTTGTCGTCCGTGTCGACGCACGCGTACAGCGGGTAGCTGCCACAAGCGAGGAGGCACGACGCGCGTGCCCGCATCCAGCCCCACAGCCCCCTGGCGCTGGACCGCCCCTTGGCGAGCACGCTGGCCGCCACCTGCGAGTCGAAGAGGTGGAGGTAGCGGGTCCCGAATCGAGCTGTCGTTCGGGCACGCCACTTGACCGCATTCTTCACAGCTGCGCCCACCTCCAGCTCGTTGATGTGCGCCTCCTGCCTCCACGGGAAGCCGTGCCCAATGGGCCACGTCCACAGGTTGGACTGCAGCCCGGAGCGCGGCCAGGCCTTGGCACGAAAGGGGGCCTGCAGGTCCAGTCTGACGTCTGCGCCTCCTCTGCTGGCGATCCGCAGGTACTTGAACACCAGCCGCCTCTCGAGGTCAGGATCGCTAACCTCGGCGCCCCAAAACTCGGGCTCCTGGCCCCACGATGGCGGCGCCGCCCCCGTGCGTAGCAGCGGCGCGATGTCGGGGGCCGCACGGCCAGCCTCTCGAGCCAAGAGCTGCGCAAACAAGTATGACACGACCTGCACGGAGAACGAGTTCCCGATGAGCGACGACCTGATGATTTCCGCCTCAACACCAGGCAAAGAGTCCTTCACAGCAGCGCGTGTGTACCCTCGATCAAAGCCCATCAGCGTCTCACGCTCATCAGCAGTGGGGATACGCCACTTGTCCATGGCCGCGTCCCAGAGAAGGTTCTGATCCTCAAAATTGTACACCTGCGTCACATAGCTGGAGGCTGTCCATCGTTCGATCGCGATGTCGCTGGCCGTCTTGATCCCTGCGTCCGGGGCTGGGGGAGAGTTCCTCTTGCACAGTTTAGCGAAGGTCGGCAGCGCGTGACTAGGATCAAGCAGGCCCCAGCCGTCTTCAGCAAAGACTGGGACGGCCTCAGCAGCGACATGGAGCTTCACCTTGTGGTAGAACTCAGCCTCTTGGATCTCAATCACATCGTCGCGGGCTTGCAACTGCCAGGAGAGCCAATACAGGCGCGGCCTACGCACCACCGCCACATCCATGGCCTCGATGCGGTACGGCTTGACGCCAAGCACCTCGGAGACCATCGCAATGTCGTCCTGCGGCATGCTCGCCACGTTCTCGACGAACCACTTGGTGCGCTGCTTGCCGAAGACCCGCTCGATGGTTCTGAAGGCCTCGGGCAGCTCGAAGAACAGCTTGCTCTTCGCACCAGTGATCCCCTTGCCAGCTGCATTGAGCCCGCTCACGTCAATACACGGTGAGCCGCCTCCTGCAATCGCATAGCTCGCAGCCTCAGCTGCAGAGCGGGCGACCTTCCCCAACGATTCTGGGGCGAGTTTGGTGATGTCCCCCAGCTCGATCACCCCTGGCCATCGCTGCCTGACGCACCTCTTGGCCCCCTTGTCTATCTCCGAGGAAGCGTACATGACGACCCTGCAGCGGCACCGCGACAAGGCCACCATCGCCCCGCCGATCCCACCAAAGAAATCGAAGAGCGCCACTGTCGGCAAGGGCACCCCTCGAGGCAGCAGCTCCGGCGGCACCGCCGATGACATAGCGCCCCGTGGCAGGAAGGCGAGCCCCTCCTCACCAGGGTCAGCGCCCGCCACCTCCGCCCCATGCTTGGTGAGGCCCGTCGAGTAGCACAGCCCGCCGCCCTCCTCGCTGGCGTCGGTGGCGAGGACGACGGGGTCGAAGGTCGCGCGGATGCTGGTGAACGCCATCGGCAGCAAGCACAGGGCGGCCAGCAGCTCGGTGCGCGCCCCCTCGGGCAGGCGAACAACCTGCTGCAGGGCGCTTCCCCCCTGCTCTGAGGCGGCCCTCAGCTCGGGGATGATTCATACCTCGTTGAGCGTCGCGAAGAGCGGCCTGCGAAACTCGAACGCTCGGGCAAGCCGCCCAAGCACCATGAGGCAGGCCTTGGCGGTCACCTTCTCCTTGCCAGCAAGCAGCCACATGATCATCTGCCCGTCGCTCATCAGGTTGTCAATCGTGACCCCCACGCGGCCGGCGCCCCCGTCCACGAAGGCGCCCATCCTGAAGAGGCGACGCTGCCGACACACCGCCTTCTTGTCCGACCAGGGGACGCGGGCAGAGGAGTACGCCCTCCGCTGGCGCTCCTGAAAGTCGCTGATGGTCCCCTCGATGAGGGTGGCGACGCTCTCGGGCACGATCTCGGGGGAATCGAAATCGTCGAGGTAGTACTGCACCCACGCCTGGGCCTTGGCTTGAGGCACAAGCGGCAGCGGGCGGTCACGCCGCCACTCTACCTTTTCCTCAAACCCCGCGCTGTGAGGCCCATCACCGATGCCTAGCCGCCGATGCAGGTGCTGGAACAAGCTCACAGCAGACAGCCAGCCCATCGGGATCACCGCGACCGCCATCTTGACCCACTTGAGCTGCGGCCGCCCCACCAGCGACCCAGGCACCGGTTTGCGCAACGCCATGTACCCCCGCCAGGCCTTCGGTAGAGCGTACAGATGATACGCCCCCGACTGGTCGTCTGACGACCACAACAAGGCCTGGCCATCAGGCACGACGATGGACGCCCACGTCGAGCTGGGGGTCAGCGTGTCCAGGTCGGTCTCAGCAATCCGCTGGTAGGCATTCTGCGGCACCATGTTGATGATGAGCCTGGTGACCCTCGTGAAGGGCGGCGCTGGGGCCCCCGACTTCGCAACTGCAAAGGCCCCCGCGAGGACCTGCTTCCCCCCGACCTGGAAGACCCCCCGGTCCTCGACAGGCTCGACGATGCCAGCGTCCACCAAGTGCTTGCACAGGGCGTACCACTCGTCGTCGCTTGCCACTTGCACGCTGGCCTTCGGAACCTCCTCTGGCCATCCATCCTGAGGCTTGAGGAGCAGCGCGGGGTCCAACAACCACTCCTGCACATGCGGAGCCGCGAGATCCATGGCCTGCACGGAACCTGCCAATCCCGGCTTGGGCAGCCCTGGTAGAAGCTCGCCCATCACCAGTGGCCCCCCGCGCTCAGCCTCCTGTCCGCTGTAGCCGATCCCTTTCAACTTGATCAGCTTGTCGATGTCCAGGTCGCTCAGCGGCTCCAGCGCGTCCTTCGCGAAGTAGGCGGCCGCGCAGCTGATGTTGGCAAGCGCCACCTGCTGCGCCTGAGATGCGATCTGAGGCCAGGCCCGAGGCTCGCCTGCCGCGCGCCCCTCTGCTTCAAAGTTGAGCCCAGCAATGATGGCCCACTCGATGGCATCCTGGCAGCCCTTGTCCACGAGAGCCCCCTGGTCACGAAGCGGTGCTCCGCTCTTGATGAGGGCCTCCGTCGCTAGAAGTGAGCTCTGCATCGGCAGAGGCAGCGGGAAGAGATCACGACGACGCGCTGCCCGCGGATCTGGCTGCGCCGAACCCACACGACGGAGGTGCGACCCGAAAGCACCTGGGTCTGCACGGCACACGTTGACAACGCTGAGCGCATACTCCAGCTTCGTGACTTGGCACCTGGTCAACTATTTGACTTGGCGCGCTGCAAGATGGTCATCAGCCGCGCCTTGTACGCACTCTTCGTCTCCTGGGGCCCTCGGGCGTTCGCTGCCCTCAGCTCCTTGAACGTGGGGATCTGGGGGGCGCCCTCGTTCAGCCGCACCTCTCTCGACTGGCTGCCCGTCGCGCCCGCTGCTGCCCGAGGAATCGACGGGCTGCGGCTGATGCTCTTCGCTCTGAGGCTCGCCTGAGGACGCCCGTTGCCCACAGCAGCCGCTAGCATCTGTCTGACTGGATTGGGCCCAGCCTCGCGACCGCTCTTCGCAATCATGTCCAGGGACGCTGGGCTCCCTCCAACAACAGTGTGGGGTGAGGGAGCCTGCGGGTGGCCTACAGGAGGAGACGCCCGCCCCGGCGACTCCTCCCGGCTGAGCCCCTAGAAACGCGGCTTCTTGGCGAGCAGCTTCTCGCGGAGCTCCTCGCGCTTCAACTCCGCGTGGGCCACCCGCCGCGCTGCCACCTCCTCGTCGCGAGAGGCGGCGCTGGGCTGAGCGTCGGTAGGGATGAGGGCCATCCACTTCGCGGTGTGCCAGTCGCCGTCCTTGATCGCCGTGGTGCGTGCCTTGAACTCCTGCATCGCGACATCGAGCGCCTTGACCGTGGACCCCGACAAGCCCATGTCGAGGATGGTCGCGAAGGTACGCAGCAGCCTCACCTCGTGCGCCCCCAGACTCCTCGGCGGGTGCTCGACGAAGAACACCGTGTCCAGGAAGGCCCTGCAGCAGGGAGGAAGCTCGCCGCCAGGGGCACCCGCTGGGAACTGCTTGACGAGTGCCTCGAGCCCCGATTTCAAGAGGCGGCCTGGCTTGCGCCTCGCGTAATCGATGAAGTGGTCGTGCTTCACTCGGCCCTCGCTGCGATCTCCAAGTACATCGTCGTCCGACTCCCTGCTTGCTCCTGACTCGTCGTCGTCGCGCGGCGGGCTCCCACGGCGCCCACGACCACCACCGAGCCTCGCAAGCAGCTCGCGCTCGAAGCTCGATCGAGTGCCCATGGCTCGAGCGCCCTCGGCCTAGGCCCCCGACCTTCTCGATGGCCCGCGAGGCGAGCACCTCCTGCGCGGGCCTGTGGGCACTGTCGTGGCGGCGGCCCTGCGCAGCCACCGCGCGTTCCTGCAGCAGCTCCTGGGTCCGCTCCCCCGCGACGTCGGTCCCTTCCAGCTGGCGCATGGCCTCGTCGAGAGCATCGATGCCGCCACCAGCGCTGCCGCGGCCACGGCTCCTCGCCCGCCGAGGCAGCGCCTCGCGCCGAGCGGGCGGCGCGCGGCCGCGGGGCTCGCCGCGCGCCTCTGCCCCGGCGCGGGCGCCAGCCCGCCCGCCCCCGCGCGGCTGGCCAGCATCGCCCGGCCTCCCGCCAGCGAGGGGGGCGCGTGCCTTCCGAGGGGCAGGGGCCAAGGCGTCGCCACGGGCCCCCTCGCCAAGAGCCGGGCGCCGCCGCGGCTCTGGCAGAGGGGGCGTGGCCCGAGGCGGCCCCCGCCGAGGGGGCGAGCGCGGGGCCTCCTCGACGGCGCGCCAGGCACCCGCGAGCTCCTCGGGCCCTGGG
This sequence comes from Prorocentrum cordatum, assembly GCA_963575745.1. Classification (NCBI taxonomy): domain Eukaryota; class Dinophyceae; order Prorocentrales; family Prorocentraceae; genus Prorocentrum; species Prorocentrum cordatum. The sequence goes on along the minus strand of CAUYUJ010019893.1, from coordinate 212,107 downwards.
TCGAGGTGCTCGCCGTCGTCCTCGTCCTCGTCGTCCAGGCCCTCGGGCTCGGGCACAGCAGCCTCCTCGCCTCGATTGCCTTCTGCATCTCCATCGGCGTGCTGAGCCATAGCGATGCGAGCCCGCTCGAGGGCCCCGTCGCTGCCCCACTGCATGCAGAGCGCGCTCGCCTCGTCCTCGGTCACCTCGCGCACCAAGTTGACGTGCTCGAGAGCATAGCCGTCTGGGCCGACGACGCGGCACTCCCGCGCAGGCACGGCGCAGATGTGCAGCAGCGTATCGGCCCCCCGAGCGCTCGCCTCGCCGACCGCCGAGGCGTACCACTCGAAGTAAGCGTCCGACGCGGCGATGCGCTGAAACTCCACCAGCACGCCGCCGCCAGTGGGCCGCCAGGCGCGCTCGACGCAGACGAGCTCGGACCCCTGGCTGGCCGCTGGCCCATGAGTCGTCCAGCACGCCCACCTGCAGCAACGTGCCCGGCCGCAACGCCACCCGCTCCAGGGCGTCGGAGTCGAGCCCCGAGTTGATCCAGAGCCCGGCCATCTCAGGCCCCGCCGCCGCCAGCCATCATGGCGCGCAGGCTGCCCCTCCACGGGAGAGCCCGCGGCGGCGCGGGCGGCTGCGGCCCGCTGCGCAGCCCACTGGGCGCGCTGGCGAACACCGGCGCGCCCTCTGAACCAAGCAAACTGCGGATGACCCCCTTGGGGTCGGCTGCGCCGAACGTTTCACGGGAGCCTCTCAGTATAAGCTACTCGGGGAGATGCCATATATGTGTATGTATGTATGCATGTGTACAGGTATACATATATGTGTATATGTGACGAGCTAGGGGTGCGCGCTACCAAAGCGCCGAAGCCTCGTGAGTCACAGTGGAAGCGCGCTCCCAAGGCCACCATCCTATACCCTATATAAGAAGTTACAGACGCGCGCAGCGAGCCAGCCGGCCAGCCAGCAAACAGCCCGAACCAACCACAACCCTAACACTTAACATGCAAGCCAGATGCGCCGCGTTGCCAGCCCACCCACCGACAAGCAGACAAACAAACCGACCGACCAACCGTCACCACGCACGCGTTCAGAGGGGGGGGGCAGCGGCAGAAGGCGAAGCCCTTCAAATAAGAAGACGAGGGGGCAACGAAAATAGCCAGAGATGCATGAACTTTCGGAGGCTCTCGCAGACCTCTCGGATCGGCGCTGTACGCCCCCCTAGGGCGCTTTCCGCTTGCGCGCCCCCGCGCGCCAAGAAGGGGGGTCCGGCTGCGATCCGAGAGAGCTGATCTCCATCCCCTTCGTCGGGGGAATGAAGGGGCCTCAGGACACACAAATAAATACACAGTAGTAAAACTATTCCCCATAGTTTCCCATATGTTCCAGGTTTTTGTCTTCCCCGCCACCTCCCATAGTTTCCCGTATTTTCTCTGGAATCGACGCTTAATTGTGTCTGTGTGTTTTTCCCTCCTGAGAGAAGTGGGGATTAGCTCAGGCGGGGCGACGCCACGGGGGGTGGGGGGGCTCTAGAGAAGTCGCCCCTTCCTCAAGGAAGCGCTACTCTTCCGCGAGGAACTGGGCCCACAGCGTTCCACAGCCCCCCAAATACTTTTTGGTCTGCGGGTCGAGGGCGGGCCTCGTCCGGTTAAGAGCTAGGCGGGGCGCGCAAGGCACTAATTGGGGAGACAGGGCGCGGGCGGGCGGGGCCTCGGGCGGCCGGAGGGCGCGACAGCCCCCCACACACGACCCCGAACGTCCAAAACACCTCATCCAGCTTTGGTCATGGAACCTCGATGTCCAAAAGGATCTGGCGACCACCCCTCGCGGTGACCCCCTCCGGCACTGCCCGATCGAAAGGGGTGGGCCATTGAGCTGAGATCGGCGATGCGTCCGAGTAGTCAATCGGGCGGACCGCCCCGACCGCTTCGGCCATGAGGCGAGCGACCACGGTGCACAGGAACAGCGGTGCCTCTTCCCCTTCCACCGCGATGGCCTCGGCGACGAAGAGGACCCAATCGGCCTTGCACGCAGCGCAGGCAGGGAGGCCCCGCGCGGGATTTCGCACGCGAGCACTGATGGCGGTCTTGTCGGCGCCGAAAGCGCCAGCAGGCAAACCGCCAATCAACTCGACGATTTTCTCGCGAGGCAGCGCCGTGCTCGCTTGGCGCGCGTTGGGGCGCGTCGCGCACGAGCTAATCGGCTTCCCTCGCGGGCGCAGGCAAGAGCCAGCATGCGGCACTTCGCGGGCATGCTGCAGATTGGGGGCCGGCATACGGCGCGCGCACGCAGGCATATTGCCGCATTCGCAGGCGCACTGCGCCATGGGGAAGGGCCGGCATACGGCAAGTCGCAGGCGTACTGCAGACTGGGGGGGGGCCGGCATACGGCGCGCGCGCGCAGGCACCTTGCCGCATTCGCAGGCATACTTCGCAGTGGGGAGGGGCCAGCATACGGCACGTCGCAGGCATACTGCAGACATAGGGGGCCGGCATACGGCACGCGCGCACAGGTATGTTGCCGCACTCGCAGGCACACTGCGCCACGGGGAAAGTCCGGCACGCGGCCCGTCGCAGGCATGCTGCAGACTGGGGGGGGGGGGGGCGGCATGCGGCACGCACGCGCGCAGGCAGACTGCCGCATTCGCAGGCATATTCCTGCCGACGCGACGCGCGACGGCAAGGAGGGAGGGGGTGGCCGACATGGCACCCGCGCGCACCTCGTGCGCCGCGACAAAGACACAGAAGAGAATCCTGACTTTTCGAGCCCGGCAAACGACGAGGGAATCATCACCTGCGCGGGAAATCCTTACCTTTCGAGCCCGGCAAAACGACGAGGGAACCATCGCCTGCGGCGGGGGGGGAGGAGGAGGGAGGAACCTGCGAACAGCGGAGGCACAGCGCGCGCGCAGGGAGGAAGAGGGGGAATCGGAACCTGCGCGGGAGAAGGAGGCGGAGCGACGCCGAGAGGGCCGCCAGCGCGCGCGCGGAATCAATTAGCCAAGGCAGCAAGGCACGCGGCGCGTCGGCGAACGGCGCGTCGCGGCACGGAGGCCCGCGCGCGCGGCGTGCGACCCGCGCCCAACTCCCGAGCGCGGGGCGCTAGACCTTTCTTTCCTGTTGCCCCGAAAACGCATCCCCGAATGCGGGGCGGCCAGGCGAATCCCGAATCGCGAAAGCCTGCGCCGCGGAAGCGCCCGCGGGCGCGCAGGAGGGGGATTCGCCTCAGCCGCCGCTAGCCGCCCCGCAGCATCGGGCGAGCAAGAATAATAGCATGGCAAGGGCCGAACGCACCGCCGCGACTTCTCCCCGCGCCCAAGAGCTGCCCAGGGCGCCCATATGAACGCGAACGGGGAAAGCGAGGATGGGGCGGGCGCGGGGGAAGGAACGGCGCGCGCGGGAACCGAGAAGATGAGAGAATGAAGCAGGGGCGAAATCGCAGTGAAAAAGGGCAACGCGTCGATAATGGCAGGCGACCGCAGATGACCCCCCCCCGACGTCGCAGGAGGGAAGCAGGAGAAGGCTCTGGAGGTGGAAGACAGATGTCAACGTCGAGGCCCGACGCTCTCTCACTGAATTCTTCGACCGGCGCCTGCATGGCTCTGGGTCGAAGCGAGCCCGGAATGATTGCTGGGGCTTCTCGCGACGGCCCTGGCGGCAGGCCCGCCAGTGGCGCCGCGCGATTTGCGCGTAGCCCATTGCGCCGCGCATCGCGCCGCGTTTCTTCTGCCCCCGCCCGCGCATTGAAAAGCAGCGCGTCCGTTCTGGGCCCATGCTGGCAATCTTGCATCTACGTTTTCTTCCACCGAACTATCTGGTCCGAGGCGCGAGGCAAACGCTGCCAGGGCCAGCGCCCCGCCGGCGCGCGCTGCAAAATCCCCGCGCGGACAAAGTCGCCGCGGCGAACGCGCCCTCGCGTCGGCTTCAACCGTCCGCCCACCGCCCGCCCGCCCACTCTGACAGCTCCTGTCTCGTCGCATGGACTTCGATGGCAACAGAGCGCCCCGGAGAACGCGCGCGCGACCGAGAGAGATTCTGCTCGGGCTGCTGTCTGGGCGACAACGGAACGCAAGCTGCCCTCAGTGACGTGCAGCTTGAATGTGGTTGTATTACCTCGCGCCGCTTGTGTTTGCAACGATTGTCACAAGGCTCTTGCCTTTTCTCGGGCCATTGCCTCGGCTGCCGCGGCTTGCTGCCGCGCCTCGGCTCTCGCAGCAGTCTTTAGCTCGGGCTTCCACGCGGCGCGCCTCTTCGGCGCGGCGGGGCTCGCCGGCGACGCCCGCCGAAGCGGGGGGTCGGGGCGGAAGCCAGTCTGCCCGTGCGATTGAACAAACTGAGATACGGTGGCCTCTCGCCCTCGGAAGCCCGATCAGCCCCCCAAGCAAGCTCTCGGCTTCCAGGCGGGAGTGGGCAACCAAGACGGCGCCGCGCGAGTTGGCGACCCCTCGCGCACGCGCTCGAAGAAGAAAGCTGCGCGCGGGAGATCCTGATCTGGATAGCAAGAGCATCACCGCAAACCCAAATCGGCGACGCTACTCTCCAAACCAAAACTCTTCTGGATGCGCGCGTGGTTAAAACAGCTTCCTCTTGCAACCAATGTCTTCTCCTCCGGGTAAAAGTTTACTCCTGTCCACGACGGCCTCGGCAAGAACGCGAAATTAGTGATCGAACTACGGATTTGGCAACATTTTGGCCCTCGGGGGGGCGCCGTTAATGAGAGCCTCCTCCGTTGATCGATCACTTCTGACATAGTCCCAAGATGGCCCCCGAGGCTCCCACTGGCGCCCCAAAGAGGCCCCAAGCGGCGCCCAGGATACCTCAAGAGGCCCCCAGGATGCCCCCAAGGAGCCCCCGAAAGACCTCCCAGAGGCCCCCCAAAGGCTTCCCAGAGGCACCCAATGCGCTCCGAAACGACCCCGCTACTGCCACGAAGCCACCAAAGCGCCCCAAGAGGACTCCAAGACGGTCCCGGAAGAAATCCGAAGAGACTCTGGGGCCATCCAAAAGGCCTGTGGCTTTTCAGCACGCCCTCCTCCTCCTTCTCCTCCTCTTCCTCCTTCTCCTCCACCTCCTCCTCGTACTTGTCCTCGGCCTCCGTCTCATCTGCATATTCCTCCTCCTCTCTCCGCCTCCTCCCCTCGCCACTTTTCCCTCCGCCTGCTCCCCCCGCCTGGCGAGCCGAGGGAGGGCCTCCTCCTCCTGCCTCCTGCGTCCTGTTTCCTCCGTCCCCTCCTCCTCCACCGCCTCCTCCTTCTCCTCATCATCCTCCTCCTGCTCCTCCTCCTCTTCCTCCTCCCCCTCTTGTTCCTCATCTTCTCCCTCCTTTTCCTCCTCCTCTTCTTCCTCCTCCCCCTCCTGCTCTTCCGATTTTGTTTCGTTGCATGCCCCTCCACATCCCTGATCAAGGCAACCCGTCTGAGCATAGTTCCTGGATGGGTTGGTGGGGTTACGCGAAGCCAGTCATCCCACCAAACCTCTGGGACGTAGGTGGTCTAACGATACTTTTCTTCCCTCTTCCAAAGCCCCTCTTCCCTTCGGGGGGGGTACCCCCCCTCTCCCCTCCCAGGGGTCTGGGCGGGGGCGTCGCGAGCCATCAGAGGGCCCTTTTTCGTTCTAAATGGCTCCAAGGGGGCATCCGATGCTCCAAGATGACCTCCATGAGGGCTCCACATAGCGCAATATCGCTCAAGATTGACTCCACCATGCCTCCAAAACGCCGCAAGAGGGCCACAAGACGGTTCCAGGTGCCCTTAAAGACACCTCAGGACCTCCCCGAGAAGCCAGAATCCTTCAAACACCGAAAGGGCTCAATGATTTGTGCCTTCTCGCCTTTTCGCTTCCAATGAGTCTTTGAGGCGCCAATGTAGCCCCAATATGGCCCAAGAGAGCTCCAACAGGAGCTCAAGATGCCCCAAAACCGCCCAAGAGCGCCCCAAAAGGGGGCCAAAAACGTCCCCAAATGCTATTTTGATTGCCCAGAAAGGGGGCCCAAATGTTGGCACCCCCTTCTTTTCACCGACACCCTCCACGACAGC
>CAUYUJ010019893.1:96088-201088 GCA_963575745.1 Prorocentrum cordatum | reverse complement strand
ACTCAAGTACGATGCATCATCGAATTGGCACGCGCATGCCGCTAACTGACGGGTCTGACGGGTCGGGTCGGGCGGATCGGTTCGGGTCGGGCGGGCGGGCCCTAACGGGCGTGTCGGGCGGGCGGACCCGTAGGTGGTCTAGAGAATGTTTTCTTCCATTTTCCCCTTCTTCCCCTTCGGGGAGGAGTTTACCCCTCCCATTACCCCCTCCCCTGGACCTGAACGGGGCGTTTCGCTGGTAGTTTGAGCGTCCAGTATGGCCCAAAATGCCCAAGAGAGCCCAAGAGAACCCAAGGTGACCCCCCAAGACGGCCCAACATGGCCCAAGATGCCGCAAGGTGGCTCCCAAGATGCCCCACGAGGCCCCAAGACCGCTGCATGACGGCCCCAAGTGGCCACGGAGCCTCCCAAAAAGGCCCCGAAAAACCAAAATCCATCACACACCAAAAAAACATGTTGTAGTTTCGCCTTTTTGCTTTCGATGGCCTTCCGAAGCCTCAAGATGGCTCCAACATTGCCCAAACGGGCCCCAAAAGAGGCCCAAGAAAACCCCAAGACGGCCCAAAGAGCGCCCAAGAGCGCTCCAAGAGGGATCCAAAAGGCGATATTTGAGGCTCCCGATGGGCACCGCGAGTTGACGGACCCCCCCTCCTTTGATCGATCTCCTCCAAGATGGCCCCAAGAGTTCACCCAGGGCTTCCAAAAGTGCCCCAAGAGGGCCCCGAGAGGCGCCCAGGAGGCCCCAAGAGGCCACCAAGAGGGTATCAATAGGCCCCCAAGGGACCCCCAAGAGGCCCCAAGAGGCTCCCCGAGGCATCTCAGACGCTGCAAGAGGCCCCCAGGACTGCCAAGAAACCCATACGACACCCCACGAGGCCTCCCACAAGCCCCCAAAAGACATCCGAAGAGACTCTGAGAGGCATCCAAAAAGCCTCTGGCGATTCTGCTCGCGTCTCCTTCCTCATATTCCTCCTCCTCCCTCCTCCCTCCTCCCCCTTCCCCTTCTTCGCCTCCTCCTCCACTTCTTCCTCCTCCTCCTCCTCCTCCCTCTCCTCATCCTCCTCCTCTTCCGATTCCTCCTCCTTCCTCGCCCTCTTGGGTAATGCGGTTTCCCCAGCCCTTTGGTATTATGTATGCTCCTGCACTTCCCTGATCACCTCGATTCGCCTGGGCATCGTTTCTGGATGGGCTGGTGGGGATGCGCGAAGCGTCAAGAGTTTACAATGAGGTGCCGTGGCGCTGGCATCATAAAATCGACCGTGCGAATGTCACCGGGCGACAAGTTATGCGAACGCGTTTGCGGGGCTCGCGACCTACCGGCGCACGGGCCGTTAAGCGGTGCCCGTGTCCTATTGCGATCAGGCGTCGCCAATCGTTTAGGGCACTGAACAGATGCCCGCAGGGCGGAAAGCTGGCCGGGCAGCGGTGCACAAAGCGGGGCAGCTGGATTGACTGTGCACCTGGAAATGGCGCCGCCGTGGAAATCCCACCTGCCCCCTGGCCCTCCTGTTCCCATTCCCTTTCTGACCCCCACCAGCCCTTTAGGGCGTGTGTGGTTAGGGGAGCTTGCCTTTCCACCCCTCGGCCCCCCTTCGTGGAAGGGTTTTTACATCCCCCACACCCCTTCCCCTGGGTCTGGAAAAGGAGCGGTCTCGTTGGGTTCAAAGGTTCAAGGTGCCCCAAGATGGCACCATGACGGGCCCAAATATCCCAATATGGCCTCCTATATCGCACCAGATATATCAAGATGACTCACGGTGGGCTCCAACATGCCTCGAAGAGGCTCCAAAACAACCCCAAGACGGCTCCAAGTGGCCACGGAGCCTCCCAAGGACGCCCCCGAAAAAGGCCAAAACATGTCCAAAACCTGTCGAACATGTGCCTTCTCGCCTTTTCGTTTCCGACGGGCTTCGGAGGCCCCAAGACGGCTCCAACATACCACCAGGAGTGGCCCAAAACGGCCTTGAGGCCCCCAAGACGACCCCAAGAGAGCCCCGAAACATTGAGATTGCCCGCGGCCCCCAATATTAAGGAGTAGAGGGCGGGGGCACCCTGAGGGCGACTGGCATTACTTGTCCGCGCGAAGGGTCGGCCGCGCAGTCAGCTGCGCAGAGGGCCGGCGTCCAACCGTGGGCGGGAGGGACGAGGGGGGCGGGGGAAGATAAGAACACGATTTTCCTGCGGTGCAGACCGACCCTTTGCGCGACCGAAGCGGGGTCGCAAGGTTAACAAGGTGGTGAAACGGAGCGAGGCCACGTCGGACTCTTGGAATGCGCAAGAGCGCGACGCCGACCTTAGAAACGAATGTGATGCGCGCTAGATGCCAAAGTGGCCGATCAGCAGATCACCCCCATCACTGCGCCTGCAACGGCCCCTTCTTCTGGGCTCGCTGGCGCGGGACATCGGGGTCGTGCTTCATAAAACCTCGCGCAAAGCGCTGCCTGTTTTCTCCTCGTTGGCGCAGTGTCCAACTGTTCTTCAAACGAAAAATGGACGACCACCATACCCAGTAGCGCCCTGCAGTCATTTCCCGCGCCGGAGATGTCAGCTCGTTCACGAAGTCGTTAAATTGTTCGCACGCTTGCGCGTCCACGCCTTCTGTGAAACGCCTGGCTTCTTCCTGGCGGCAGTCCACTTCCGGCAGGTTTGCGAGGCACCAGTGGTGATTGGCCCGGTGTAGCTGGTCCAACAGTATGGCCAGACTTGCAAACATCTCTGTGAGGGGCGGGCAACAATTGTGCTTCGACCTGGCCATCGACAACAATTTACACGCGTTGTCGTTAAATATGGCTTGCGGCTGATGCCCGCTGGCTGTCAGCTTGCCGACCAGGCGCAACAGCATCGCGTACACCAGCTGCGATTCCCCACGAAGGAGCTCGCAAAAACTGAGCACTTGCCCACATTGTAGCACGAATGTCTGCATGCCCCCCGTGTCCCTCCGAGCAGTGTAGCTCTTCGTTTCCTTATCGACTGGGCAGCCTTTGGCCGCTGCCAAGTCTTTACTGGCCACGGCCAACCAATCGTCTGAGACCTCAGGGGTGCACCCCCGCCTGCGCGCAGCACTGGCGCGCTGCCCGGCCTTTTGCCTGCCCTTGGCAAATTTCTTTCGGACCCGAATTATTTTCGGAGCCGCCCTCGGATTTGCTGGCACTACCGCGGGTCTCGCGCACTCATCCGGCGGCGCCGGAGCAGCTGCTGGGCGTCCGTCGCCAGGTGCACCGCGATTTGCACCGAGATCCGCCGACGCTTCTTCAACGTCGTTGGCACGGCGCGTGCGATTATTTGTTGTCGTTTTTCTTTGCGGTCTTCTATGTTGCGCCCTCCATGTATGTAGACTGCCCGCAAGATCGCCAAACCACACGAAGGGCTTTCCGAGCACCAAAAATCTCCCGAACGGGCCTTCGCTCCTCTTCTGCGCCCGACGCCTTTCCCACATGCCCCGATTTGGCTCGAGCTCCTCCTCCCGCGGATCCTCGCCCTCCTCATCATTCTCCACTTCCTCTTTTTCGTTCCGCCCCCCCCCCTCAAGACGCCGCCGCCCGCCCCGCCCCGCCCCGCCCCACCCCAACCTACCCGCCCACCACCGCCACCACCGCCCCCACCCCCGCCCCGCCCCGCCCAACCCGGCCCACCCCCGCCCTCTGCGCGAACCCACGACTCGACCCGATGAGGTTCGGCGTCGCGGCGCAAGCCTGCTCGGTAGTTGTTCACGGAATCCACCATGTCAGGGTCCTCCTGGATCTTGCTTTCGATGCGCTTCCTGAAGTCAGATGAGCGCGCCTGCCTGAACACGCATCCGAGGCATCCAACTGTCGAGCCATACTTTGCCACGTGGCGTCGCTTCGCGATGCGAAAATGGCGCGGCACTGCAGGCGCGGGCGGGGCAGATCGCGCAGCTGCAGACATCCCGGGCTCCGCCAGCGCGCGCACAGCGGCCCCCTCTGCAACCAGCGGCGTCGCGCGCCCGGCAGCCGGACCATGTTCCGGCGGAGGGGCGGCATGCCAAGAAGACGAGGGCGTTGCCGCATTCGACTCAGCAGGCATGGCATTCGCTGTACTCGCCCTGCTTCCACCGACGACTGCAAGTGCCTCCTTCTCCAGCGCGGGCATGTCCAACGCAGCTGCATCCCGGGTCTTCGGTGCCACGGCCTTCTTCCCTTTCCGACACTTCGCAGCTTGCGCTGAGGCGTCAAATCGATCCTTGCGCTGACGCGCACATTTCCGGCGCCACCGTCGTGTCTCGAAGAATTGCACGAGCTCAGGTAGAACGTCTTCTCTGCGCATCATGCGCGCGACTCCGTCGTCGAACTCCACTTTGTACCGCAAATCTGGATTCGCCACGTCAGGGCAGGCGCGCGCCTCCAATACTCTGAATTGTTGAGCCCCGACCCCGTCCACATCTTGCGCCGGAGCCGAGGCGGGGTCGCACTCAGAGCAGTACAAATGGTTGCTGCCCACGTGCGCAGCGCACCCAGTGTGGACCACGGCGCCTAACTGAGGAATCTTCATGAACTTGTTCAGATTACTGCACACGCGCCTGCAAGCTCCAACTTTGCCGTCCGTTATCAGAGCCAGCAGGTGGCCGTACCGAGGGCAATCGGGAATGTGCTTCGCGACAGAACTGAAGAGCGCATCGTCCAGCAAATCTTTGTACGCTAACAATGTCTTGTCGAAGGAGTCTGGGGAACTGAAATCCCACGGGACGTCGCCATCGCTCCCGTCGGCCCACGTAGTTGCAGACCAGGTCATCCAGGCGTCTTCCAATCGTTGCGTGTTGTTGCGTTCAAGCGTGCCCGTCGCACCTCTGAGCAAGTCTTGCTGCATGCTCTCAGGGTGCATGTCGGCCCGCACTCGGAATACTGACTGGGAGCTAGCCGTCTGGTGCAGAAGTTGGCTGTTCACGAATGATAGCAGCTTCAAGTCAACAGCGAGCCACGAACGCAGCTTTGGCATCACGAAGAAAATATTTGGACAAGGGCCTATCCAGTGACACTCGGTCACGCGGTTGCGATCGACCTTGTATTTCCACCCGGCAATGTAGTGCCATCCGCAAGCTGGACAGTGCGAGGGTTGAAAGACCGCAAACTGGATACCTGCATGCAACGCAAAGGCTCTGAATCTCGTGGGGTGCGACTCAGGGCTGTGCAGCATGCCACCCTGCGACATTTGTTGGTCAAAAGACACGTACCGCTTGTCGGGAACAAGCGCGCTGGGGCAATGAATGCACCGCCCCCTGTCCTCGCGGATGTACGCCGCCGGCTTGCCGGGGCACTTCCGTTGCCAAAGTTTGATGCTAGGGCCGAACTCCGCGACGATGTCTTGGGAAAGCCCAGCGCCTCGAAGCTTGAACAGCACGTTGCGCGCATCACGGGGTTCTGCAGAAACGCCGCGTGCGTGCAGCTCGTGCGATATGAAGGGCTCAGCCATCGAATGAGGAACATCCCGGAGCACCGCGAGGAACGAGGCGAGCGCGGATTCTGGGAGAGGGCACAAAAGACACGATGCGGACATCGACGGGGAAGCCAAAACCATGGCGAGGTAGACTCGCAAACGCAAGCGGTTTGAGCCCAGATGGCTACTCGCACATTACGAAGGCCCCCACGCTCCTCGGTGGACGGTATTGCCGAAGCGCGCACCTGGATCCAAAGGCAGGAGGTGCGCGCACCAGGCGGAGGGCGGCAGAGCGCCGCGATGAGGGGCCCAAGGCGCGGCCTGGGCAGCGCCCGCTGGAACCGAGGTGGTGGCCGACAGCCCCGGCGACAGGCAATGTGAAAGCATGGGCTCAAACCACACGCCGAAAGGAAGGAGTAGCGGCCAGAGCGAAAGGAGGTGAAGCAAGGGCGGGCGCGCCGGCAGCTTATGTGACGACAACCCACGGCACATGGCCCGTCATGGGTGCGCGGCGAGCAGCGTGGCCCTTCGCCGCCGGGCGCCCCCTGCCCGCCCGTCACTCACCCAGGTACCGAAACCGCACCTGCGTCCAGTCAACGCCGAGGTCCAGTGCGTCGCCCATGGCCCGCACGTCACAGTTGAAGCGGTAGCGGAAGGACGACAGGAAGTTGACGCACGTTTGCTGGTCGTGCCGCCGCGGGTCAAGCGAGCCCTTGCGGCTAGGCAAGGCGTGCTGCCGGGCGAACGCGTGCCAGGCGCCAGTGAACCTCGCTCCCAGGGAGGCCTGAAGCCGCTTTATCGCCTCGCCAGGTGTCTCCCCGGGGAGGTCCCACTGGACGTCGCCGATCTTAGTTTTATATAGCTGCTGTCCCGTGTCTGGGTCTAAGGGTTCTGGACAGTGACGCGCGGCGGGACCCCCAACCAGGGGCGGGGTGGTCAGCGGCTGGTCCTCGGCGCGGCGCCTGCTGCTGCTTCTGCGGCTGCTGCTGCTGCGTCCGCCGCCTGCCGTCTGCCGTCCACCCGACCCGCCAGCGCGGTCGGCGTCGCTAGCCAGGTTTCGGCCCAGGGGCATCGGGGAGACTGGAGGGTGGCCAGTCACAGAGGCTAGGCGGGGCGTCCACCCGCTGTCGCGAAGACGCGCTGGGAGAACGTGCCGGCCGCACTGCCGGTGCTCCTCGGCACTCGAGCTCGCGCCCTTGCCTGGGAGGGAGGGGCCAGGGCAGGTGGTGTCAGCCAGGGGAGTGAAGCGGTGGGTGGTTATATGTTCCTGTTCTTGCCCGTGTTCCCTTTTCTGAGCTGGCGTTACTTCCACGCCCTCCCCGTGGGCGGCCGGCAGCTCCTGCTCATCGGGCTCTTCCGGCTCCTGCTCAGTGTGCTGCTCGCGTACGCTGCTCTGTGACTGATTCGACTGGTTGGGCCCGCCGCCGGAATCGTCTATGGCTTCGCGGGGCGCGGCGGCAACTGGTGCACGGAAGTGTGGCGGGGATTTGCGGGTTGGCGCGGGCCGCGCGGCTGGTCGCCAAGTAAAGGCCGAGTAGCCTCCAGCAGCTGGGGCTGAAAGGACTGCTGCACTGTGGTAAGCGGGGGCAGACCCCTCCCGTTGACGCTCGCCCTCGGACCCGCGCTCGCCCTCGCCAGCGAGCGCGCCCCCGTCTGTCGCAACGTGACTTTCGTCAAGTGCAAGAGTGCTGCAGGTCGCACCTGGCCCAGGCACGTTGCCGGACACCGTTTCTTTCGCCAGGACGGGGGTCGCCTTCCTCAGCGTGGTCCGGCCTTCGGGCGTGAGTGGCTGCGGCTCGCTGTCCGTTCGGGCGGATTCGCTGACAGGGGAACGACGGCGAATGGGCGCAGAGGGACTTCTCTCGACAAGCTGGGAGATGGCCTCGATGTCCTGCCACTGCAAGGCGTGTTCTTGGTTACCCGGGTTGCCAGATACCGTTCCTTTCGCCAGGACGGGGGTCGCCTTCCTTCGCATGGTCCGGCCTTCGGGCGTGAGTGGCTGCGGCTCGCTGTCCGTTCGGGCGGATTCGCTGACAGGGAAACGAGGGCGAATGAGCGCGAAGGGATTTCTCTCGACAAGCTGGCGGATGGCCTCGATGTCCTGCCTCTGCAAGGCGCGTTCGTGGTTACCTGGCAAGGGGTCTTCGACAGTCCCAGGGACGGCGGCGGGCGGAGTCACAGCGGGGCGTTGTTGGGTCTCGCCGCCAACCAGCTGCGTCGACAGCCCCAGGTTTTTCAAGTGGTGGGCTCCGTGTCGACCGTCGGCCACGGGGATGGCCTCGGGGGCGCTGGCTGGAGGGTCGGTGCCGATCGCAGACACATGCCCGTCAGTGGCCCGCACGCACGCACGCTCCGGTGTGAACTCCTGACCCTCGATGTTGCGAGGAGGCTCGGGATGATCTCCACCATCCGCTCGGGGAGGCGTCGTGGAACTCTTCTCGGGAGGAGGCTGGTCATCGACTGCGGGCGTTCCCTCAGCAGCGCTCCCACCTGTCGCCGCGATACTGTTGCCAGGGGGGGAGCGATGGGCTATGACCTCGCTGGAAGCTCCTCGGACTGAAGGCCCGCCTTCTGCGTGCTCGGCCCTGTCAAATCCAGGAGAGGCGGCGGGCGAGGGGGCACTTCCCGTCGCCGCTCGTGGCCACCTGCCCGTCGGCACTATCGGGAGCCCTTGGTGCCGTCCCCGATTCTCGAGCTGAAGGCTCGTCACCTCTGAGGTGGCTGGATGCGCCTTGGAGTCTCGAGCTGAAGGCCCGCTCTGCTGTGTCACAAGTCGCTCCAAGGGCTGAAGGCCCGTCTTCCACGCCGCTACGGCTCCTGGGTCGAACGCTGTGGGCATCGCTCTGCCTGCCGTCATCCGATCCAGGGTATCGACGGAAGGTCGCACGTTCTGTGTGTATCGTAGGGATGAACGCATCACCCCCTCCTCCAGTATCGTGCCTGCCGCTCTCAAGTCCTTGGAAGCGACTGAGCGCCGCGTCGGCGTCGGAAGGCGCTCCAGCAGCACTCCCACCTGTCGCCACAATGCTGTTGCCATGGGGGGATCAATGGAGAATGAGGTGATGGCCGACGGCCCCGGCGACTGGCAATGTGATAGTTTGAGCCCGTGCCGCCACAGGTTGAGCCCCAACCGCTTGAGCATCGACAGATAGCGCCCTTGAGGTACTGTCGTCAGGGGGGGAGCAATGGGAGGTGAGGTGGTGGCCGACAGTCCCGGCGACAGGCAATGTGATAGCTTGAGCTCGCGCCACAGGCTGATAGGAAGATGGAGCTGTACCTCGACTGTCCAACGGCTCTTCACCTCTGTGGTTGCTCGATGTGTCAGTCTCTGGTTCTCGAGCTGAAGGCTCGTCCTTTCTGAAGCTGCGAGAGGACAACTTGCCAGGAGCGCTCAGGCCCCTCGGAAGCCTCGTAACGTAACTTGGGCCCTTGGCGGCCGTTCGGGACGATCTGGGCAGCCCCGGACTGTCCTCGGCGAGGCGCCGCTGCTGGAACGGATCCGAGGCCGAAGACCTGCCCAGCTCGGACGAACGCGCAGGCCCTTCGAGGGCGACACCTCCCGGCCACAGGCGGCCTTCGGCCAGCTCCACGCTCAGGGACCGCTTGTTCTCCTCAGGGTCCTCGACGCCGTCCCCCGACGACTGCTCTTCTCGTGCGCGCCGTTCACAGTGACGTACGTGTTGATGTAGGGTTCCAGCTTCACGGCCACAATCTCTCCCAGCAGCGCCACAACCTGCTGCCACAGCAGGCGCCTGCTCTTCTCGCAAGCGCTCTTCACAGTGCCGTTGGTGAAGATGGTGGGCAGGATGAAGAGGGTGATGATGTAGGGCGCCATGAAGAGGGTGATGAGGTAGGGCGCCAAAATGATCGGCGACGGTGGCAGCGATCCCAGCAGCGGCCGCGGCCGTCAGCCCGGCCTCCCCTCCCTCTGGCGCGAGGCAAGGCCCGTGGCCTGCTCCTGGGAGGCACCGGGAGGCCGCGGTATCAGTGTGTATACTGACGACGCTCTCCCGTCCCGCCTCTGTGGGGGCTGGGTCACAGGTCATGTCTTCCCTCTGCCAACGATCCCTGGGTTGAACGCCGTGAGCCTCGCTCTGCGTGCCGTCGTCCGGTCCAGGGTAGTGACGGAAGGTCGCACGTTCTGTGTGTGTCGTGGGGGGGAGAGCCTCGCCCCCTCCACCAGTGTCGCGCCTAGCGCTCTCGTCTCCAGTGGGTCGACTGGAGGCGGCAGCGCTAGGGTGAACATAGCCACCGCACCCCCGTCCAACCCCCGTGGGGGTAGGGTCCCTGGTCCTAACTCCCACATCCGACTGGTCCCTGGGTCGAACGCATTGGGCCTCATCCAGCCTTCCGCCATCCGCTCCAGGGTAGCGACGGAAGGTCGCACGATTTGTGTGTGTATATCAGGGATGTCTACATCCCCCCCTTCTCCAGCATTATGCCTGCCGTTCTCGGGTCCATGGGAGCGGTCGAATGCTGCATCGGCGTCGGGATGCCCTTCACGGGTGGAAGGCACGGCTCCACCGCTTAGCTCGCCAGCATGGACGGCCTCACTCAGCGCGGGCACGCCCAGGGGGGGGGGGGGCGGCGGTGGGTTGGCGTGAGCCTTGATGGAGCGCGCCGGGGCTGCGGGCAGCGACCTGCCCGCTCCTGTTGCCTATGCCCTCGCGAGCGCCCCCTGAGGGCATCAGCTCCCTGAGCGCACCACCCGAGTCAACCTGGCCCCTGGGAAGACCGCGGCGGACGTTCATCTGCTCATCGTCAGTTGACCTAAGCGGGACTGGATCCGTGGGAAGGTTTTGTGCCGAAACGGGGCCCTTTCCCCCCGTAGCCCTGGTACCGCCTAGGGCCGCTCCACTCTGTTCGACAGCGCCTGGAAAGATGGAAATTGGGCGTCCTGCAGCGGGCACGGGGGCGGTGGGGGTGAGAGAGGCGGTCGGGTTAGACAGGAGGGTTTCGTGCCCGCGGTCATCGCGTCCAGGAGAGCGACGGAAGGTCTCAGCGTCGGTCTGCCTTTTGCCAGCGTTGTCACGACCATCCCCCGCGGGGGTCAGCTCCCTGGTGCATTCTTCCTCTACACACCGCTCCCTAGGCTGAACATCGCGGGCGTCCCTGTGCCCGTCGCAGTCCGTTCCAGGGTAGCGACGGAAGGTCGCACGTTTTGTGCGAATTGTGGGGATGGCCGCGCTACCCCCCCTTCAATGCTGCGCCTGCCGCTGTCGGGCTCCTGAAGGCGGCCTGGAGTGGCGTCAGCGTTGATGTGCGCGCCGTAACCTGAGGACACGTCTTCCATGCTCGAACCGCTGCGGAGAGCAGCCTCGCTCGGGGCGGCCGCATCCAGAGAGGGGGGCACGGCGGAGTGAGGGCAAAAGCCCCTAAGTTGCGCGACGGGGCCGAAGCGACGCGACTGCCCGTCTCCCCCCACTTCGCCTTCATTCGGGTCGGGCGAAAGGGGGGGATAGCAAAGGGGGGGTTTGAGAATCAGCTCACGTAGCTGATTCCCCCGGCGCCTCCCAGCGCCGGAGGCGGCCATGCATCGAGGAGTGGGCCCCTCGGAGAGGCCGAAACCAGCTGCATGCAGCAGATTTCGTGCCCCCCCCTTTCCCAATCCCCCCCTTTCGCCCGGCCCGATTCATGGGCGCCTGCTGGGTGTGCGTGGCCGTCGGCCCCGGCGACTGGCAATGTGATAGCTTGAGCTCGTGCCGCCACAGGTTGAGCCCCAACCGCTTGAGCATCAACAGATAGCGCCCTCGAGGTACTGTTGTCAGGGGAGGAGCAATGGGAGGTGAGGTGGTGGCCGACAGTCCCGGCGACAGGCAATGTGATAGCGTGTGCTCGCGCCACACGCTGATGGGAAGAAGAAGCTGTACCTCGACTATCCAACGGCTCTTCACCTCTGTGGTTGCTCGACCCAACCGCTTGAGCATCAACAGATAGCGCCCTCGAGGTACTGTTGTCAGGGGAGGAGCAATGGGAGGTGAGGTGGTGGCCGACAGTCCCGGCGACAGGCAATGTGATAGCTTGAGCTCGCGCCACGCTCTGACAAGAAGGAGGAGCTGCACCTCGACTGTCCAACGGCTCTTCAACTCTGTGGTTTCTCGATGTGTCAGCCTCTGGCTCTCGAGCTGAAGGCTCGTCCTTTCTGAAGCTGTGAAAGGACAACTTGCCAGGAGCGCTCAGGCCCCTCGGAAGCCTCGTAACGTAACTTGGGCCCTTGGCAGCAGCCGTTCGGGACGATCTGGGCAGCCCCGGACTGTCCTCGGCGAGGCGCCGCTGCTGGAACGGATCCGAGGCAGAAGACCTGCCCAGCTCAGACGAACGCGCAGGCCCTTCGAGGGCGACACCTCCTGGCCACAGGCGTCCTTCGGCCAGCTCCACGCTCAGGGACCGCTTGTTCTCCTCAGGGTCCTCGATCCCGTCCCCCTTGGCGACGCGGCCGTGCTTGCTCTCGGCGTGCCTCCTCCTGATCCCAGAGGATCCCCCGCCGTGCGGCTGGGTCGCCGCCAGCGGCGCCGCCAAGAACTCCGCGTCCTCCTGGTCCACGACGCCCTCGTCCTCGTCCTCTGCCTCGTCCTCCACGAACTCCCCCGCGTCCTCCACGTCCGCCGGCGGGGCGCCGGTGGCAGCGGCAGCAACGGCAGCGGCGGCGGTGCCGCCGGCCAGCGCGCCGCCCGCCGCCCGCCACGCGGGGGCCCCCGCCCGCGAGCCGTCCGCCGCCGCCGCCGCCGGAGGGCCGGTGGCAGCGGCAGCAGCGGCAGCGGCGGCGGAACCGCCGGCCAGCACGCCGTCCGCCGCCGCCACCGCCGGCGAGGCAGCGGCGGCCGCGGCAGCCAGGGCCGGGCCCCCAACCCCCGCCCAGCGCCAGGCCGGCCGAAGCAAGGCCAGCCCGCAGGCCGCCGGCGGCCGCCGCCGCCGGCGAAGCGCCAGTCGCGGCAGCAGCGGCAGCAGCGGCAGCAGCGGCGGCCGCCGCCAAGAGGGCCCCACCGCCCAGGGCGGCAGCGAGAGCAGCGGCCTCGAGGCTGGCCGAGGCCGCCGCCGCCAGCGGCCCGCGGGAGGCGGCCGCGGCGGCAGCAGCCGGGGCAGCGGCGGCCAGAGGACCAGGAGGAAGAAGGCCGCCGCCGGCCGCCGCCGCCGCCAGGCCGCCGGGGGCGGCAGCGGCCGCGGGCCGGGCCCCAGCCGGACCAGAGCCGGCCGCGCCGGCGGGGCCCCCGTCGCCAGCCGCCGCCGGCGCGCCGGCCTCAGGGCGAGAGGCGGCGGCCGCGGCAGCAACAGCAGGACCAGCCGCCGGGGCCAGGCCGGGCGGGGCCCAGCGGGCGGCCGCCTGGATAGGGTCACGGGCATGTCGGGGATCATATTAAGAATGATGAAAATGGTTTTTTCATGGTTCTAGGCCGCTTGCGGGCCGTGCGGTGCTGAAGTTGAACATGGTTCATGGTGGTTTTGAAAATGGCCGCGCGCGGGTTTCAAATAGTTTCGGCGTCGAACTAGCAGCTTGGCGCGCCCGCCATTGGAAGGTATGATTACGCGCAACGCGGCCTTCGCTCAGGGGTGCCAGGGCAAGTGGCGCTTGATCCTCCTTCCCACTCTGCCCTGCAGTAGGCGGTACGAGCCAAGGGCGTTTGAGCCTTCTCCGTGCCTCTTCACATGCAGCCCGAGCTCGGCCTTTAAGCGCGCGGGTGTCTTTTGTTGGGCTAGTTGGAACTAGAGGTTGCGTCTCGAACCGAAAGAGCCAACATGTTTTGTCCCACCAATTACCGTTGCTACTGCACGCTGCTGGGGCTGCCGCCCATGAAGGCATCCCCAGGTTCGCGCCGAGTCCGTCACATGTGAAACGTGCTGCGTTTGCAGGCTGGCCCGCGCCGAGTCCGTGGCATGAAGGGTTTGACAACTCGGCGCCGCGCCGAGCAAGCTATCGTGCCCCCCCTACCCTCCTCATCGGCAGAAGCAGGGGCGCGTGCAAAAGGGCACTTGTTTAAGTTGTTGTATTTGTTCAAGTTTGTGCCTAGCAGCTCCGCGAAACTACTGCAGCACGCGCCTGTGCAGTCCATCGTTGTGTGTGTGTTGGGTAATTCGTTATTTTCCCCCCCCGCTCTGCGGTCGCCGCCCCGGGCGGCCGAATGACGAGAAACTTTGCTCAAAGTTGCGCCGCAGGATGTGGAGTGAGAAGATATGGTACGATGCGGGATCGATTACACATGTCTGCGGTAACTGCATATGCAACATAGGGACGATTTGGGGAGACTCGTGGCCCGTCAAAGGAGGAGGACCATGAGCAGGAGCAACTGCAACAGTCGTGCGTCTAGGCGCGCGTGGCCCTGGCACTGCGTCAAAGAAAAACCGTGGTGACTATAATGATTATGGACGACCGGGGGGGGGCAGCTGCTTTGGCATTGGCGGTGCGCGCCGCAGGCATCTGGATATCTGGACAAACCGCGGTTGCAGCTGCGGGAAGTTCTTCCTGCCCTCGCACTTCCGCTCGTTCGCCAACGAGACCTCCCTGCTTGTTTTGCGTGCTCGGTCGCGCCCGTGTTTCATGTTGCCCACAGCCACCTGGCACTCCATCTGAGAAATGGCCCCGGCCATGTGTCTCTGGAAAACTGTGCATGGGTCCTTGTTGGTGAACAGCCCCGGGATCGAGGCGTGCACCAACTCCAAACCTCGCTTTTCGCACTCCGCGATCGCCTCTTCCTGCACCATCAAGCGGCGGGCCAACTGCTTCTCGTCTGGCACCGCGATCCGCTTGATGCCGCGCTTCTCGCACCTGCCCAGGAAGGCGGCCGCGCCCGGCCTGGACAGGAACGGCGTTGAACCTGGGGAAGCAAACAAAAAAATCGACGACAAATTCGGCGTACGATTTTGCAGTACTTCGCCGCGGGGGCGGTGGAAACATGAAGGCGGGGGGGGGGCGCTTGCTGTAGCAATTGCGTTGCGCGGCGTCTGGCACGCCAACAAATCCAGGGTTTCGTGCCGATGGGCGATGTTACCTTCGGAAGAGGACGCGACGCGCCGCATTCCTCATCCAATGCCCTTGCGGTGTGTGGGGGCGTTGTGGCCCCGCCGTCCTGGGACGTTCTTCAAGACGAGCGTTTCCTGGCCGGTGGGGGGGTGCCCCTGGCCGCCTTCGTTATCTGTGCCTTCTGCCGCGGCACGCTGGCGCCATCCACGTTCGTCATCGTCGACGCGCGTGTCGTGGCAGCCGCCTTCATCCTGGCAGGCATGGCGCGGGCGCCAGAAAACGAAACAAACATCTGTTGCGCGGTGCCCGAACGCCGCAGGCGCGGCAGATAGGAGAGGGAAGGAGGAGCAGGAGCAGGAGCAGGAGCAGGAGGAATACAATTAGGCGGTGGATGGGGACGCGGGGGAAGGGGGGAATGGGGCGAGGAGGGGGGCGAGGAGGAAAACTGGGGGGGGGGGGCAGTGAGGAGGAAGGAGGACGCGCGAGGGGGGGCGCGGCCCCCGCCGAGGCTTGAAAACGCTAGAGGGCGGCAGGGGCAACGCCGGCGACGGCGCCGACGAGGGTTGGGGCGGAGACAGAAGGGCGCGCCGGAAGTCGGTCCTGGACCGACTTCCGACGCGGGCCCGCGGCAGAAGTCAGTCCTGGACCGACTTCTGGCACAGCCCGGCGGCCGGCGCCAGAAGTTGGCTGACGGTCCGTGGGGGCCGTTCGAAGGGGGGGCTCTTGCGCTGGCAGGAGCAAGCGGCAGGTCGGCGGCAGTCGGCGGGAATAGACGGGGCCCGCCGGCTGAGGGCCCGCCAGAGCTGGCGGAGAGGCGGACGCTCTTGCCAACAGACGTTGGCGGGAGGTCGGCGGCAGCCGGCGGAAGTACGTGCAGCCTGCGGCCGACGGCCCGCAGGCCGCGGAAGTACGCGCAGCCTACGGGCGACGGCCCAGGGGAGGTTCGTGTCGCCCGACAGAAGTCACAAATAGACTGCGGCGGACTGACAGCGGGGGCCGGCGGGGATCCCTGGGAGGCCCGTGGCAACCGGAGGAAGTAAGCGTGGACCACCCAACTGTAGCCATTCGTTGCTTTTTCGGGGCTCAAGCAGCGCGGGGGCAGCTTTTTCTGGACACGCTATCATGGACGCGGCACCCCCCCACCGTCCAGGAAACGCTCGTCTTGAAGAACGTCCCAGGACGGCGGGGCCACAACGCCCCCACACACCGCAGGGGCATTGGATGAGGAATGTGGCGCATCGCGTCCTCTTCCGAAGGTAACATCGCCCATCGGCACGAAACCCTGGATTTGTTAGCGTGCCAGACGCTACACTACGCAATTGCTACAGCAAGCGCCCCCCCCCTCCGCCTTCATGTTTCCACCGCCTGTGCGGCGAATAACTGCAAATCGCACGCCGAATTTGTCGTAGAGTTTTTTGTTGCTTCCCCAGGTTCAACGCCGTTCCTGTCCAGGCCGGGCGTGGCCGCCTTCGTGGACAGGTGCGAGAAGCGCGGCATCAAGCGGATCGTGGTGCCCGACGAGAAGCGGTTGGCCCGCCGCTTGATGGTGCAGGAAGAGGCGATCGCGGAGTGCGAAAAGCGAGGTTTGGAGTTGGTGCACGCCTCGATCCCGGGGCTGTTCACCAGCAAGGACCCATACACAGTTTTCCAGAGACACATGGCCGGGGCCAATTCTCAGATGGAATGCCAGGTGGCTGTGGGCAACATGAAACACGGGCGCGACCGAGCACGCAAAACAAGCACGGAGGTCTCGCTGGCGAACGAGCGGAAGTGCGAGGGCAGGAAGAACTTCCTGCAGCTGCACCCGCGGTTTGTCCAGATATCCAGATGCCTGCGGCGCGCGCCGCCGATGCCAAAGCAGCTGCCCCCCCCCGGTCGTCCATAATCATTATAGTCACCACAGTTTTTCTTTGGCGCAGTGGTAGGGCCACGCGCGCCTAGACGCACGCCTGTTGCAGTTGCTCCTGCTCATGGTCCTCCTCCTTTGACGGGCCACGAGTCTCCCCAAATCGTCCCCTTGTTGCATATGCAGTTACCGCAGACATGTGTAATCGATCCCGCATCGTACCATATCTTCTCACTCCACATCCTGCGGCGCAAGTTTGAGCAAAGTTTCTCGTCATTCGGCCGCCCAGGGCGGCGACCTCAGAGCGGGGAGGGAAAATAACGAATTACCCAACACACACAACGATGGACTGCACAGGCGCGCGCTGCAGCAGTTTCGCGGAGCTGCTAGGCACAAACTTGAAAACATACAACAACTTAAACAAGTGCCCTGTTGCACGCGCCCCTGCTTCTGCCGATAAGGAGGGTAGGGAGGGCACGGCGCGGCGCCGAGTTGTCAAACCCTTCACATGCCACGGACTCGGCGCGGGCCAGCCTGCAAACGCAGCACGTTTCGCATGTGACGGACTCGGCGTGAACCTGGGGATGCCTTCGTGGGCGGCGGCCCCAGCAGCGTGCAGTAGCAACGGTAATTGGTGGGGCAAAACATGTTGGCTCTTTCGGTTCGAGACGCAACCTCTAGTTCCAACTGGCCCAACAAAAGACACCCGCGCGCTTAAAGGCCGAGCTCGGGCTGCATGTGAAGAGGCACGGAGAAGGCTCAAACGCCCTTGGCTCGTACCGCCTACTGCAGGGCAGAGTGGGAAGGAGGATCAAGCGCCACTTGCCCTGGCACCCCTGAGCGAAGGCCGCGTTGCGCGTAATCATACCTTCCAATGGCGGGCGCGCCAAGCTGCTAGTTTGACACCGAAACTATTTGAAACGCGCGCGCGGCCATTTTCAAAACCACCATGAAGCATTTTCAACTTCAGCACCGCGCGGCCCGCAAGCGGCCTAGAACCATGAGAAAACCATTTTCATCATTCTTAATCTGATCCCCGACATGCCCGTGACCCTATCCACGGCCGCCGCCAGCCGCTGGCGCCGGCGCAAGGCAGCGCCGGACAGCGCCGCGCCGGGGGCGGACATGCGCGCGGCCCGGGCGCCGCACCTGAACCAGGGGCGGGCTCGAGCCGAGACGGCTTGAGCCAAAGGCTACGGAGGCTGGTGGAATTACGCGAAGCGTCTAAAATCATTTGCCGAATGCTGCTCTCGGAACCCCAAGCTCCCCCCCCCGGACAAAACACATGTGCCCATTATGGGGTGGTGGCGCTACAAGCCTATCGCGCGGCTGTTGGAGGAGGGTCCTCCGCCTTCCACACCTCCACCTGTTCCCCTTCCTCCTCCCCGCCCCTCCTCATTCGGGGGGACGGCTCTCTGACGACCTGTTCGGGCACCGAACTCATCGCCGCGCGGCTTGAGAGCAGCCGCGCAGGCACTGGGGGCGTGTCGCGTTCGGGGCGAGCGGCCTGCATCCGATCCGAGGCTTCTGAGATTGCCGAGGGCGCTTCTGCGGCGCAAAGTGGCCCATGGAATCCGCCGACCCTGTCTGCGTGTGTGATAGGGGCTTGTCCGTTCGTGGTCTCCCTTGGTCGTCGTCTCCGTCGTGCCCTTCCCCTGCACCCTCCTCCTCATGCCCGTCGGCGAGAGAAGCACCCAGCAAAGCCGGCATCGAGGCGAGGGGGAGCCCCTTCCTGTTGACCTCCCCCCGTCGGGAGGGGAGGGGTCCTGGGGGGGTCCGGGGGAGGGGTCGGCTACACGCAAAAGTGACCCTGGGTAAGAGTGACCTTTGGTGCGCGGCTTTCTGGGGGCCCAGGGGGGACCAAACCTGGGCGCGCAAGCCGCCGTTCCTGCTTCGTTTTCAGCCATCTGGGGACCCATCTGTGCCCGCGGCCAAAGGTCACTCTTGTGTCTAGTCGAAGAGGGTCAGATACGCATCCCCCGGGAGGCCCAAGACAGTCCGACAGTGCCCTCAGAGGCCCCCAGGACGGTCCAAGAGGGCTCCCCATCGCCAAACCATCGGGTCCAAAAAGCCTTCACGCCCTCCAACCTGCCCAGGGGGTGGGCCCCACGGGGCTAAAGTCACTGATTGTCATTTGTTTGTTGCAAGGTTTGGGCATTCTCGCCTATTCCGCTCCACGAGCGTGCCAAGACGGGGGAACCGAAAGGAAATTTCGCACACTCGGCTCTGATAGGCTCCGAGAAGGCATCAAGAGGTCCCCAGGATGCCCCAAAGGGCTCACAAGAGGTCCCCAGGAAGCCCGAAGAGGCCCCAAGAGGCTCCCAAGATGCCCCCCGGGGGCTCCCAGGAGGCCCCAGAATTCCTCCTCAGAGGCCCCCGAGAGCCCTCCGAAGAGACCCCAAGAAGCATCGCTCTGGCCCACGTCAGCGTCGTCGTCGTCGCCGCCGCCGCCGTTGTTGTCGTCGTCCCCTTTCGTGGTCGGCGGCACTGGCTGTAAGGCCTTCGCAGTATGCCTTTCGCGGGTACGGCGGCACGGCGACGACGAGGGAGGACGAAGGGAGGCGACTTTGAGGCACGCCTTTCAATCCAAGGCGACGACGAGGGAGGAGGAAGGACGACGACGGCGACAACGACGACAACGACGACAACGACGACAACGACGAGGGAGGAGGGAGGACGGCGACGACCCGAACAACGACGAAGGAGGAAGGACGGCGACGCCGACGACGACAACGACGAGGGAGGAGGGAAGACGACGACGACAACGACGACGACGACGACGGCGACGAAATAGGAGGGACGACGACGAGACGCCGACGACGGACGACGACGACGTGGGAGGAGGAGGAAGGACGACCACGGCGACAACGACGACGGAAACGACCACGACGCCAAAGAGGGCGACGACGACGAACACGAGAAAAGACAAAGGACGACGTAGGCGACGACGACGACGACGCGGGAGAAGGGAGGACGGCGACGACGACGACGACGACGCAAGAACGCGCGCGCACGCTTGTGTTGAAAATCCGTGTTGCGAACCATTGGGTTTTTGTAGGTTTTTTTGGACGCACGATTTTGAAATCCTTCCGAAACCGATGGGTTTTGAAGGTTTTCGGCATACGCCCGCGACGACGCGCGCGTCTGCACTTCGTCCTTTTTTTGCAGAGGATTCTTGCGACGGCACACGCTCAAGGGCGTTCGACAGATTTCGACATGCGCGCGCGAAGCCCGTTTGGTAGCATTTTGTGAAAATCTGGAAAAACCTGTTTTCTTAAGATTTCGCAAGAGCTCGCGCGGATGCTTGTTTAGCAAATCAGTGTTGCGAAGCCATGTGTTTTTTGTATGTGTTTTGGGAACTCGATTGCGACATCCTTCCGGCACGGAAGGTTTTTTGAAGGATTTCGGCATGCGCGCGCGACGACGCGCGCGTGTGCACTTCGTTCTATTTGTTGCAAGGGATTCGCGAAAAAGTGTTATCTTAGAACAAACAATGTCACCGCATAGTGTTGTTTACAAGGGAACCTCAGGGGGGGAAACTGGCCTAGCTGGGATGGTCTGATTTCATATTTAGGATGGACGAGTGTGCAGAATACATATATATATATATGAAATTATATTATCCCAGGGGGAACCGATAAGTCCGGGGGGGGTAGACTCTATTTATTCGCTCTTTAGAAAGGAGAATTAATTGTGAGCATCGGAGCGCGAGCGCCTCCCATGCTAAAGCCAAATATTGTCGCACGCAACCGCAACTTGCCGGCAAAACTGAAGAGGCCGTGAGTGCAATTACCCGTGAGAGCTTGTAGCAAGACTCAACAGGCTGAATTACGCTCGGACCCTGCTCATGCAAATCCAATACCGGGGCGGACAAATGATGATGGCGACGGCGACGAGGTCAATGATGATGACGACGATGGCGACGATGATGATGATGATGATGATGATGGTGGTGATGATGATGATGATGATGATGATGATGATGATGATGATGATGATGATGATGGTAATGATGATGATGGTGATGATGATGTTGATGATGATGACGACGAGGATGATGATGATGATGACGACGACGATGATGATGATGATGATGATGATGATGTTGGTCATGATGACAACGACGACGATGGCGTTGACGACGTTGATGATGACGGTGGGGAGGATGCCGACGACGATGGTGGTGATGGCGGTGGTGGTGGTGAGGATGATAAGGTAGTGCGCGCGCAGGATGTCCGACATTCTGACAGAACTGTCCTTGAACGAAACGTAGATGTGCCGCCCTCCCGCGCTTACGTTGCACGGTTGTTGGCAAGGGCGGCGGAGGTGCTGGCATGTCGACTGCTGCGTGCAGGCCCACCAGACACCATCTGGCCACCCCTCGGCGATTGCACACTGTGTTTCAACGACGACGGTTGGGGGGCAACATGTCCCCCGATGTGTGCTGTCGCGTGCGCAGGCGCACCTAGCACAATCCGCGCGTGCCCCGAACGTGGCGCAACTGGCGCGGCTGGAGCATGCAACACACAACATGGCGCACGCAGAGCGCGTACATCCAGCGCGCAAGGCGTACCTGGCACGCTTGGGCTAGGGGTGCCTGGCGCACCTGGCGCGCCTGGCACGCCTGGCGCACCTCGCCCCAACATCGCGCACATCGGGTAAGGTTTTTGTTTCCAGTAGCTGCCTATCCATAGACAACCGTTGAACGCGCTGAGGCGCGGGTGCTACTTATATGTATTTGGGAAGGTGGGCGGAAGTGAGCTAGACAGTTTGCAGGCGGGGAGGGTGTCTTGACCCCTCCCCTACCCCTACCCCATCCCCCGTGGTCTGGACGGGGGTGGCAGCGGGTCAGTGGGGCGTCCAAGATGGCCCAGGACGGCGTCAAGAGGGCCTCAATTACCCGAAGATGACCTCCAAAATGGCTCAAGATGGCTTCGAACAGTCCACGCAAGGTCCCAGCATTGCCCCAAAACCGGGTCCAAGTGGTGGCCATGAGGCCTCCCCAGGATGTCCCACCAAATGTAAACATCCCTTCAAAACCGACGGGCAATCCATAATTGTCGCCTTCTGGTCTGTTCCCTTCCGATGGCCTTCCGAGGCCTCAAGACTGCTCCCCGAGGCCATGGAGAGACCCAAGAGGGGCCCTCGAGGGCTTGAGGAGGGCACTAAGAGCGCCCAAGAGCACCCCCAAGAAAGCCCGAAGAAGCGAGGGCTCTGAAGGGGCAGGGCTAATCAAGGACCCCCCTTCTCTGATCGATGCCCTAAGAGGGCCCGCAAGGCTCCCAAGAGGGCCCCAAGAAAGCCCCACGAGATCCTTCCTGCTGCGAAGCTGCACGAAAACGGTGGCGAAGTTTGCCGCAGACAGCTGGATGGCATGGGATCAAGTATCCTTGTTCCCGAACCCAACTGCTTGCGAGGAGGCTGGTTGCCAGTCTGCGATTGCCAGTGCTGATCCGACCACCGACAGGATCACACAACCCACAAGACGTATTGTGTACACAAGTAGGTGTCAGTATTCCTTGTACCTTTCTCTCGCAGGCACCATGTCTGATTGGTCTTTCGCCTCTCGAGGGTCTCTCGAGCGCGCGCGCGGGCCCTGGAAGTGTCGCAAGAGCTTTGCCAGCGAGCACCAACCGACAAGTTTGGCGAATTTGCACCATAGGCCCAAACGAATTGTCAAACGGACTTTCTGTCTGGATTCCTTTCTAGATCAAGGCCAGCGGTCCTAAGAGCTACACGCGATACAGCCAACAGCTAATTACGAGCTCAAGGCAAGACGCCCGCCGACAACAGAAACCAGAAAACCTGCGGGCTTCGCCGTACATGCAATTGGCACACCTGGTAACCCGTGTCTGGTTTATGGCTCCTCCGCCTCAACCACAACAGGAGGGTGCGGGCTGTTCACGGACTTGTTCAAACTGGTCTTTTCAAACTCGCCACCGCCGACTCCGTACAGCGGGTTCGTCAACGAGGAGTTGGCATGCATCAAGCACTGCATGACACCCTGGTACTTGCAGCACGAATCTGCCGCAGTCCTGAAGCCGTGGGTCCCATTGGTAAGCAACAAACATTTCTTGAAGCACATATTGGCGTGCAACTCCTCGTCCGCGTAGCAAGCCCCTCTGGAGTGAGGGCACTGGTTGTTGGCCCTGTCGCCGGCGATGTCGTACCCACTGCACATCGACATAATGAAATGCGAATTGAATAGAGTGCACGGCTGCGATCTGCAGCAGGAGAACGCGGTGCCCCGGAACGGATACGCGCCGTTCGTGATCAGGGAACACTTCTTGTAACACAAGGAGGCGTGCTCCTCCTCGTCGTCCTCGCAAAAATTACCGTCGTGCTTGTTGTTGGGTTTCTTCAGCAACTTCTTGAGCTTCTCGCGGTTGGTCTCGTTCTGGAGCCACGCGCTGAACGTCCCATTCTTGAGCGCGTCGACGAGGGGGCCGTGTGCTGTGACACCTTCTGCCGCAACTCATGGTAGCCCCCCGTGTCATCTAGATAATTCACGCGAGTCGACGGACGTCTACGGCCATCGACGCTAACACGACGCTAAAACGACGGTCGTCGGCGCTAACTTCGGCGCTATCTCATCAAATCTCAAACGCTAATCAACGCCAGTGCGGTCCAAATAATTACGGCGAGCGCGCACACAAGCCGATGATGTGCTACCCCATGTTGTGGTGCATCGTCGTGAGACCACTTTTGGGAAAGGCGAGGCCCCCCGAAGATGCAACGTTAGGGAAACAAAAAGAGACATAAACATAAAAACTCGGAGGTGCGCGCGGATTTCTCGGATCCGCACTGGACCCCCCCTCCCTGGCGCGCGGAGCGCGCCAGGGGCGGCGCCAGAGGCGCCGCCAGGGGGGTCCAACGCCGTTCCGAGAAGTCCGCGCGGTCCGCCGAGTTTTTATGTTGATGTCATTGTCCGTTCCCCTAAACGTAACCCATGTCACCGTCAGGGTAGTCGCCAACGAGCTCGCTCCCAATGCCCTGGTCATGGGCGACACACACATCCGTACCCGCGGCGGCCTCGCGGGCCGGGCCCCTGGGCTGCGACCCCGCGGATGCAGGGCGTTTTGGCGGCGGTGCCCCCCCCCCGCGGAGGGCATTGAAAGTGCGACAGCGCATCCGCGGGATCACGCCCCAAAATCCAGGACTTGGGTCGGGCGTGTCCTCCTACAGGGCGATGTTGGGCAGAAAATAGAACACAGTCAAAACGCTTCCAAAACACACAAAGAATACCCCCACAATCCTCCCCATACTATTGTTGGACTATCTTTGGGCATTCCTCCTGTAGAGGGAAAGAGGCCCGACTTCAAATCCAGACCGCGAGAGCGCGGATACGGATCTGTTCGCCGCCCTCGACCTGGATCTGCCCCGGCAGGGTCTCCAGCGCCTTGTCCGCCTCCACGCCGTCGTTGAGGACGCTCCCGCCGCTCTCCAGCATCTCGCCAAGCAGACCCAGAGCGCCGAGGCTAACCTATCGGGCCGGTGGCAAAGGGGGGGCGACCTGTGCAGGGGTGGAGAGAAAGGCCCCAAAGGGGCCCGAGCCTAGGAGATGGACATCCGGCATGGCCGTCCGATTTTAGGACATCCCCGCGGAACCCTGGGATCGTCACTGGCCCCCCCCACCCTGAGTACCTACCAGACCAACCCCAACCCAACCCGAGGGCCCAAATTTCGGGTTGAGGGGGGGGGTACTGGTTCCAGAAATGTTTTTTTCTCACTGGTCCCAAACGCCCGCTCCCGACTGGGAATGGAGGGCAAATTGGGGTTGGGGTGTTTTGGTGGGTGGTGACCCACCCCCTCCCTGGCGCGCGGAGCGCGCCAGGGGCGGCGCCAGAGGCGCCGCCAGCGGGGCCTGCCGGCGATGCGAAACATTCGAGCGGGACCCCACGCTTTTCAAACAAATGTTTGGCGACCGCCGGGGACGCATTAAACCCGACCGTCGGGGACGGAATGAACGTCATCACAAACCAGGGAGGGCCAGGGCCCTGTCGCGAGGCCCAGCTGGCCGCTCAGTAGCTCCGAAGCCCAACTTGTGGAGTCCCAAACCCCGATCGCAGGGCAAACGAAGAGCGCGGAAAGACCCGGCGAGGAACTCTGGAAGGACCTGGAGAGAGCTTCCGCAGGACCTTCTGGAGAGCTTCCGGGCACGCGAACTGAGAAACGCTTAGAAAAGGCCTGCCAGGGCACGCTGCGGGTTCAAGCAACTCGCGCCGAGGCTCCCTGCCCGCCGCTGGAACGAACTCCAGGGCTACCCTGCGGCTCCGGCTTCTTATATTAAACCCTCTTAGCTCTCTGCAAGCTATCCAGGAATCCCACCAGCCCTCTGGGCGTCGGTGGTTTAGGGAGTTTCCTTTACCCATCCCTCTACCCCCTCCCCTGGACCTGGACAAAGGGTTTCGCGAGGTGTCGGAGCGTCCCAAACGGCCTCGGCAAGGAAGCAACAAACACTGGTTTTACTATGGTCTTGGCCCCCAATGTTTGGCCTCCTGAGGGGGGGGCCCTAATTAATGCTCCCCTCTTGTTTGATCGACAAGAAGCGCCCAGGAGGCCCCAAGAGGTCCCAAGATGGTCCCAAGATGGCCCCAAGAGGCCCCCAAGAGGCCCCAAGGATTCCCTCAAAAGGATCCCAAGCGGCCCAAAGAGGCCCCCCCGAGGCACCCAAGACGCCGAAGAGCCCCCCGCCAAGAGACCCCCAAGACGTCCCAAGACGCCCAAGAGATATCCCAAGAGGTTCCGAGAAGCATCCAAGAGACCTCTGGCCCTTTTGCTTGCTCTCCTCCTCCTCCTTCCTCCTCTTATCCCATCTCATCCTCCTCCTCCCCCTCCACATCCTCCTCCTCCTCCTCATCATCATCCTCTTCATCCTCCTTCTCCACACTCCCTCATCCATCCATCCAATTTTCTCCTTTTCCCTGATCACCTCTCAACTCGCCTGGACATCGTTTCTGGATGGGCTGGTGGGGGTACGCGAAGCGTCTAGAATTTAGCGGAAGGCAGAAAAAAAGAAAATAGACCCCACGTTGTTCCACAATCTGAGTCGACCAGGCGGGATTGCCTGACTCCCGTCAGCGCTGAACCCCGTTACCGTGGGTTCGTGTCGTGTCGACCTGGGCGTTGGCTCCTGACACCGCGGGGATCGTTCAACCTTGAATGATCGGGCGTCCCCGAACCGTCCACATCGTTCAACATCGAACGATTCTGGGTCGCCCGCGGCATTCACCATTGAACGCCGCCGGCGGGGTCGCCGCCGGTCGACACGGCGCGAACCTACCGTGCGTGAGCCCCGAAGCCGCGTGCGCGTCAGAGTCCTGGCGGTGCTGCGGCTGCGGATGTCTCGGGCCGGCGCAAGATCCCCGCCTCCCCGGCGCGCGGGAGGCGCCAGGGGCGGCTCGGGAGGCGCAGTCAGGAGGCCAATCCAAGAAATCCGGGCGGAACTCCCGCGAGTTGAACCTTTCCAGGTAAAATGCTCCAAAACATTTGTCCTGTTGGAACACCACAACTCTCTGGACAGTCCAATGGCAACCTCACAGTGCCCGTGAGGTGGACCCCGAGGTCCTGCCTTGCTGGGGAGGGCGGCGCCCCGGGCAAAACATACACTGAAAGCCCGACAGGCAAATCGCCAGCAGCCACACGCCAATGGCAAAATACCCAAACATACGCATGCGTGAGAAACGCAGGTGTGAGAGTCGTGTTCGGTGGAGCTCCCAGGGGGCCACGGAGCGTATGAGGGTGTGACGAACAGAGCTCGGTCTGCGGTGGAGCTCTCCATGAGGACATGAAGCGTGAGAGGGGTATGCCGACATGAGTGACACGGATGTACGTGGGCATGGCCAGTGGGGCCTTCGGTAGAGCTCCCCCTGGGGCCACGGAACGTGCGAGGAATGTGCCGACATGGGTCGTTCGGGCGCATGTGGACCTCCCACCGGGACCTGCGGTGGAGCCCCCGATGGGGCCAAGAAGCGCGTGCGAGGCGTGCGGAAATAGGTCGGGCGGACTCATGTGGACACCCCGACTGGGACCCACGGTGGAGCCCCCTCGCGAAACGCCTTAGGGGTGTTTCGGCATGGATCGGGCGGACGCATCTGGACCCTCCCACTGGGCCCTGCGGTGGAGCTCCCTATGGGGCCATGAAACGAATCAGGTGTGTGCCGAACTGAGTCGGGCGGACGCCTGCCAGTGGGGCCTTCGGTGGAGCTCCCTCTGGGGCGACGGAAAATGTGAGGTGTGCCGACAAGGGTGGTGCGGACCCAGATGACGCTGCCAGTAAGGCCTTCTGTGGGGCTCCCTATGGGGCCACGGAACGTGTGAGGCCTGCCGACATGGGTGGCGCGGACGAACGTGGGCCCTGCCACTGGGGCCGACGGTGGAGCTCCCCCTGGGGCCAGAAAACGCGTGAGGAGTGTGCCGACATGGGTCGTGCGGACACGGGAACCCTGCCAGTGGGGCCTGCGGTGGGGCTCCCCATGGGGCCACGAAGCGTGTAAGAGGTGTGCCAGACTGATCGGATGTCGCAGAAACACACAACTAAGGAGGGGGAATGGGGTGAGGAGAGGGGAGGAAAACAGAAGGAGACGCGGGGACCGTCTTCTCAAAACAAGCACCTAACACCGCAGGATGGTTGGGACGAGTAGATTTCGGCCATTTCACTAAGACGTCTGATCTGGGAACGGACAGGCATTGGCGCGATGCCGAATCAACACAGATCATCCAAAACCGACCGGACAAAAACATTTGGCACTGAAAAAAAACATAACGGTCTGGGAAGATTTTGGCACGGCGAACAGAAGTCCGCCAATCCCGTGCGTGAGCTTAACAAAGCGTGGGCTTGAGCTTCGCTCGAACTCCTCCGCTCTGGAACGGGGGGGAGACGCGCACCGCTTGTGCAGCACTTTCTGAGGGAACCCTGTCCGCTTTGGGAGGGGGAGGGGGGAGCGGGGAGAGCTCTCTGGAAGGGAAGGGGGGCGTGCAGCGTTTGTGCAACGCTTTTTGTGGGAACCCGCTCTGGGAGAGGGGGGCGGCCGTGTTGCGCTTGTGCAGCGCTTTCTGGGGGGACCCTGTCCGCTCTGGGGGGAGGGGGGCCGCGCTTTGCGGGGTAACCCTATCTGCTCTTGGAAAGGGGGGGGGAGGAGGAGGAGAGGGAGGAGGAGGAGGAGGAGGAGGAGGAGGAGGAGGAGGATGGGGGGGGAACGATCACCTCTCATGCAGCTCTTACCGGGGGGCCCTGTCCGCTGGGGGTGGGGGCTGGGGGCGTGCACCCCTTGTACAGCGCTTTTTCGGAGGGGGGGGGGGGCTGTCGGTTCTGGGAAGGAAGGGCGCGGGGAAACTCTCTGGAGGGGTGGGGGGCTTGCTCTCCGGGGTGACCCTGTCTAGCCTTGGGGGGGGGGGGGATGGGAGGGGGCGGCTGCACCGCTTGTGCAGCACTTTCCAGGGGGACCGTGTCCGCTCTGGGAAGCGGGGGCGGGGGGCGCTCTCTGGAGAAGGTGGGGCCCGTGCCGCATTCGTGCAGCGCTTTCCGGGGGGGACCCTGTCCGCTCTAAGAGTGGGATCGGGGAAAACTCTCTGGAGGGGAGGGGGCCGTGCATCGTTTACGCAGCGCTTTCCGGGGGACCCTGTCAGTTCTGAGGGGGGGCGTGCAACGACAGGAAGACTGGCACAAGGGTTAGGTCGGGCATGTCCTCCTACGGGCGGATTTTGGAGGACAAATAAAAGCCAGTCAAACATATTCAAAAACATCCAGAAATAGTCAAACATAACCCCCTTTAGCAAAACGCTGTTTAATGAAAACCAAAGCTGGCGGGCGCAAGCTTGGAAACTGACGGCCGCGGCGCCCTCTCGAGGACCAGGGTGGGGGTTCTGTCCACCCCCGATTGATTCTCCAAAGCGCGGTCCCAAAAACTCCGAGGACAGGCTTCTCGTCCTGAACCGCTCTTGGAACGGCCCCCCCTGGACGGCCCAGAGCGGCCCAAGCCCAAGAGCCCCCCGCCCAGCTCTTCTTTGGGATGCGAGCGCGTCGGGGCCTCGATCGTACCGATTCCGCGTCGTCGTCGTCGTCGTCGTCGTCGTCGTCGTCGTCGTCGTCGTCGTCGTCGTAGTCATCGTCGCCGTCCCTCGGCGACCGCTTCGGCGTCGGCGTCCTGGCGGTGCTGCGGTGGCCCGCTCCCGCGGGGCGCCCCGAGCGCCCGCAGCAGCAACAGCCCGCACGCGGCCGCGGCGCCCGCGGCGCAGAGCGCCGCCCGGGCGCGACGGCCCACTCGAGGCGCCAGGGGCGGGGCGGCGTCGCTGTCGGTGGAGCTGAAGGCCGGTGGGGCTTCGGGCGGCGCGCAGACTCCCAAAGGAGCCTCAAGATGGCCATGGGAGGCCCTCTGGACGGCCCAAGACAGCCCCAAGAGGGCCCATAGACGGCCTAAGCCCCCCAAGACGCCCCCCCCCGCAGGCCCAGAAGAGCCCCCAAAGGACCCCAAGAAGGCCCAAGAGGCCCCCACAGACTCCCAAAACGCTTCCAAAAAGGCCCCCAGGGGGCTTCCCAACAGGCCCCAGAAGCCCTCTCGGTGGTTCAAAGATGGGATCCTGAGGGATGGGGGCCTGAGGATAGGAAGGGATCCAAGGGTGATCTACCATAGTTTTGGCACCTCGGCTTTAGGACCCCCTCCCTCAGGACCCCGACCCCGTTCTTTGAGCCATCAACCCTCCTCCACCTCCTCAGAACCCTCCTCCTCCTCCTCCTCCTACTCCTCCTCCTTCCTCCTCCTCCTCCTCCTCCCTCCTCCTCCTCTCCTCCTCCTCCTCCTCCTCCTCCTCCTCCTCCTCCTCCTCCTCCTCCTCCCTCCTCCTCCTCCTCCTCCTCCTCCTCCTCCTCCTCCCCTCCTCCTCCTCCTCCTCCTCCTCCTCCTCCTCCTCCTCCTCCTCCTCCTCCTCCTCCTCCTCCTCCTCCTCCTCCTCCTCCTCCTCCTCCTCCTCCTCCGCCTCCTCCTCCCCCTCCTCCTCCTCCACCTCTCCCTCCCCCACCTTCTCCTCTTCCTTCCCTCTTCCTCCCCCCATCACGACCCCGTCCTTTGAGCTATCAACCCTCCTCCACCTCCTCCTCCTCCTCCCCTCCTGCTCCTCGTCCTACTCCTCGTCCTCCTCCTCCTCCTCCTCCTCCTCCTCCTCCTCCCCGGGTCCTTCCCTCCTCCTCCTCCTCCACCTCCTCCTCCTCCTTCCCTCCGCTTCCTGTTCTTCCTCCTCCCCTCATCCTCCTCCTACTTCCCTATAGGCCTCCCAACTGGAGCAGATGGGGCCGAAGGATCGCACCGCATCGCCGACGTCGACGTGAAGCAGATCGGGCCCTACACCAAGCCGCATCGGTGATGCATGGCGATGCTGCGCAATCTTCCGACCACATCTACTCGGATCCCACCTGGGAGGCAAAGATTCCCTCCTCCCTCCCCTCCCCCTGGTGTCACGAGCGGCGAACATATCCGCACTCGAGCGGCGAACGTATCCGTGCCCGCGCCCTTGCGGTCTGGACTACAGGCCGCGATCCCGCGGTTGCGCGGTCGTACGGATGCCTCAACGCGAGGCAGCCGCGAGAAAAACGCGCCATATCCACGGGGTCGCGGCCCATGGGCCAGTCCCGTCAGGCCGCGGCTACGCATCTGTGTGTTCCGCCCAGCGAGGGTAGCCCCGGCTGGCCTCCACAGGCCCCGCCGCGCAGCCCCGGCGGGCCTCCACGAGCCCCCGCGTAGTCCGGGGCGGTCTCGACACCCTGGCGCCGCCTCTGGCGGCGCCCCTGGGGCGCTCCGCGCCCCACGGCTGATCTGTTGAGGTCGCCCAGGGCTGCCCGGGGGGGCTGTGGAGGCCAGATGTGTCTGCTCGGGGGGCCTTTCTTGACTGGAGGCCTGGAGATTGGTCACCAACACCAGCACATGGGGCTGCTTCCACTGGGAGGAGGTGATCGTAGATTTCGGTGTTGGTGCTAATATGCCGGCCACCCATAAGCCCGAATGCTACCACCATCGCCGAGATCGGGAGCATCTCCCCTCGGTGGAAGCAAACTCTGCTGCTGGTGTAGGTGCCAAGCTCCAGGCCTGCGATTTCGAGGCCAGCTTGGACCACCTTAGGGGGGGCCGCCTGTGCGCAGCCTGGAGCCCTGCCGTGCTGAGGGCGTCGGCGTCCGGCGCGGCGCCGAGCTCCGCGAGCTCCGGAGCGAGCCGCTCGGCGGGGGCTCCCGAGGGCGCGGGCATCTCGCCGACCGGGGGGCTCCGAGGGGTCGCTGCTCGAGGAGGGTCGAGGATCCTCAGGACGTGTGCTACAGTGGAGGCCAGTCCACAAGAAACCCTTCCACCGAAAAAAACAACAACCCTGAGACCCAAGGACGCCCATTGGTTTTCGGTGTGGGCACGTCACGCTTTCCACCGCAAAGCCACCAACACCCGAGAACCCCAGGGCACCCTGGAGGCAAGCAGGGTGTTGCTTGGCATGGGCCTCCACTGCAGTACCACTGCGTGCTTGTCCACATGGAAAACAACCGCAAGCAGGAACATGACCTGCTCGACGGTCCGAACGGATGCCTCGGCTCTGCGCCGGAAGTCCTCTGGCGGCCGCCCTGCCCCGTTCCGCGCGCCAAGGATGGGGGTCCATCGCCGATTCAAGAGATCCACGCGGACCGTCGACATCTCATGTTTCTGCAGTTGTTCTCCGTCGGCTACCAAATCCCTTCTGTGCGACGCGGGCAAAGTGAGGGGGGCCGGCGCGGGCAGCGTGCTGTCAGACGAGCTGGCACGCGCTGGGTTAATACACGTCCTGTCCTGAAGATCGTCAAGAAATTCGCTGCCCTGATACGCAACACGCAACCCGGAGCGTATTGACACAAGGCTCAACGCGTACATTCAAAACGTGCGCCTGGCTGCACACACTCGCCGAAATGTAGGCCCACATGTTGACCTGGTACGTAACATCTCGACCCGGTACGTTTTGAACGCGGAGCGCGTTGCGCTTCCATGAGGGCGTCTCAAGGCAGCCGGGATGGAGAGAGGGGGACGCGCCGGCCCGCCGCGGGGCCTGGGGGGGGAAGCGGCCGAGCCGCCGAGCTGTGGCTGGAGGACCGAGGCCCAGGGCCGAGATTGCTGCGGAAGCCGGCAGGGAGAACTTCTGGGGGGGTCGCGGGGCACAGACCCCCGACGTCATGGTCCAGTCACCACGTCGACCCCCAGACATCTCGACGTTTTCGCCTGGACACGATCTTCATCCTAAGTCAATGTTTTAACGGTCGCGAGAGCCGGCGAAGGCCTCCAGAGGGCGAATGTAGAAAACAAGCCGTCGGGTGGGATGTTTGTCATGCGGACCAGCCTTGTTATGCCGCCTCGGACAAATCAAACTGTTGAAATACTAATTTGATTCACATGTTGGAAAGATGTACGAAAATGTGGTATCGCGAAGCGGCCGAAATACATCAGCAGCGGTTTGCCCAGCTTTGGAAATTTGGGACCGTGTCCCCGGATCTGGAAGTTTGGTAGAAAGGTTTGCAGACAAGTTTAAGCATATCCCAATATTCAAACTTATCTTGGCGAAACACCAAACCATATGCAATTGTGAATAACGCTTTGTGGGTGCCGCTTTCGATGGAGCTCCCTATGGGGCCACGAAAGGCGTGCCACGAAATGCTGTCCTGGGCGTACGGGAGGCATGAGGGCGGTAGCACTGGGGCCTTCGGTGGAGCTCCCTATGTGGCCACGAAACGTGTGAGGGGTGTGCCGAAATGGGTGCGGCTCCGCCATGCCAACGCAGCCACTGGGGCCTTCGGTGGAGCTCCATATGGGGCCACGAAGCGTGTGAGGGGTGTGCCGAAATGGGTGCGGCGCCGCCATGCCAAAGCAGCCACTGGGGCCTTCGGTGGAGCTCCCTATGGGGCCACGAAACGTGTGAGGGGTGTGCCGAAATGGGCGCGGCGCCGCCATGCCAACGCAGCCACTGGGGCCTTCGGTGGAGCTCCCTATGGGGCCACGAAACGTGTGAGGGGTGTGCCGAAATGGGCGCGGGCCGCCATGCCAACGCAGCCACTGGGCCTTCGGTGGAGCGGGGCCACGAAACGTGTGAGGGTGTGCCGAAATGGGCGCGGCGCCGCCATGCCAACGCAGCCACTGGGGCCTTCGGTGGAGCTCCCTATGGGGCCACGAAACGTGTGAGGGGTGTGCAGAAATGGGTGCGGCGCCGCCATGCCAACGCAGCCACTGGGGCCTTCGGTGGAGCTCCCTGGGGCCACGAAGCGTGTGAGGGGCGTGCCGAAATGGGTGCGGCGCCGCCATGCCAACGCAGCCACTGGGGCCTTCGGTGGAGCTCCCTATGGGGCCACGAAGTGTGAGGGGTGTGCCAAATTGGGTGCGGCGCCGCCATGCGAACGCAGCCACTGGGGCCTTCGGTGGAGCTCCCTATGGGGCCACGAAACGTGTGAGGGGTGTGCCGAAATGGGTGCGGCGCCGCCATGCGAACGCAGCCACTGGGGCCTTCGGTGGAGCTCCCTATGGGGCCACGAAACGTGTGAGGGGTGTGCCGAAATGGGTGCGGCGCCGCCATGCCAACGCAGCCACTGGGGCCTTCGGTGGAGCTCCCTATGGGGCCACGAAACGTGTGAGGGGTGTGCCAAATTGGGTGCGGCGCCGCCATGCCAACGCAGCCACTGGGGCCTTCGGTGGAGCTCCCTATGGGGCCACGAAGCGTGTGAGGGGCGTGCCGAAATGGGTGCGGGAATGGGGGCGGGGCACGAAGCCCGAAATGGGTGCCATGCCATGCTCTCCTGGATGCTCCCTGGAGCTCCCTATGGGGCCACGAAGCGTGTGAGGGGTGTGCCAAATGGGTGCGGCGCCGCCATGCGAACGCAGCCACTGGGGCCTTCGGTGGAGCTCCCTATGGGGCCACGAAGCGTGTGAGGGGTGTGCCGAAATGGGTGCGGCGCCGCCATGCCAACGCAGTCACTGGGGCCTTCGGTGGAGCTCCCTATGGGGCCATGAAACGTGTGAGGGGTGTGCCGAAATGGGTGCGGCGCCGCCATGCCAACGCAGCCACTGGGGCCTTCGGTGGAGCTCCCTATGGGGCCACGAAGCGTGTGAGGGGTGTGCCGAAATGGGCGAGGCGCCGCCATGCCAACTCAGCCACTGGGGCCTTCGGTGGAGCTCGGTGGAGCTCCCTATGGGGCCACGAAGCGTGTGAGGGGTGTGCCGAAATGGGCGCGGCGCCGCCATGCCAACGCAGCCACTGGGGCCTTCGGTGGAGCTCCATATGGGGCCGCGAAACGTGCGAGGGGTGTGCCGTGATAGTGGGAGGAGGGAGGAGGGAGGGGGGAGGAGGCGGAGGAGGAGGAAGGAAGGAAGGAACGAAGGAAGGAAGGAAGGAGAGGAGACGCGGGGCGCTGTCTCTTCAAAACGAGGACCCAACACCACAGGATGGTTGGGAAAAATAATTCCGGAAAGTGCGGGAAACGCTCCTCTCATTTTGGAAATGCAAGAACAGTTCGAACAATTTCGTCCAGATTCGGAATGTTGCGGGAAGTTTG
This sequence comes from Prorocentrum cordatum, assembly GCA_963575745.1. Lineage (NCBI taxonomy): Eukaryota > Dinophyceae > Prorocentrales > Prorocentraceae > Prorocentrum > Prorocentrum cordatum. The sequence goes on along the minus strand of CAUYUJ010019893.1, from coordinate 167,356 downwards.
AAATACGCGTGAAAAAATTCGCCCGGATCTGGAAGCTTGAACATTAAGACAAACTCCGAACAAATGATATGTTCTTCCAGATTTGGAGGATTGAAAGCAGGTTGAAAACACTTTGACACATGTTCGCCCAGACGTGGGCGCTTGAACCAAAGAACAGTTTGACATATAAGTTGGACCTCGAATTGAACACATTTGGGAATGAGGCTCAGACGCTGTCCATACTGTTTCATACTTCCATTTTTCCCGGGCCTCACACTCACACTTCCGCTTTGCTCTGGTCCCGCACTGTTGCGGAATTCCTCCCACGTTCCGCGCCCGGCCCCCGCTTTGCTTGTCCGGGGCGACCTACGACCGGGCCGAGCGCCACAGGGGCCCCCCCCCCAACAAAATGGTCGCCACGTCCTCGAAGCAGCGCCTGCTCCTCGGGGGCACGGGGCCCCCCCGGTGGCCAGGACACAAGGAGGAGGAGGAGGAGGAGGAGGAGGAGGAGGAGGAGGAGAAGGAGGAGGAGGAGGAGGAGAAGGAAGGAAGAGGAGAGGAGGAGAAGGAGGGGGAAGAGGAGGAGGAGGTGGAGGTGGTGCTCAGTAGGGTGCGCTCGAGTTTCGATCTCTCGCAAAGTGCCCCTCTGGAAAATATGGATGCTTGGCCGCCTGGGCTCCAATCCGCCAGAGCCTGGAGCGTGCGCTGCGCCTCTTGGGCGTGGGCGCTGCCCCGTCAGCGGGGTGAGCCCCGCTGTCATACCGCTGGCTGCTATCATACACGAAACTGCTTTTAGCAAGGGGTGAGCCTCCGCGACTGCCCATGCGGCAGGGCGATCCAAAGGAGGACCCACCCCGCGCCAGCACAACACGTCCTCCCCCGCGCCAGTGGGACTTCTAGCGTGTCGAGCGGCTTTGGATTTCCCCACCTAGGGCGCGTCGAAAGACTCGAGAGGCTGCGTGCTCCTATTGATACACGAGACTGTTCTGAATCTCCTGTCGGTAGCTTTGCACCTGTCTGGATGATCCTCTCGCGTGCTCACTGCCACTCTGTACCGTTCTAGTCAGAACGGTATGTCTCCGAGGGTCGTGCGCTATCTGGACCACTACAACTGAGTATCGTCTACCTGTGTCCTCTTGAGCCCTCCCTGATGCATTAACTGTTTGAGCTGGCGCCCCACTGCTCTCTCCAGTTCGGTCTTCGGCACCGCTCCCATTGGCATGGTCCCCCTGCTCACGAATAGGGCGTCGTTCAGCGCTTTTCTTAGCGCGTCTGGTGAGAGCCTCCTCGCTTTTGTCACTAACTCCTCCTCCGCCCCGCTCATCCTCAACGCCGACTTGTAGCCGGCATAGCACTTTATCCCATACATCACCTTTGTCATCTCCTGCATGTCGCTCTCTCTCTCTCTCTCTCTCTCTCTGACAGGCCGCCTTGATCCTGAACGAGCTGAAGGTCGCGTCGGTGAGGCGGAGGCCGTGCTTGCTGTCGTTCACGGAGTCGACCCACTCCTTCAAGTACTCTTTGCTGGCCGTGTGGCTCTCGTCCGTGTCGCTGAAGGCATTGATGGCCTCTTCCACAGTGGCGATTGCTATGTGGCCAGCGTGGTGGTCCGTGCCCGTGCCCTTTCCCGAGCCTCTTGACTTCGTTGGTGTAGTTCTGGCCTGCTCGAGCTCCTGCGACTACCATGGGGACCTCTGACGGGACGAGCCAGGAGTCGCAGAGGGCGTCATGGTGGTCTCGGCTCTCCTGCACGCCCCCGAGCACGAACTTCGAAGTGGTGACCAGGGCCTCTCGCGGGTCTGCTCGTTGCCCTGCTCCTCCGCCTCCTTGTTCTCCCCCAGTGCCCTTGCCGCCCTCTGTCTTCGGAACCTTGTTCGCCCTGCCCTCCGAGCCCCTGTTGCCCTCCTCCCCCGTCGATGCTGCTGCCGCCGATGCGCCAGCATCTCCCTGCGCGAGTCTCCACGACATGATCTGCTTCACGAGCTGGTGCTTCGTTGCCTCGACTACAACTGTGGGACCTGGGATGTGCTGGCGGACATGTTCCTGAAAGGGAGCTAAATCTTGAGCCACGTGGTCGCAGAGTCAGCACTGGAGGCTATCGGGGACCGTAACCTCGTGGGCCCACTTGGATATGTCAACGAAGCACCTCCCCTGCCTCAGAGCGTCTTTCCTCGCGTGGTCCAGGGCCCCCCTTCTGTTGACGAAGCTGCTTTGGCACCAGGGGCACTGGTTTGTGACGATGATTTGGCCGAAGAAGGTGATTCCATGGGCTTCCGTATGGTGTGCAATAAGTCTCTGGACGGTTTGAAGTCGTTTCCCACATATCGTTCCCTCCTCCCCCTCGTGGTGAGGAGAAGGAGAAGGAGGAGGAGGAGGAGGAGGAGGAGGAGGAGGAGGATGAGGCCCCCCTCCCCCCCAATCAAGCGGCCCCAAACTGGCAGAACCTCGCCTCGAGCTTGGATCCTGGAACCTCGGTCCGGGCCCGAGCTGAACGGCGCTTTCCGCTCTCATGTCGTCTTCGTTGCAACGGAGGCCAGTCCGCAAGAGACCTTCCACAAGAAACCCAACCCTGAGTCCCCAGGACGCCCATCGATTTCTGGTGCGGGAGCGTCGCGCCTTCCACCGCAGGTCCATCCAGACCCAATAAACCCAGGGCACCCTGGAGGCAAGCAGGGTGTTCCTTGGCATGGGCCTCCACTGCAGCAACACCTTTCCTCGAGCTCCGATCCTGGAACCTCGGTCAAGGCCCCAGCTGAACGGCGTTTTCCGCTTTCATGTCGTCTTCGTTCTCAAAAGAAAATGCACAAGAACGAACACAGCGCCATAGCATGACATTTTGACGATCCGCACTCATTTCTTGGGTCTGCGCTGGACCCCCCTCCCTGCCTGGCGCGCTCCGCGCGCCAGGGGCGGCGCCGGAGGCGCCGCCGGGGCCCCCCCGCGCGGATCCAGGAACCCCGCGCGGAGCCCCCAAAGTTCATCATGTTTGTGGCGTGTTGTATTTCTTCTTCGATCTATATATGGCCCTGCCTTCGTTCTTCCGTCGTTTTGCTGCGAGACGGGTCACAACGAGAGCGGCCCACGGCATTGTCACAGCACCGCTTCGCTCGAGCCCGGGGGCCTCTCGGTCCTAAGGAGGAGGAGCGGGTGAGCCCTCTCCGTAGTGGTATGGCCTCCCTCGGCGCTGCGCGAGGGGAGGATCGTCTTCGCCCCGACCTCATGTATGTTCCCGTATTGTACACAAATAGGGACACACAAGTAAATAGGCACAAAACCCCACTTTCCCAATTATTTACATGCACTTCCTGGGCTCCTTCGTCTTCCCCCCGACAGCCCGCATTCTCCCGTAATGATTGTGCTCGTGTGTTTCCCGACCTCCCTGGGAATCAACGAAGAATTGTCTCCGTGTGTTTTTCCCAGCCTCCCTGGGAATCAACGAAGGATTGTCTCTCGATCTGTCCCCGGAGCCCCTTGCAGCGGGTCCACAGCCCCGCACCCAAGGTCCCTCCGCCCCTGCACGTCCGAATAAACAAGGGCTCCTAAGTTCGCGCTTCGCGCTGCGCGAAGCGCGAAGCGCGAATAACTTCGCGCTCTCGCGCCGCCCCCCAAGGGGGAGAAGAGGAGGACGAGGAGGAGGAGGAGAAGGAACGAGGACCGCGAAGCGCGAAGCGCGAATAACTTCGCGCCCTCGAGGGAGCCCTTGAATAAAAAGCCGCCGTGGGGCGACGAGCGGGCTCTCCCCCCGAGAAGTCAACCCTACCGCTGTCTCCGCTCGCCCGCCCCCGAGGTGAGCGTCCTCTGGTGCGGCGTTTCGACACTGGGCGGAAAGGGGGGGGATGACGATGACGATGACGACAGATGACGATGACGACGACGACGACGACGATTGATGACGATGGCGATGACACTGACGACGATGACGATGAAGACGATAACATGACGATGAAAAGGGAAGGGGGGAGGGGGTGGGTCTGGCTCCAGGCCTCTTTGGCGGCGCGCAGACGGGGGTACTTAGGGGGAGGGGGGAAGGCTTCTTAGAGAGAGGCTGCTTCTCAGGAGGCGCGGGCCTTGCATCTGCAGACAAGGCCCACGCCATCTGAGAAGCAGGAGTGCTTCCAAGAAGCCTTCCCCCCTCCCCCCAGGCCCACCCCCCCTTTGCGCATGGCCGATATTTAGCGTTTCGACATTGGGCGGACAGGGGGGGGGGGGAGCTCTAGCTCCGGACCTCTGCTTTGCGCGACTGTTTAAAACAGTGCGTCCTGCGGGGGGGACCCCACCCGCTCGACACGGGCGCCCAAAACAGCCAAAATCTACTCCAGCGGGGGGTGTGAGGGCCAGCGCCGATCGGCAAGACAATGAATAAGAAAACGACGACCTCAATAAATGAGGTGGAGGATGGAGGGCAGCGCCGTCACTGACACCCATGCCCACAGCACCAGCGCATCGAGCGGCGGGCTCAGAACACCCAACCTCTTGGGGGTGCATCTGTTAGAGCGCGTTTCATTATGTTCGGCGATGACGGGCGTCATGTGGGGGGGGGGCGGGGGGGGTATGACATAACGCCCCCCCCCGCCGTGTGGGTCCGGCACCACAGCCGCGCACGCGCGCACGACGCGACGAGCGACGAGCGACGAGCGACGACGACGACGTCGACGACGCGAGCAGCATGTAGGTGGCGATCTGCCCCACCGCGCCTGTGTATACCATAACGCTCGAGTGCACCACAGCGCGCGTGTACACCACAACGCCTGCGTACACCGCAGCAACCATGTGCAACACAGCGCCTGTGTACACCGCAATGCTTGCGTGTACCGCAGCGCCTGTGCACGCCACAGCGCCTGTCTACACAACAGCATCCGCGTGCAACACAGCGCTGGTGTACACCGCAGCGCCTGCGTGCCTAGGACAGGAAGAAGGAGCTGTGAGGATCTGCTGCGGACAACTAAACGCCACGCCAAGAAAGTGTCTCTCATCCTCTATTTCTACCTCCTCCTCCTTACCCCCTGTCGTGTGGGTTGGCGCTTCAGTGCGCGTGCGCATCTCAGCGGGCGCCGCAGAATGCTCGATTGAATGGTCCACTTGATTCTCGGACGGCCCATTTAGCTGGAGCCTCCTGGACGCAGATAGGAGGAGTTAGGGTGATGCGGGCGGACTCGGGAGGACTCGTAGATTCCAGCGGTGCTCCTGTGTCCATGAGGATTCCTTTCTGTTGCTTTCTGTGGGATCCACAAGTGTCTTTTTTTGTCATAGAGATTCCGTTTAACTTTCTATATACAACAATGGTGCTGTGTTGCACACGGTTGCTGTGGTGCACACATGCGCCGTGGTGTACCCAGGCACTGCAATACACGCAGGCATCGTGGTGTACACTGGTGTTGTGCTGCACACGGCTGACGTGGTGTACGTAGGCACTGTGGTGTACACAAGAGCTGTTGTGCCCGCAGGCACGGTGGCACAAACTGACACTGTGCTGCGCGCGGTTGCTGTGGTATACATAGGCGGTGTGGTGTACACCAGCGATGCGGTGCACGCCAGCACTGTTGTACACAGGCGATGTGGTGCAAATCGCCACCTACATGCTGGTGCTACCCGTCCTCCGTCATTCCAAAGCATTCCGGCGCGAAACGCAACGTCGTCGACCCCCTCCACCCCTCCCAGAAGATTGCCATCATCAGCCCTCAATAAATTAGCCTGACGAAAGACCCAACCATACGTAGTTGTGAATACCGCAATTGTGGATATATTCCTCGGTGGAGCTCTCCCTATGGGGCCACGAAGCGTGTGAGGGGTGTGCCGAAACTGGGGGTGGAACCGCATGCGAGCGCAGCCACTGGGGCGTTCGGTGGAGCTCCCTATGGGGCCACGAAACGTGTGAGGGGTGTGCCAGAATGAGGGGTGGAACCGCATGCGAGCGCAGCCACTGGGGCCTTCGGTGGAGCTCCCTATGGGGCCACGAAACGTGTGAGGGGTGTGCCGAAATGGGGGGTGGAACCGCATGCGAGCGCAGCCACTGGGGCGTTCGGTGGAGCTCCCTGTGGGGCCACGAAACGTGTGAGGGGTGTGCCAAAAAGAGGGGTGGAACCGCATGCGAGCGCAGACGCTGGGGCTTTCGGTGGAGCTCTCTATGGGGCCACGAAACGAGTGAGGGGTGTGCCGAAATCGGGGGCTGGAACCACATGCGAGCGCAGCCACTGGGGCGTTCGGTGGAGCTCCCTATGGGGCCACGAAACGTGTGAGGGGTGTGCGAGAATGGGGATGGAACCGCATGCGAGCGCAGCCACTGGGGCGTTCGGTGGAGCTCCCTATGGGGCGACGAAACGTGTGAGGAGTGTGCCAGAATGAGGGGTGGAACCGCATGCGGCGCAGCCACTGGGGCCTTCGGTGGAGCTCCCTATGGAGCCCCACGAAACGTGTGAGGGGTGTGCCAGAATGAGGGGTGGAACCGCATGCGGGCGCAGCCACTGGGGCCTTCGGTGGAGCTCCCTATGGGGCCACGAAACGTGTGAGGGGTGTGCCAGAATGGGGGGTGGAACCGCATGCGAGCGCAGCCACTGGGGCCTTCGGTGGAGCTCCCTATGGAGCCACGAAGCGTGGTGAGGGGTGTGCCGAAATGTGGGGTGGAACCGCATGCGAGCGCAGCCACTGAGGCGTTCGGTGGAGCTCCCTGTGGGGCCACAAAACGTGTGAGTGGTGTGCCGAAAAGAGGGGTGGAACCGCATGCGAGCGCAGACGCTGGGGCCTTCGGTGGAGCTCTCTATGGGGCCACGAAACGAGTGAGGGGTGTGCCGAAATGGGAGGGCGGAACAGCATGCGAGCGCAGCCACTGGGGCGTTCGGTGGAGCTCCCTATGGGGCCACGAAACGTGTGAGGGGTGTGCGAAATTGGGTGTGGAACCGCATGCGAGCGCAGCCACTGGGGCGTTTCGGTGGAGCTCCCTTGGAGCCACGAAACGTGTGAGGGGTGTGCCGAAATGTGGGGTGCGGCGCGCCACTGGGGCCTTCGGTGGAGCTCCCTACCACGAAACGTGTGAGGGGTGTGCCGAAAGGGGGATGGAACCGCATGCGAGCGCAGACGCTGGGGCCTTCGGTGGAGCTCTCTATGGGGCCACGAAACGTGTGAGGGGTGTGCCGAAATGGGGTGGGGGTGGAACCGCATGCGAGCGCAGCCACTGGGGCGTTCGGTGGAGCTCCCTATGGGGCCACGAAACGTGTGAGGGGTGTGCCAGAATGGGGGGTGGAACCGCATGCGAGCGCAGCCACTGGGGCCTTCGGTGGAGCTCCCTATGGGGCCACGAAACGTATGAGGGGTGTGCCGAAATGGGGGGTGGAACCGCATGCGAGCGCAGCCACTGGGGCGTTCGGTGGAGCTCCCTGTGGGGCCACGAAACGTGTGAGGGGTGTGCCGAAAAGGGGGGTGGAACCGCATGCGAGCGCAGCCACTGGGGCCTTCGGTGGAGCTCCCTTTGGGGCCACGAAACGTGTGAGGGGTGTGCCGAAATGGGTGCAGGGGACGCATGCTGATGCTGATGCTGATGCTGATGATGATGATGATGATGATGATGATGATGATGATGATGATGATGATGATGATGATGATGATGATGATGATGATGATGATGATGATGATGGTAGTGGTAATGGTGATGGTGATGATGCGGAGGATGATGATGATTGTGATGATGATGATGATTATGCTGATGATGCTGATGATGAGGATGACAATGATGATGATGGTGGCGATAACGGCGATGATGATGATGGCGATGATGGTGATGATGACGATGATGACGATGATGACGACGATGATGACGATGACGATGACGACGATGATGGTGATGATGATGATGACGATGATGATGATGATGACGGGAGGAGGGAGGAGGGGGGAGGAGGAGGAGAGGAGAGGAGGACGCGGGGCACCGTCTCTTCAAAACGAGGACCCAACACCACAGAATGGTTGGGAAAAACATGCTCCAGCCGCGTCCGCGCGCACGACGACGATGAGCGACGAGCGACGAGCCACGAACGACGACGACGACGACGACGACGACGACGACGACGACGACGACTGCGGACCAGACTCCTATCCGGATTCCTACTCGGACACCTACGCGGACCCCAATGCGCACGGCGGCAGTGCCCGGATCGCACTGGGGGGGGGAGCGTTACGTCATAGGGAGGGGGGGAGGGGGGGAGGGGGGGAGGGGGGAGCGGGGGCCATGACGCCCGTCATGCCCCAAGCAGTAAAAAAAACTGGCTCTTACTTCTTCCGCCGACTTCCGCCCGCAGAGGCACCCTCGTTTTCAGTTCGCCAGCTTCCGCCGCCCTTCCGCGACCCCCCGCAGAGGAAGAGGTGCTATCTCTCTCGAATCGCTCAGGCGAGGCATGCCGTTAAGCGAATGTTGATGATTTCTTCGAGGAGAGGGAGAAGAGGAGGAAGAGGAAGTGTGCAAACCCAAAAGGTATCGACGATGTTGCATTACACCTCCCTGCAAGTTTCCTATCGACAGTACCCCACACCAGAATACCTGCTTTGCGGGAGATGCCCCAGTGGAACACATCCGTCTGAGAATCCTCAGTCGTGCCATCAAGCTATGTCTTGGACTCCAGCGTCGCGACTCAACGTGACCTGGCGTCCTGAAGATCCGGGATCGTGTGAGAACACCATTCTCGGAACTTCAAAGCAGCGAATCAAAGTGACTCTTGTGTTCAATGGACTTCGACAGTGCGAATCCTTGAAACTGTCGTAAGCTTGCAACCATAATGTGCGCGAAGCTCAGGCGAGAGTCACATGTTGCAACAGAGCCACCCTGCATCCTTGAAACTGTGGCGACTTTTGAAACAGAATGTGCACGGCGCTGAAGCGAAAGCAGCATTCTGGAAACCGCCCGCCCTCCGTCGTTGAAGCTGCTGCAATCATTAAGGACGAATGTTCGCGGCGCAGTGGCGAGAACAACATTGTGAAGATGACCAGGACTCCATCCTTGAAGCTGCTCCATGCCTTATATCGCATGCTCGCGGCGCCGTGCCGAGATCCTTTTGAAAACGCCCTCCATCCGCGAAACCGCTTCAACAATTTCAAGCTTCAGGACCAGTAGTGGTGAGGAGTTATCAAGCGAATAGCCCCCTGAAGATGATCCCCGCTTGCCCCTCTTTTCCAAGCAACCTGATCTGTCGGGGGCAACTGGGGGCGAAACCTCGCCCGTGTTAGACTTCGTTGCCCCTGCGCGGTCCGTCAATACACGGTCTTGTCGGCGGCGAGCGAGGGGGGGCAGGAGAGAAGCATGAGGCCCTCTCAGAAGGTGGCGGGGCCTCCCCGAAGCCCTCTGCCCTCGGGGAACGCTCAGACAACTTCGCAGGAAGCCCGAAGCACTCCCAGAGGCCTCCTATAGATGGGGTCAGGAATGGGCGGGAACGGAGGACTGCACGATGCATCGGCGACGTCCGTGTGGAAAAAGTCGGGCTCCGCGTGGGGAGCGTCGGGCTCCGCACGATGCATCGGCGATGCGGCGCGACCCTCCGACCCCCATCTACTCAGACCCCATCTGGGAGGCCCAGACCCTCGCACTCCCCCCCCCCGGGCGCGCCGCCGAGCTAGGACCCCCGAGCATCGAGGGACGGGGCCAGACTCGAATCGGGCATGTCCTCCACCCACATGCGGATGTTGCACCCTTTCAGAGTTGGTAATACTTAGCAGAAGACAGACATCACGACACGGGTCAAGATCGCACGAGCAATCGTCCCCAGACTACCTTCCTGCTACTTCCGAGCCGTCCTCCCGCAGCGGGGCCTGCCCGACCTGAGGCCAGACGCCGACCCGAGGCCGGGGCGGCGAGGCGCTGGCGGTCCTTCTGGCCCGCCGGCGCCGGCCGCGGCCGCAGCGGCGCGCAGCGCCAGCGAGGGTAGGTGCTCCTGCGCGTGTTGAGCCTCGCGGGCGGGGGCGGGGCGGGGGCGGGGGCGGGCCGCAAAGGGGAGGGGAGGAGGGGGAGGAGGGGGAGGAGGAGGAGGAGGAGGAGGAGGAGCAGGAGGAGGGAGGAGGAGGAGGAGGGGGAGGAGGAGGAGGAGGAGGAGGAGGAGGAGGAGGAGGAGGGGGAGGAGGAGGGAGGAGGAGGAGGAGGAGCGCGGGAGAGGATGGGGAGAGAGGGGTCGCCAGAGTGGACGCCGTCACAAGAAGGCAAAGAAGCAACTGGAAGGCTCAGGCCTTGGGCAGCAAATCGCGATCAGGCCTGTTGATGGGAAAATGGGGGGGAAGGGAAGGAGGATAGGGAAAGGGAAGGGCAGTGGGGGGTGGAGGGGAGAGGAGGGTACGGGGAGAGGAGGGAGGAAGGGAAGGAGGAGGAAGGGGAGAGGAGGGGGGAGGGGAATGAGAAGGGGGGAAGAGGAGCAGGCAAGAATGGGGAAATCGAGGAGACCAGGGGGATGGGGAGAAAGAGAAAGGGGCGGTGATGCAGAAGGAAAGCCAAAGCCAGGACGAAGACAACATCGGGTGAGGATCGATCGGGGATCTCTGAGAGCCGGCGGCTCTGGAAGGTGTCTCGTGCGCCGCGGCCTTTTCAGAGCGCTCCAGAACGCTCTGAGGCCGTCCTGGAACGCTCTGGACCGGAATTCTCCTCGCCCTAGCCCCCATTCTTCTCTTCGCCGAAGAAGGGAAAGGGGGAGGAGGAGACGGAGGACAAGGCGCGGGGAGCTCGGCAACTGCATGACACGCTTGTGATGCGCGGGAGGAGGAGACGCAGGACAGGGGCGCGGGGAGCTTGGCAACCTTCTGACACGCCTGTGCTGCGCGGCCTTCAGGGCGGTCCACCTGACCGGCTCCCCGGCTGGAGTTCTGCGCCCCCGGTGAGCATCGACAGCCCGGGGCCCCGACGACAGGCCCCAAAGGCCGACCGTGGAGGAGAAGCGCCGGGAGGGAACGAAGCAGAACGTCGGCCTCATCCTCGTCCCAGCCTCGCCCGAGAAGGGGAGATCGAGAGAGGGGACGGACGAGAAGCGAGCCGGGCGGGAGGGAAGGAGGAGAGGAGGGAGAGGACGGGCAAACGCGGTGGGCGGGAGGGGCACGGAACTCGGACGTGGAGGGGAGCGCCGACTCGAGAGCTCGAGAGGGAGAAGCGGGGAGGTGAGGCAGGCTGGGCGCGCCCGCTCCACATCTGATCTGACGTCCCGGGCCCTCCCGGCCAGCCCTTCTCATTGCGCCGATTGCTCCTCCATCTGCCGACGAGCGTCACGGCGTACCTGGGCCCCCAAAAAAAAACATCGTGTGATGCGCAATCAGAAAACGGAAGATGAGCATTCGCTGAGGAAGAGCAGGATGAGCAGGAGGAACGGGAGGATGGAGGCCTCCCCCTCCCCCTCCCGCTCCCGCTCCCCCTTGCCCTCCCCCACCCCCTCCCCCTCCAGGCGGCGAGCGTGAAGGAACATCGTCTACACCAGCAGCAGCAGAAGCAACAGTGGGAGGAGCAAGAGACACCAATGACTAACGATTGGGAAGGACTGCGATCCACAAAATGGCTCGCGCTTGGGCGAAAGCGCGATTTTGAACGATGGGGGCAAGGCGCCGATCCTAAAATGACGCGCGCTGCAGCAGGAACGCCATTCGAAACACCGAAAACATTCCGATTTCAAGCGTGTTGCAAATCAGTTGTTAGAACCCCGCGAGTCAAACTGAACGTCCGGGAAGACTGGACGTCCGGGAAGAGAGGGGAGTAGTTTCCCGAAGAGTGCTTGCACATAGGGGTTCTTACTGGTGCCAGTGAAGAATTGGATGGGTCCCCTGAGATTTCGCCGCGTCGCCGCCCGTGGCCGCCTTAGCCTTGAGCCAAAAATGGTTTGAGCCAGAATGGGGGTTGCTATCAACGGACTGTTGGGGGTCCGCGATGCCTGACATATAGGTATGCCTACATGCACTGCGTGAGGGCCGCCATTTGCTACACGTCGGTGGGGAAACATGTCATCATATAGCGGGCATGTGTCTGGCTTCGACTACCGTTGTCCCCGCAGCCCTCCCCTGACACCCCCATCATGATGCGCTGTATCGATGAGGCATCGTCGACACGTTTTCAATGCGTCGGCGACGTCGGCGATAAATCGGCGACGTCGGGCTCCACATCGACCCGCATCGCCGATGCATCGACAGTGCGGCGCGATCCTGCGACCCCATCGGGTGGAACGCCAATTGAAAGAACGATCCAACACGAGAATTGTGTGAGATGACGCAGCGACCCTGCGCGTTGGCTTGCGCGGTCCGCCGCTGTGGCACGCCACCATGGAGACGACAGCGCTTACACGCGAGCTTACGCGGGCAACTTGCGCGCCAATGTCGCCGCTATTGAACCCGTTGTTCTTCGCTGCCAATCTGGAGGCCTAGACTGTTTCTGTGTATGTAGGTCGACGACAGAAGAGTCGAACCTACGAGGGTTGCCGCAGGTAGAGGAAGGTAAGGGAGAGGATAGCGATTCCTGTTTTTCCCATGCGCCGCGGGCAGGCGGCGCTGTACCTGTTTCCAGTACCCGAGCCGAGACGCAGCCGTATATATGGATATAATGATCAGATGAGCGGACTTCATACACAGTTTCTGGCCTCCCCATACTGGCTTCTCCACTTGCCCTCCTCTGACATCCGCCTCCCCCCTCGCGCTGGAAAGGGGGCCCAAGGATACACAAAGAAGCAGACACAGAGCCAAGGACTCCCTTTACTTTAGTTTGCCGTCGCTCGGGCGTCCATTCCCCATGCATTGTTCTGTTATGTGCAAGCTTTGCTTCGCAAGATTATCCAGGATGCTAATCGAGTGTCCTCGACGGGAAAAATGCACACATCCAGGCGATGCCAAGTTATACGTGTAAATGCCTACGTATACAGATATGTGTTTCCTGTATGTTCGTCTACCCCTCCATTTCCCATTTTCGTCCTGGATGCTTTTCATCAGAAAATCCACCGACCCCTTGTGGGCCCTTAGGCGTGTGAGATTGCCCCCCCCGGGGACCCCAAACCGGCAATTTGACCCCCCCCCCCTCGCCCACTTCGACCCCGGAACGAAGTCCTCCAGGGCGGTCTGGGCTGCCCAAGCTCGGCTTGGAGCCTCCCAAGACACCCCCCAGACGTCCCAAGAGAGCAAAGAAAACGCCGAATGATCGCTCCAAGACGCCCAAGATGGGCCCAAGACGACCCGAAAGGCCGCCAAGACGCTCCAAGAGGCCTCTAACAGGCTTGCGAAGAGAGGCCCAAGGGGCCAAACTCGTACCATTCCGATAGGAAAACGTATATTTGTGGCATATACGCCTCTTCGGCCTTCACGGCGTTGCAAACGGCCCACGAGGCCGCTAAGACGGCCTCGAGGGGGCACCATGAGGGCCCAAGAGGCCCCCAAAAGGGCCCAAGCCAGCGCCAAGACGACCCAAGAGGCGCCCAAGAAGGCCCAAGAGGGCTCGAAGTCGGCCCCAAAAATGGCCCAACAGGGGGGGGGGGGGGGGCGAACCGAAATTTCGAGCCTTCCGCTCCAAGACGCTCGCAAGAGGGCCCACGAAGTCCCCAAGAAGGCCGACGAGGCCCCGTCCGGGCTGCCCAAGGTCGGCTTGGAGCCTCCCAAGACACCCCCCAGACGGCCAAAGAGAGCAAAAACGCGCCGAATGATCACTCCAAGATGCCCAAGATGGGCCCAAGACGACCCAAGAGGCCGCCAAGACGCTCCAAGAGACCTCTAACAGGCTTGCGAAGAGAGGCCCAAGGGGCCAAACTCGTACCATTCCGATGGGATGACGTATATTTTGGGCATGTACGCCTCTTCGGCCTTCGCGGCGTTGCAAACGGCCCACGAGGCCTCTAAGACCGCCCAAGGGGGCGCTAAGACTCTGCCGGCCGAGCCGAGCCGACCGGCCGCGCCGGGGGCGAGGGACGCGAGGAAGCGGCGGGGGAAGGAAAGGGGAGAGAAGACGAGGGGCAACCCTAGGAGGGGGGGGGGCAGGGGCAAGGCAGCTTGGGGGAGGAGACGGATAGGCGACGAGTACTACTTCTAGCAAGTCTATCTGTGCTTATACCTTCACTTCAAAGACTACGGCTACTACGACTACTACGACTGCTGCTACTACTACTACTACTACTACTACCAATCCTGCTACTATTACTACTACTACTACTCCTACTACTACTACTACTACTACTACTACTACTACTACTACTACTACTGCTACTACTGCTACGACTACGACTACGACTACTACTACTACTACTACTACTACTACTACTACTACTACTACTACTACTACTACGACTACTACTACTACTACGACTACTACCACTACAACTACTACTACTACTACAACTACTACTACTACTACTACACTACTACTACTACTACTACTACTACTACTACTACTACTACGACTACTACTACCACTACTACTACTACTACTACTACTACTACTACTACTACTACTACTACTACTACTACTACTACTACTACTACTACTACTACTTACTACTACTACGACTACGACTACTACTACTACTACTACTACTACTACTACTACGCCTACGCCTACGCCTACGCCTACGACTACGACTACGACTACGACTACGACTACGACTACGACTACGACTACGACTACTACTACTACTACTACTACTACTACTACTACTACTACTACTACTACGACTACTACGACTACTACGACTACTACGACTACTACTACTACTACTACTACTACTACTACTACTACTACTACTACTACTACTACTACTACTACTACTACTAGCTCGCTAGTCCTGCTCGCATAATCACAATGACCATTCATATCGGCCGACCCCGTGTGGGCCTCTAGGCGTGCGAGAGTCTCCGCCCCCATAAGCCACAACAAAGACTCCCAAGCCGACAACGGACTAGCCCCGCAGGTCCCGGACGGACCTCATCAGCAAGATCGAACCACACACACACACCACTGCATAGAAAACAAGGGGTCAATCGCATTCTCCTCCTCCTCATCCTCTTCTTCCTCACGTGGAGGAGGAGGAGGAGAAGGAGGAGTAGGATAATAATGTCGGCGGAGGGGAAAGCGGAGGAGGAGGAGAAGGAGGAGGAGGAGGAGGAAGATATGCATCCTATTCGTTAGGAAATTCGGCCCTGAGGCTGTAGACGTTCTCCTTGCGCCGGACAGGACCCCCGAAAACCAGAGGGGGGTGAAGACGATATCCACTCGAAATGAATCCCTGGACCCCTACCTGAGTCCGCTTGACGCCGTTTCCTCATCCTCACCTTCCTCCATCTATTTATCTTCCCCCTCCTCCGCCTCATCCCCCACAGAGGCACAAAGGACCCCCTAAGCGCCCCTGGGGAAGGGAGATAAGGAAGGACACGATACCTGAGCGAATAAGAAATACAAGGGGTCGGCGGATGTGGCGTAAGGCTGTAGAATATGCAAATACGTTGATTGTGCTGGGCGCTAGCGGTATCGCTCGGCGGTCATCCCCTCCTCTGGGATTTCTTCTCTGATTTGGGTGCTGCAGATGCCGAGGGGGGTCGGGGACCTTCTGACCCGGGTCAATCCAAACCCGGGTCAATCAAGCCCTGCAAAGTCCTGCAAGACCCTGCAAGATCCTGCACCCAAGCCCGGGTCAATGCGAAGGATGCTGCGAGATCCTGCAGGATCCTGCACCCAAGCCCGGGTCAATGCGACCCTGGCCCTGCAGGATCCTGCAAGATTGGGCGCTCTGGCTGACCCCCGTTTGCATTGACCCCCGTCTCAAGGCTCCCGAGGGGGATCGTTATCTGAGTCTCTGGGTAAGCTCTTGCCAACAAGCCAGCGAAGCAACATACCACCGCCGCTGCCGGCCGGGCGCGCAAACATGGATTAGCGATCCATGTATTTGGCGCGCCGTCGCCAAATCTATGGATCGGGGGATGGACCCGCCCCAAAATGCGACCGGTGCCGCCTCGCTCGGCGGCGGAAATCCACGATTTCCCATGGAAACGGGACCCGTTGCTAATCCACGCCCCCTTGATCCATGTTTGCGATCGCCTGCCTTCACGGGGCCAACCCCTCCATCTGGAAACGATGGCGATTTCCTCTCGGCGGAAGGGGGCGTCGAGGACGGACCAAACAAAAAGATGCGGCACGTTCCCGGCCGGGCGCCTCTCGCGGGGGCGCCGGCGGTGAACCGTCAACCTGGTCACCGCCGGGAACCTCGTAGAGCTCCTTCCACGCGTGAGAGTGCTCAGAGTCGAAAGAGAGAGCTTCTGGAGGCATTTCTCGAAAAAATGAACATTGATTTTTTTCATGTCAAGATGAAGTTGGTTCCGCCAAGTGCTTTGATAGTAAATGTGCGCCTACAGAGCTCATATTAAGACGCAGAGGTTGAGAAGTTCGTTAGCCGTAGGAACTGGACATGCCGCAATCCCAACATAAAACACTTTTCAAACACTTTTCAAACAGTTACGACGCACATAGAAAAATCAAATCGCCTTCAAAAAATCGATTCTCCGATCGCTGCCACAGCGCGCCTGTCGCGCTGAAATCGCACGAGAGATCGCGCGACGAGGCCGCGGCCCCGCAAACCGCGCGGCACTCATCGGGCGAGGTCCCAGCACAGACCCCTCAACGCGCGAACGGCCATGGGGGCAAGCGCCGAGCCAGAGCGCGCTGACGCGAGGTGGCCCTGCTGGCTTCGGGGGCCCAAGCTGCCTCGGGAAAACCCCCGCCATCGAACGCGCAGATCGCGCGGATGAGCCCTGGCTGCCTCTTGGATGCGAGCCCGCCCTGCACTGAAACCCAGGGTTCGCCAGGTGATAAACCGCCGTCGGTCCCATCCGCGCACGCGCTGGCACCCAGCAAAACACGCCGCCATTGCGCAATTCACCCGACGCCGCCGCGCAAAAGGCATCGGGCAATCGATGGGTCACGACGGCCCGAACGGCCCCTCCGCACGCGGGGGGCGGGCGTTGAGACCTATGCCGAAGACGCGCACCATGCGCAATATGTTGCGCAGACCCTCTCGGGCCTCACTGCAGGCCCACAGCCGCGCCCCGCGTTGACGGGCACGGGGCGCCAACGAGGCCCGAACCCCCACTGGAAAGTGTCGGGCGCACCTTCGCGACGGCGCGGATATGCTTAGGCCCTCGCGCCACTGAACAGCCATGAAAACAAACATTCGCCCCGCCAGTGTCGCGAACCCTCGGCGCGTTCGGCGGGGCGGGGCAGCGTAGTCGGGCAACCCCCAGATGGACCCTGAGGGGTCGCAATGCAACTGCCCGATGTTTGGCGGGCGGTGCTGGTGTATATGAGCGGTTCCAGGCGGGCCGATCTGATACTTCAGATGGGGGCGCAGTACGCTTGAGCCATTGGCGCCAGGCCACGTGCAGTGAGCCAAAATGGCGACGGAGGAGGAGGAGGGAGACAAAAGGGGCAAGCGGGAGACAAGATGGCGTGGTGAAGGCGGAGACGGGCGACGGGGGATTGAGAAGCTGGACGGGGTGCGGGGAAGTACGAGGCCTACATGGTGGAGGCTTGGAGTTGGGGGAGGGGGCGTGGCGGGGTCCTCCTGGCGCAGCCCTCCTCCCCCGCCCCCGCGGCCCCTCGGGAGTCCGCGAAACCCAACAAGGCCCCAAGTGGGCGCCCAACGCCGCCAACGCGGCCCCGCGCCCGACCATGCGGCGACCTGCAGCCTCCACGACGGCCCACTGCGACAGCGATGGCGGCCGCTACGGGCCCGCGGCGGCCTTGCGAAAACGCAGGGACGGCCCAGCGGGGCTCTCACGTGCGACCCAAGGCGCCCCCCGAAACGATTACACTATCGAAACACATCTAAGCGGCCATGCATGAACTACACAATCGGCCCGCGGTCTTAGGCGCATCCAAGACGGCCCAAAATGCATCCAAGATCGCCCCTAGATTGCTTAGGGGGCACCCGCGAGACCCACGTTCAGACCCTAACCCTAAACACCCTGAGAAGCCCCAAGAACCCCCTGTGCGGCCCAGCCGAGGCCCCGTGAGCCCCTCGAGCAGCCACCAAAGGCCATCAGAGGCACCCCGAGCCGCACGTAACTAAACGCTCAAGAGGCCACCGCACGCCTCCAAGAAGACCTCAGGGAGCACCCAAAACATAAAACACCACATGCGAAATGACGCTCCAGGAAGCCTCCGATAGTCAAGAAGCCCTCTGAAGGCCCACCCGCCCCCGCCTGGACACGCTCAGCAAACAACGTCGACAAATCCAGCTCCTTATGTTTCTGCATCGGTCCTAGACCACTAGATTGTAGATTCATGTGTCCAACGCTTGTTTAACTTATGTCCCTCCTCATCCTCCTCCCCTCCTCCTCACCCCATCCCTCCCCTGCCCTCCCCTTGCACGCCCCTCGCCAGACATGCCTGTGGTAGGGCCTGGTGGGTCAACGGGGCGGCGACACCAATGCTAGATGGTGAAGGTGAGTGCGACGAGGATGGCGATAACGGTTCTCGCCCAGACCAAGGGCGCCGCAAGTTGCGACGCGGCGGCCACGAGTGTCCTCGCACTCAGGTCCACCGAGCGGCCCGACGAGCTTCACAGCAGCAGGTCGATGCCTTTGTCCACGAGCGCCCTCGGCCGACTGTCCACACGATCCCAGTACTTCGCTTTCTGGATGGCCTTCTTCTCCCTGGCGAGCGACATCTTCAGTTTCGTGTCCTTCCCCTTGTACTTGATGATGGACGCCATGAACACCCCCTCGCTGTGGCTGAGCTGCATGCCATCGCAGATGCTCTGGTACTCCTGCTCGAGCACCTCGTTTGCTTGCATGCCGTAATACTCCCGCACCTGTTTCGCAGACTCCAGCTTTGCCACCAGGACAGATTGAGCATCTTTGTAGGCGTCAACTTTGAGAACCAAGAGCGTATTCTTCACAGCCTCAGTGACCGCCTCGAGCGTGCCGTCGGTCAAGCAGTCCGACCACTTCTCGCGGCTGGGGTCCTGCAGCACACCGCGCCTGACGGCGCGGACGCACTCCGATTGCGACTCGTCCTTATTGCACGGGCTGTCCACGAAGACCTTGATATCATCCATGGCGGACTCATACAACCATGGAGCGTTCTCCTCGACGAAGGTCTTGGCCTCTGACGTGATCTTGTCGGCGTCCGCGGGCAGCGTGACGACCTGCGCTATCGGCGCCTTCATCTCGGCCGCTTCCTCAACAGAGCAAGCGAGGGCACGGAGGAGCTCGGTGCCGTGAGCTTCCCTCAGCCTAAGTGCCGCGGTCGGGCCCCTGGCGATCAGCACCGCCATGCCCTCGGACACCCGCGCCACCTCTTCGATCCAAGTGGAGACGCTGCGCCACGACGGGTACAAGAGCTGGTCTTTCGGCAAGAACTCCAAAAGCTTGTCGACCACCGAGCAGAGGCAAGCATCCTTGGACATGTTGCTACCGCGAACGTCAGGGAGGACACGATCTCGCGAATGACGCGGCTGACCTGGTTGGCCAATTCCTCCTGGTAGAGGTCGGGCGCGCCGGAGGAGGTGAGAACGGCGAGCACTTGCTGCACTATCTCGTCCCTTTTGGTCGGATCTTGGACAAGCTGCTGGCCCTGCACACTGGACATGAAGGGCTCCGAGACCTCGCGGGACATGGCCGCGCCAACGCGCGAGGCGAGCTCGGTCGCGGCCTCGGCGGCGGCATCCCAAGGCGGCCTCGCCTTCAGGCCAGTGGTCTTCAAGACCTCGTAGAAACTCTTGTAACTATCGAGGACGTTGGCCATGCGCTGGAGGGCCTCGGCGTTCTGGAAGTTGTACTCGACGTGGCCGCCCTCGGACATGAGCTTCGCCCCGTCATCTGCCATCGTGCATATCATATTCTCCCAGTCATTCACTGTGCCTACATGGTCTATCACATGGGGGCCTGCCTACGCGGGGAAGTAAGGGAATTGTTTCGGTGGTGCTCTCAGGCGGCCCCAGCTTGCCCTCTCCCTCACCCGCCCGCTCCGACTATCAGTCATGCCAGTGCCTTGCATTGCGCTTCCCCGTCGTCGAATCTGGCCTGGGCCAGAAACGAATTGCGCAAGACAATGCGCCTGACTGGCCCTGGCTCCTCCTAGCTCCTACCATTTACTACCTCATCCAACCTCACCCTCCCCTCCTCTTACTTCCCTCATATGTCTTTCTACCGATCCCACCTCCTCCAACCTCCTCCAATCTCACCCTGCCCGGCAGGGTGAGTTGGGAGGACGTCGGGCGAGGCTAACGGCGGTAGGGGGGGGGGGGGGGGGGGGGCGGCACGATGGGGAAGTAATAAGGAGGCAGAGGCAGGAAGAGGTAGGGCGAGGTAGGGGGGCAGGCCCCCACGCGGGCGAGGGGCAACCAGAAGGAGGTAGAAGGAGGCAGTGGGAGGCGAGAGGAGGCAGGAGGATGCAGGGGGAAGGTGGGCAGAGTAGGAGAAGGTAGGAGACGGTAGGAGGAGGCAGGAGGAGGTGTGAGCAGATCCTATATCTGCCTGCCTCCCTCCACTTCCGCCTGCCCCCAGCAGCTCGCCCGACACTTACGTCCCCTGGTCCCCGTGTCCAGATGATCTGTGCGAGAGCGGCTGCATCATGCAGGGTGCGATGTGGATTACCCTGAGAGCACTCGAAACCAACAATGCCCCCACTACCCCCCATCGGCTGGTACCCCAGGGAATCACCACGGATCCCGAGCGAGAATTCTGCTTGATGGTGCTTAACTCCTTCATGGCGTTGGTCTGGGCGACGATCTTGGTGTTCAGGGTGGTGGCCGACCTGACTCCGTCGACGGCGCAAGTCATCTTCGCCGCGGCATTCACGTGCGTTGCCCTGGTCATGCGGAAGGACACGATCATCGTCTTGAAGTACGGGACGTCCTTCAGCAAAGCACAGGTGTTGTAGGCGACGCCCTGCCACTGCGACCTACTCACATCTCGGGCTGGGACCTGCGAGATTGCGCCCAACGCCTTCGCCAGCACAGCATCCTGCGGCGAGACGAGGGCCCGAATCGCACGCGACGACTTCACCACTTCAGCGATGCTGCTCGATACCCCATCGTCGATGTCGGTGGGCTGCGCAAGCATCATCTTCTCTGCCCTCTCGAGAAGTTCCATCATCTTCGCCTGGCAATTGACGCCGATGGCGCGCACGATCGGCGTGATGAAGTACTGCATGCACCACCGCTCAACCTGCGTGCCGCACGGATCTAGCACAATGGGGATGTTGCGCGCCAGGGAGCTCAACGGATCGAATGTCGAGACCTCGGCGGCCTCCCTCAAGCCGTCGTCGGAACCCTGAGCAGGACACGAAACGCACAACAAAACACACATGCGCCTGCCTGGCCCTGGCTCATCCTAGCTGCCCTGGCTCCTACATCCTGCCACCTCATCTTACCTCACCCTCCCTCGCCTTCCATCCTCCTGTGTATTTCTACCGCTCCCACCTCCTCCAAACTACTCCAACCTCGTCCTACCTGCTCCCACCTCATACTGCCACCTCTTACCTCCTCCGACCTTCCCCTACTCGACCAACCCTCCTCCGACATCCCCCATGCAGTATCCCGTCTGCCCCTTGCCTTCTCCGAGCCCCTTCTGCTTGACCATATCGTACCTCACCCCATCCTGCCATATCCTACCTCACTCCACGTCCACATACCTCACCATACCTTCTCATACATCCTTTCGGCTCGCCCGACGTCGTCCGACCTCTTCCAACCTCCTCCGTCCCTTTCCTACCCCCCCCCTCCACTTTCCCCTACCTCATTGTACCTCCCCCACCTACCTCTCGCCAACGCCTCCAAGCTCTGCATCCGTCCTCCGACCTCCTCCTGCACCCAGCCTACCTCCTACTACACCTGCAGACCTCCCCATGGCTCCCGGCTCCTCCAACTTCACCCTACACCCTCCGATGTCCTCATACCTACTCGAGCCTGCCCTCGACTACCTAGCATTTCCTCTATATACCCGTCCCCGACGTTACCCCGCACCATCCTGACCCTCGCCCTGCCCATGCGAGACTGCCCGCGGGCCTCGTCGTCCACCAGCGACGTGTCCCACGGGAAGGCGGCACGGAAGAACTCCTGGACGGAACCGTTCTGGGTCACGATCTTCTCGCCGAGCTCCCGCAGCTCCCTGGACGCCAAGTTGATGGCCAGGGACACGGGCAAGTTCACGTCGGCAGTCACCAGGTCCTGGAGCTTCTTCGCGAGGTCGGCCTTCTCCCAAGCCATGATGTTCTCAAACTTCGAGCAATCCTCCTCGATGTCGGTCAGCTCGAGCCGCTTCGTGAAGCGCCGAGCCTCCACCCGCTTGGACGGGTCATCATGCGCGGCCATATCATCGCGAAGCTTCTCCATCCTCTGGCGCCTGTGCCCGCAGCGCTTGGCACCGCTGGCAATCGCGGTGAGGTTGGCGCCGTCGATTCTCGCAGTGACGGGGTCTGCAACCTTGTGTGTACCAGCATCCGATGCGTCGCCCTGCGCGACGGCATCTCCCTGCGCGGATCGACCCTCCACAGGAGCAGCAATCACCGCCCATATGGCGATGGCCCGTAAGCCCAGGACCATATATAAATATAGATGTGCATGGTATTTGGATTCCTCCCCCCTAGAAGCTGGGGGGCGGCGGGGATGGGCGAGCGCCGCGAGGGAGGGCGCAGAAGGGGTAATGTGGAGGGGAAAAGAGAGAGGTGGAATGACGGAGGAATGCTAAGGTAAGTAACGGATAAGTGGAGGAAGGCCGTCGGGGAAGGACACCACTCAAGACGATGACAACGCCCTATCTATGAGCGGGGTGGTGATTGACGCTCCGTGGAGCGAACCTCCATGCTTCGCACGGTGTGGATCATCGCGCTGTTGACCACGAGCTGGTTCCGCGAGCCCTTGAACGCGGGCGACGCCGCCACGGACCCCTCGGCATCCTCGGCCGCGTCGGCGCCCCCCTCGAAGCTGGCGGCGTCGGCGCCGTCCGCGGCGGCCCCGTCAGCATCTTCCGCGGGCGGTCCGTCGTCGGGGGGAATGCCAGCCCCGATGTGGGCGATGATGTCCTCGTAGGTGTCGGTGCAAAGGCGCAGCTTCTTAGCCCCCTCGTGATCCAACCCAGAGGGCCGCAGCAGCTCCTCGTAGTATTCGCGGGCCTGGCTCTCGCGCCGCTGGTTCGTATGATGCAACGTGAACTCCGTCTCGCAGGACTCGACGTCGCTGGACAACTCGTACGCGATGCCGATGCTGGGGTCGATATTGGGGGGGGGGGTCCCTGATTAGCACGCCCTTGAACTTCTCGCCAGAGTGGGGGTCGACTAGGTCCTGCCGCTTGCGACCCGCACCGCTGGGCGGCTTGTTGAATACCTTCTCGAACTCGAATGGGCGGAGGCCTCGGTGCCGCACGACCGCTCTCACGGAGCTCTTGGTTGAGCGGGTCACGTTGGCTGGGTAAAAGGGCTGGGTGTTCTTCTTCCTCCAGCGCATCGTGTCGGTGAGCTCGGCGTCGAAAAGTTTACCATTGTTGCGCTGCTCGAGCACCTCCGTGGTGTTGCCGAAATTCTCGCACCCAAACCAACAGTGATCCGTGCAATCTCCGCATGCAGGCCCCGTTGGTTTGGAGAGCCAGGTGCCGCCCCTGGCCTTCGTCTCCTCGTAGGCGCCCCACCTATCCACCTTATCGGGCGTGGCGCCGCAACTCCTGCGCATGCACTTGACGGTGCCTGGCATATTCAGGAAGGACCTCTTGGTAGCACGCATGGCGCTGGTGAGCTTTCGTCTTCTCGACACCCTTGACCACCTCGCTGGCCCTCCCGTTCGCAGAGCCAGCCGTCGAACCAGCCGCGCTGCGCGCGACCCAGAAGCCCGCCTCGGACGAGGCCCGCTGAAGCCGTCCAGCCTTGAGAGGCGGAGCGGACGAGTCGCCGCCAAGCCTCTTCGGTGCCATGGCTCAAGAGCGCCCGCGGCTGGCGTCGGGACGCTCGCACAGTTGGCCAACGCTGGTGGCAACCTGCACCAACTGAAACAAACAAAGAAAACTCGAGTCGAGGCAAAACGGCCGCGGCCAGAACATGGCGCAAGCATCGCCTTTGTGTGTGCACCACCTGCACATAGTATGGTATATACACATATGGTATGCACACATAGGCCTTGCAAAAGCCCATTCGACAAGGCCCACTGCCAAGCCGATCCTCGCCGAACGCCTCTGGTACGAATACACATCTGGGTGAGTGCCAGACAAACAAACCAAGCGGTGGCATGTCATATCGAATAGCGCGCCTTGCCCATGCACCGCAAGCACTCTGGGCGGAGGCGTTGTTACGGGCTCGCTCAGCTAAGCCCCCCATCATCCCCTCGGGGAGGGCCCCTTCCATCACCTGCACCTCGCCCCCTGGGTCAGGAGACCGCGTCCCGAGAGTGGCCAGGGCGTCCAGGATGCTCAGGGACGGCTACGGGACACCAGACGGCTTCAGATATGCGAGCACGGCTTCCAGGAACGCTCAAGATAGGTTAAGATTGCCCAACGCGGCCCCCAATATGGCCCCCCCCCCCCCCCCCCCCCCCCCCCCCCCCCCCCCAGAGACCCCGAAACAGTGCCACGGCGGCTTCGCATGCCTCCGAAAACCTAGAAGGGCACCCCCGAAGATGCCAGAACCGTTGAGAACATGAGAGCTCTCATATGTGGGTTGGTTGTCTGCTCGTGTTTTCGCTTCCGATTGAATGGCGAGGTCTCAAGATGACGCAAGGATGGATCCCAAATAACCAGAGAAGGGCCCACGGGGGGGGGTGCGCACGGGCACCGAGGGAGCCCACGGGCGCCCCAGTGGCGCCGCACGGTGGCCCCGAGACGCTGTGTTTTCAAGCCCCGACGAGGGCGCGATACTTTAGCACCCCCCCAGCTTTCATTGATCGGCTGCCTCCAAGATGGCCCCAAGGGCGCCCCCCCCCCTAAGCCTCCTAGATGGCGAGCCCCAGGGTCTCCCCAGAAAACCAAACGAGAGCCTCAGGAGAGCCCAATAAGCTCCCAACATGGCACCGAACAGGCACCACGATGGCCCCAAGCAGCATCGAGTACGCTCCCTGAGCGAAAGATGTTCAAAGACCTGGAGGGCTGACTCCTGCCGTCGTCGCCTTGTTATTCTTGTTAATCGTCGCGATCGCGCTCTCATTCGCCTTACTCGCCGCCCTTCCATTCCACCCCCGTCATCTTGCTCCTCCTGCCCCCCCTTATCCCCCCCCTTCCTCCTCCTCCTCGGCCGCGCCGCCAGCATCATCCATCCTTTCCTGCTCGCGCATCTCCTCCGCCTCCTCACCCGAACAATCACTTTTATAAGGGCAGCGGCTGTCCTGCTCCCCCGTCAGCGATGCCTTCGGCGTTGCCGCGCATCCCCTGATGAAAGCACCGCGCCTGAGCATTATATCTGGATTGGTTGGCGGGGGTGCGCGCAGCGCCGAGGATCTCTCCCCCTCCGATCTTAAACACCAGCGGTGCGGAAATAACAAAACGCAAAGCTCAACTTGGGAAATCGGATTCGGCCTGACCTGCCCCGAACCCCCAGCCTCCGCATCGCCTGGGGGGTGATCCTAGATACGCGCCCGAACTGGACAGCCCAGGACGCCTCGTTTTGCTTCAGGGCGGAGCTCGCTCGCTGCTTCAATCCAAGGCTCTCGAAAGCTGAGGGGCGCAAAATGCGTCGAGGGGCAATCGCACGCGCGACAGGCACGCAAAACGCGCCAAGTGAATGCACTTGGGGGTAGCCCCTAAAAAACGTGATGAGGAGCCTGACTGCAAACTGCATCTGGCGGCACCTCGTCGCATGCGCAACGACGTAGTCGGGCCGCGTCGGCATGGAGACGCCGTCGGCGTCATGCACTGCGGCTCCATCAGCACGGACGAGCCCCATCGGCATAGACGATCCACCAGTCATGGCATCTAGGATACCGCCTTGGTCGGCTGCGTCGGCATCCGCATCGGCATAGACGAGCTGCATCAATCGCTGTCGGCCCCTATCGCAGCAACTGCACCCTCCGACTCCATCTTGAAGGTCACGGTGTATATAGGAGGGTCCGCCCGTGGGGCGCCCGAGCTGCAAGGAGGGGCTGCTGCAGCGAACTGGGGCACCATGGCTAAGAAGTAGTTCCTCATCCAGCTTGGCATGTAGTCTGTGGACTCGTATCAGTGCTTAGAGATGACCATCGTCTTTTGCTTCGACACGGCGGCCTGGACACGCTCGATGCCGCCGCCCACCTCGACGTCCGCTGGGCCGCCACGATCTCCGTCGCCACCCACTGCGCCGCCACCCGCTGCGGAACCATCCACGCTGCCAGCCGCTTTGGTGGGAGCCGCGTCGGGGGCCGCGTTGCCCTCATCTTCAATGTTGATCACCGTGGGCAGCACGGGCACGGCTGGAGAGACGGCGCTGCCGTGGCCGAGGGGCGCTGGAACTGCCTCCTCCATCCGCAGCGCGGGGGGCGCGCGACGCCTCTCAGAATCGCTCCTGCGTCGCGGCGGCCCGAAGCCACTGTTGTCTGTCTCAGGAGTCGGGGACCTCGACCTCGACCTCGACTGTTCGGCCAAGGAGCTCATGATGGGAGCCTGAAGGTAGGGATGCCAGACACTGGCGCACTGGAGGGAACGATCAGGATGCCACCAGGACTTGAGGCTTGCTCCAGAACGGCCACAGACAAGGGGATGGGGGGGCAGGAGGGGGCGGGCGAGCAGGGGGGGGTGAAAACATGTGCGAAGCGTTTCGCCAGAATGCGCAATTTCAATAAGGTCCTGGGGCCTGAACTCTACGGGTATTGGGAGTTAGGGAGGGCCTGAGCCTCAAGCTCTCGGGGCCGACGTCGCCTATTCGGGCTGGAGTGTTAGCTCCCTGTGTGGTGCCCCCCGCAGTATTATCCCCCTCCTCCTCCTCCTCCTCCTCCTCCTCCTCCTCCTCATCCTCCTCCTCCTCCTCTTCCCCCATCCCCCCACCACCGCTCCCCGATCGGGAGGAGGGGCGGAGGGTGACGGAGGGGATGGGGACATATAAGGGGCAATCGCATCTGCGGCAAGGACGACAAGCGACAAGACGACGACCCACTCGCAGGGCGAGACGCTCTTAATCCCACCCACCGTTATCTCCTGACCCTCCTCCCTCAGCCTCCTCTCCATCTATCCCCCTCCCCCCTTATCCCTCATCCTCCCTCAGCCTCCTCCGCCGTTTTGGCCAGCGACCTTAAGACTGGCCGACATATTCGGCCTGGTGACGCCGCCGCTCCGCCCCCGTCGGCTTGCGCAGCGCCTTGTCGAGGGCTCCTCGCCTGCAAGCCCGCGCGCTGACCATGGCGAGGCGCGAAACCTGGCCATGGTCGGCGCGCGGGCGCACAGGCGAACCGCCCCCCCGAACCACGGCTTTCTTGTAGGCGTCCTGGTAGTTGTCATACGCCAAGTCTGCCTGGCGCCTGTACTCCGCTGCTTTCGCCTCCTGGCGGTCGGCCCCCTCCTGCACAATGACACACGCGCTGCGCGCGTGAATCGTCTCGCGCCAGGCCGCCGCGGCCTCGGTCTCCGCGGCGGCCTCCGCGTCGGCGGAGGTCGTGCCCGCGGCGGCATCGGCCGCCCCAGGGCCGGGCGCGGCCTCGGCCGCCCCCGGGTTGGGCGCCTCGTCGGCCGTCTCGATCGAGGTTGCCTCGGCGGCCTCGGCGGCCGAGGAGTCCTCGACCCCTGCAGAGCCCTGAGCGCCCAGCAGGCGCCAGACGACATTCGGCTCCTCGAGCCGCTCGCGCTTGGGCGGTGGCTCCCCAGCCATGGCCTTCGAAAAAAACTGCCAGGCTTCGACCAAAGCGGCTAGGCCCAGCGGCTAGGCTCACCACCTGTTCCTCCTTCCGCGCCCTATGGGGCCACGAAGCGCGCGAGGAGCGTGCCGGATACGTGGGGGGGGGGGGGGGCGCACGCGAACACCGTCACCGACGCTTTTGGTGGAACTCCCAATGTGGCCACGAAACGCGCAAGGGGTGCAGTGCGCGGGCCCCGCGGGGCCTTCGGCGGAGCTCCCGCGGGGCCACTTAATAGCGCGAAGGGGCGTGCGAAAGCGGCGTTGGGTAGGGAATGAGGAGGGGGGCATGCGCGCCTACCGACGGGCCCTGAAGCATGACATGTCCAAAAACCGCGCGGATGGAGGGCGGGTTGTTTCCTAGATGCAGCTCTCGCCTTAGCGTCGCGCACACTCGTCTTGAAAGTTCCCACATTTACAATGTGCAGACACCAGAGCTCCCTTACGCGCCCGCGCGCGCGGTGACCCCATGGTGGCGCGAGCTCCCTGGTGGCTCGAACACCATGGCGGCGCGCGCCACCATGGACCCCATGGCGGCGCGAACCCCATGGCGGCGCGAACCACATGGTGGCGCGCATCGCCATGGACCCCATGGTGGCGCGAGCCCCATGGTGGCGCGAGCCCCCATGCAGTTCGCGCCCCCATGGGTGTTCGCGCCCCATATAAAGTTCGCGACCCCATGGTGGTTCGCGCCCCCATTGGTTTCGCGCCCCCATCAGGTTCGCGCCCCAGTGGTGTTCGCGCACCCATAGGGTTTGCGCCCCCGTGAAGCTCGCGCACCCATGGGTGTTCGCGCCCTCGTACAGTTTGCGGCACCATGGGGGTCGCGCCCCTGTAAAGTTCGCGCCCCTATGGGGTTCGCGCCCTCATATGGGTTCAAGTCCCCTATGGGGTTCGCGCCCCCGCACATAGGGGTCGCGCGCCCCATGGAGTTCGCGCCCCTATGCCCCGATGGGGATCGCGCCCCCTTGGGGTTCGCGCCCCTATCGAGTTCGCGCCCCCGTGGGGCCCGATCGCGCCCCCATGGGGATTCGCGCCTCCATGGGCTGGCGCCCCGTATAGGATTCGCGCGCGCATGGGGTTCGCACCGCCATGGGTTTCGCACCCGCATGGGGTTCGCGCCCCTACGGCCTACGGGGTTCGCGCCCCCGTAGAGTTCGCGCCCCCATACAGTTCGCGTCCCCAGGGTGTTCGCGCCCCTATATCAATCGCGCCCCCATGGGGATCGCGCCCCCGAAGGGTTCACGCCCCCACTTGGTTCGCGCCCCCAGTGGGTTCGAGGCCCTCATGGGATCCGCGCCCTTATTTGGCTTCGCGCCTCCATGGGGTTCGCGCTCCCGTGGGGGTTCGCGCCCCAATGGATTCGCGCTCCCATTGGGGTTTGCGCCCCCATGAAGTCCGCGCCCCCATAAGGGGTTCAAGTCCCCATGGGGCTCGCGCCCGCGTAAGATTTTCGCCCCGATGGGGTTCGCGCCCCCGCGGGGTTCGCGCCCCCATTGGGTTCGCGCACCCATGGGGTTCGCGCCCTCACTGGGTTCGCGCCCCAATGTGGGGATTCAAGCCCCTACGGGGTTCGCGCCCCCATGGGGTTCGCGCACCCATGGGTTCGCGCCCCCATTGGGTTCGCGCCCCCGTGTGGTTTCGCGCACCCAGCGCCTAAATTGCGCGTGCGTCCCCATGGGGGTTCAAAGGCCACAGTGGGGTTCGCGGCTCGCGCCCCTTATGGGGTTCGCGCTCCCGTGGGTTCGCGCGCCCATGGGTCTCGCGCCCCCATGGTGGCTTGCGCCCCCATGGGGGCTCGCGCCTCCAAGGGGTTCACGCCCCATGTGCGCCGCGGTGGCAGCGACCGCGTCGGCGCCCGTTCCAGACCACGCCACGTGAGCAAACTGGCTCTGTCGGGCTTTGCGGCCACCTGGCGCGCCGCCGTAAACGGAAACACAAACGCAACGCATTCGGATTCCACGCGGCATCGCGAATGTTGGGCCAGCGTGAACGCCCGATGGCGGCCAGCGCGCCGCTCGCCCACGCCGACGCCGTTGGCCCGCGGGCGCGGTGCATTACTTCGGTGGAACCACCCCCGCGATGGGGGGGGTGTCGATTGACGTTTCCCGGGCACTTTTCGCTATCTGAGCTGCACGGTGCCTACATCATACAACAGCCGAGCGCTATATGTGCGGCCGGATGCCAACATAAGAAAAATCGAATGTTGGCTCGGCTACGAAATCCCTAGACCAAGAATTATCGATCTCAACATGGGCCGCCCAGGAATTTGAAAAAAACACTGATTTTCCATGTTTAAATGGGATGTTTCATTTCTGCTTCTGGGAAAAATCGACCCCCCGATTTGCCCCCGCCATCGGTCGAACAACAAATCGGGGCGCGCGGCGCCTCCGATGGCTCGCGCGTCGCGGCCGATGGGGGCGGCTCACAGCCCAATCCGCCCGCCAAGATGCGGCACCGCGTCTGCAAGGGGACAGGCGGAAGCCTTTCGTGCGCGCGTGACTGTCCATGTTGCCCCTGAACCAAGGCCGATGCCGTAGGTCGGCGGATCGGCCGTGAACCTCAAGTTGCCCGATGGCGCGCGGGCGCCCCGATGGCGCCCATGCCGCTGCAGCTCAAGGTCCGCGGGGGGAGGGGGGGGCGCCCGAAATCTCAAATATGCAGCCGCCCTGAAGGGCGCGACACCGACGCGTGACGTCGCGCTTGTCGGGCGCGCCCAGGGCGCCCCCATCGGGCCTCCCTGGGCGCCGCGTCGAGGTCATCCTGTGCTTCATCAGGGGGCCCATCGAGCGCCGTTGGCGCGCCCCCGACCGACGCGGCACCGCGCGCGGAATGGCGCGCCCATCGGCGCGACAGCACGGCCAGCTTGACATTGAAACGCGCCGAGAGGGGGAGGCCCGTGCGAGACCGAGCATGCTCAGGCGCGGCTACGAGCGAGCAGTCCGACAAACGCCGATGCCGTGGTCTGCGTTCGTCAGGGGGCTTGCCGGGCCGTCTCGGGCGGCACCCAGACTACATGTCGGCCCCGTCTAGGGCGGCCCGAAAGCGCGCCCACCGCGCCCCGGCATCGCCCCCGACGGAAGAAGAAGGCAGCCCCCGTCAGATGCTACCCCGTGGCCCCGCAGGCGGAGGGCGCAGGGGGTGGGTGCGCGGGGTATGGCGGGGGCGGGGGGGGGGAGAGGGGCCGCCGTTGGCGCGGCGCTGGGCAGCCCCGCGGTTGCCCGCGCGCGCCCCGCGATTGTCTGGCGTCGGAAGGGAACCCGAGACTGGCCTTTAGGAGCACCGCGGGTTCCCCATGTTTACATCGGAGAGCCAGCTGCAGACTTTGGAAATTGTCTTCATCGGGGGCTTACACCAATATATCTCTGCAAGCTCTGGGCCGCGTCGGGGCCGCGCTGGGCAGCCCGACGCGGCCGCCCACCGCGCCCCCGCCCCGCGGGGCTCCGAAAGCCCCCCCCCCCCACCCACCCACCCCCCGCACACACACACACACACACACACACACACACACACACACACACACACACACACACACACACACACACACACACACACACACACAACACACACACACACACACACACACACACACGCACACACGCACACACGCACACACACACACACACACACACACACACACACACACACACGCACACACACTCTCACACACACACGCCGCAACCCAAGCCCAGCCGATCGCAACTGCGGGTTGCACGACCTGCGCCCTGCTGCCCCTCGGGTTTATCTCCGCGCCTTGTCGCGTCATTCCGCGGCGGCCCGAGGGGGCGCCGCAAGGGCCAGAGGCGGCAGCTCGCGCCATCGAATAGCAACCCGAGGGCTCCGACAACGGGTGCAACTTCTGCTTTCACTTGATGGCGCGCGGGCGGCGCCGCAATGACGCGCCGACAATGCCCGCGCCGCTCAGCGGCGCAACGTGCCAGCGCCGTTTGTCGGCACGGGCGGAGGTGCATCCCACGCTGGTCCAAGGGGGAACCAGCCATGCCCAGGCGGTCACGCCCGCCCGACAACTCAATCATGGGGCGAAGCGCCCGCTCAGCTGATCCGCGGGGGCCGCACCGCGCTCTTCGCTATGTGCATGTTGGGCGGGGGGGGGGGAAGGGCGCAGGGGGGATGGGGCGCGCGCGAGGGCGCCCAGGGGGGGGGGGGGCGGGGCGGGGGCGCGGGGCGCGTAGCGCGCCGAAGAGCAGGATGGCGGCGCACCCATGCCCGCCGAAGGGCAACGCCCCCTGCCCGTTCAATGGCGCACGATGGCGCGCGGGCCACGGTCGCGAGAAAAATCACAGCTGTGAGTCTCTGCAGCGTAACGCGACAGTCAGCACCCGCAGCTGGCAAAAAAAAAAAAAAAAAAAAAAAAAAAAAAACGATGTGCGCCCGCACCTGTCCGAACCCCGCGGCGCGGCATGCCCGCGCCCACGGGGCGAGCGCGGGGGGGGGGGGGGGAATGCGCGCGCCATCTGCGATCGGAAGGAAGTGGGCAGGCGACCCTGGGCCGCAGCGCGGCTATGCCATCACGCCGAAGCGCGGATCGAATTTGGCTCCTGCAGGAAGAAGTACGGCGCCAGCGCAACTGTTAAATTAAGCGCACTCACCCTTCAGGCCCGCGATATGAGAACGCATGTTCAAGCGCTGGGCGCGCGCAAATTTCCCATGTGCGCGCGCCCTCGATTTGGCAGGGCGAACGGCGCCCGCGTCGGCGATGCGATGTAAACCCAGCGTTCTACAAGGGCCGACGCGCCAGCGCCAATGATTTGCATATGGGCGATGTGACAATCATGCCCCCGTGTGTTCCAGTGCACCCCTCACGCGCCTCTGGGCACCGCATGGATCCCCGCCGAAGGCCCTTTTGGCGGCGCCCCCCCCCCCCCCCCATGCACGTCGGCGCGCCCGTCGCGCGCTTCGCGGCCCCGGGAGGTGGAGCTCGATCGGGGGCCCTGGCGGCGGCGTTCGCAAGCACCCGCGCCCCCCCCCCCCCCCTTCCCGCGCATGTCGGCACGCCCTTCCCCATTTCGTTGCCCCACAGGGGGAGGGGGGGGGGCGCCGAAAACCGCAGCTGCGGCGTTCGCATGCCCCCCCTCCCCCCCTACCCCCGTAGTATATCATCGCACATTTCGCGGGGCTCCACCGATGGCCTTAGTGGCGGCGTTCGCATGCACCCCCCACCCCCCCTCAGGCATGTCTGTGCAATCCTCGCAAGCTTCGTGGCCCCACAGGGGGCTCCACCGAAGGCCGCAGTGGCGGCGCTCGCGTGCCCTCCCACCCGCCCCACCCCCCACCCCACCCCCGCACCTCCTGTATTTCGGCATGCTCCACCGCGCGTTCCGCGGCCCCATCGGAGGCACCACCGCAGGCAGTGGCGGCATTCGCATGCGTCCCGCATGCGTGCGCTTCGTGGCCCCATAGGGCGCCCCACCCTAGTGGCGGTGTTCGCATGCGCCCATCCCATGCACTTCGGAACGCCAACGCACGCTTCGTGGACCCACATGAAGCCCAACCGAAGGCTGTACTTGCGGCGTTCGCACGCGCCCCCCCCCCCGCGCATTTCGGCCCACCACGCACGCGCTTCGTGGCGCCATAGGGAACCCCACCGAAAGCCCCAGGCTGCGTTCGCACAAACGGCCCCCGCCCCCCCCCCACCCCACCCCCCTCCCATGTATTAGGGCACACCCTCACACATGCTCGTTGCCCCATACAGAGCTCCACCGAATATCCCAGTGGCGTGTTCGCACGCACCCCCCCCCCCACCCCCTCCCCCCCCCCCCCCCCCCCCCCCCCCCCCCCCCCCCCATGCATTCCCGAAAGCACCTCGCACTTTTCGCGCCCCACGGACAACCCCAGCGGCCGCGTTCGCACCCCCCACTCCCCACCCACGCAAAACAGAACACCCCATGCACGTCTCGCGGCCCCATAGGGGAGCTCCACCGAATACCTAAGTGGCTGTGTTCGCACGCGCACCCCTCATTTATTTCGGCGCGCCCCTCGCACGCTTCGCGGCCCCATTTGGAGCTCCATTGAAAGCCTCAGTGGCGGCGTTCGCTCGCGCACACCCCCCCCCCCCCCCCCCCCACCCACCCACGTTTCGGCGCGCCCATGAAGTTTCGTGGCGCCATATACAGTTCCACCGAAAGTCTCTTTGGCGGCGTGGGCGTGCGCATGTTTATCAAGCCTGCAACAGACCTCACGCGCTTCCTGGCCCCACAAGGAACTCCACCGAATGCCTCCGAGGCGCAGTGTTTGCATGCGCACTCGAATGCTGTCGGCGCACGCCCCGCATGTTTCGCGGCCCCATAGGGAGCTCCATCGAAGGCCCCGATGGCACGCGCGACCTGCCGATGTCGGCACGCCCCTCGCACGCTTTGTGGCCCAATAGGGAACTCCACCAAAGGCCTAGTGGCGGCGTTCGCACGCGCCCACCCCATGCATTTCGGCGCACCCCTCGCGCGATTCGCGGCCGCATAAGGGTCCCACCGAAGGATGTCAGCGGCGGTGTTCGCATGCCCCCTCCCCCCTCCCCCCCCCATGCATTTCGGCGCGCCCGCGACGCGTTCCGTTGTTCCTCAGGAGGCTCCACCGAAAGCTTCAGGCTGTGTTTGCATGAGCCCCCCCCCCCCCCCTTACGCAGCCCCGCGCGCCCCGTGCACGTCTCGCGCCTCCGCAGGGAACTCCTTGCATGCACCATCGGATGTGTTCGCATGCGCCCCGTCAGCATATTTCCGGCGAGCCCTTCGCGCGTCTCTGGGCCTCATGGGGGGGCAGCACCGCATGCCCCAATGGCAGTGTGCACGCGTCACCGTCGCCCCTGCTGGAGCGCGCCTCAAACGCTTCGTGGCCCCATTGGGAGCTCAGCCGACAAGCCTCAGTAGCCAGTAGCGGCGTTCGTTCGCATGCGACCCCCCCCCCCCCCCCCCCCTCCACCCACCCACCCACCCACCCACCCACCACACCACCCACCCACCCACCCACCCACCCCACCACCACCCACCCACCCACACCACACCACACACACACACACACACACACACACACACACACACACACACACACATTCACACACACACCACCCCACGCCCATGCGCACGCGCCCTCCTCGCTGTACTTGGCCCCATAGGGAGCTCAGCCGAAGGCCCCAATGGGTTCGCACCCGCCCCACTCGGCCCAGTTCGGCACAGCCATCACGCACTTCGGGGCCCTATGCGGAGGCCCGTCGAACGTCCCAGCAGTAGCACCCGTCGCTCGCGCCTCGCACAACCAATTTCGGCACGCCCCATGCACGCTTCGCAGCCCAATGCGGACTTTCACTGAAGGTCCTTCGGCGCAGTCCGCATGCATCTCGCCCCCCTGTTTCCCGCGGCAACCGCCCCGCGCTTCTCGGCACCAAATGGAATTTCACCAAAGGACACAGGAACACAGTGCGCACGCGCTCCCCGCGCGCACATCGCCACACCCATCACGCGCTTCGGGGCCCTATGGAAAGAATCACGGAAAGCCTTATGCGCTGCATTTCCCACGCGCCCCACCTCCCCCAGCAGCCCACATTTGGTTCCCGCCGCATGCTGGCGGACCCTTTCCATGTTCACAAGTCTCACGCGCTTCGCGGCCCCATGGCGCGTTCCCCCGTGCCAACCGCCTGCCCCGCGGTGCCCCCAACAGCGCGGCTATGGGTCCGTCGCCAGGGTCGCCTTTTCAATGCGTGTTCATGATGTCCGAAGAATGATTCGGCATTTAAAGTTTAATGCCCTAGGGATGTCTTGCGAATGTATACATGGTGCCCCAAACAATGTCTGGATTATGTCACTTGCGTTTCAAACAAATCGTTATTGCAAATGTATTAACTCAGCATGACATCAATGATTGAATAGTGCTGTCGCACATGCATGCCCGTAATATACGTAAGCATAATGGTACTGTTCCCGTAACGTTGTGGGTCACATGAGGATGGTTGCATGATAATCCCTCAAATGGTGGATACGTTGGTGTTTGACTATGTCCCCATTGTGCTGTAACAAGTATTCCACAATGTTCGAAAACATCGGCGATGCTCAAAATCATATTTCGGCGTTGTGTCCTCGCTGTGGAATCACAACGCCCCGTGTCTCACCCCCCCCGCCCCCCCCCACCCCCCCCCCCCCCCCCCTCCCCCATCCCGGTTCCTGCCGCCCCATCCCTAGCACGAACATGTCGTAATGTGGCCGTATCGTATTAAAACGACCGTGCAGTACATATCATCGTGTCAAGCGCACGCGTGTAAAACATATTGCGACTGCGTGTGAAAAAGGAATCGCATCTATGGACGTGTGAAGAGGCGGCATGGGACGGGAGGCTGTTCAGCAACATCGCTGATGCGCCCTGGATTTTGCCTTGTCCTCCTCCTGTTCCTCCTGCTGCTCTTCCTCCTCCTCCTCCTCGCCCCCCTCCTCCTCCCCCTCTCCCTTCCTCCTCCCCCCCCTCCTCCGCCTGGAGAGGGCGAGGTGGAGGTGGGGGGTTTGCAGGTTTGCCCAGAGCATGCTCAATGATCATCTCGGCCGCCGTGAGCCCGCACATGGTGGCGGACATCACGTCTGACCTCCTGCGGGAGGTACTGACTGGCGGCATCGGCCGCCACCTCAGCGGTGCGCCATTTGTCGTAAGCTGGGTCGCACTTCTCGGCGAGCATGTCGAGCTCGCTCGAACGCTTGCTGCACTCGCCCGAAAGGCGCTTGAAATCAAAAAACAAGTAGTCAACCTCCTGCCAACGACGGACGAGCGCGGCGCTGACCCGCACACAATCACCGTTGTTGTCGACGACGTCGAGCCCATCATCGTCGGGCACGAGCTGTATCCTCGACCCTGACTGCTGCTCGGGGCCCCGCGACTGACCGCGAGGCTCGCGACCAGGGCTGCGCGAACGGTCGCCAGCAGGGCGAGGCGCCACCGCTGGCCCCACTTGGAAATCGCAGCCGCCATGCGGGGCGTGCGCCCTCGCTGGCCCCTCGGCGATGCCAGCTCCGCGGAGTGGCGGGGTGGTGGGCGCGCCGCGGCGCGGTGGAGTGACGGGCGCGCCTTGGCGCGGCAGCGCGCTCGGCGCACGCGGTGGGGCGTGGAACAACGGCGCACTCGGCGCAAGCGGCTTAAGCGGCGGCGCCGCCTTCGCCCGCGGACGCCAGGCTGGCGGGAGGGCGGGCGACAGCGCACTCGGCGCACTCGGCGCACGCTGAGCACGATCGCACTTTGGCGGCGGCACCACAACGGGCTGCTGCGCCCGCGTGCGGGGCCGCCGCGACGGCCGCGGCGGGGGCGGCAGCTGGAAGGCGTGGGCCGACGCGGCCACGAGGTGGGGAGAGGAGGGGGGGCGGGGGAGGAGGGGGGAGGCTGGTGCAATCTATGCGGTGCCATCCACTTCGACTGTCTTGAAGCTGTCCTCTCCACTGCTCGTGCAAACATCCCACCCTCCCACCCGCAACTTGGTCGCAAGACATCTTCAGACAAGACCGTGACGGTAGGTACTGCGTGGCACTTGGCCACGACACCGATGCCGACGACGACAGCGACATCGACGACGACGGCGCCGCCGACAGCGACTGCGACGACACCGACGACGTCTCCAATGTTTTCGACGACGACAACGACGACGACGACACCGACGACGACGACAACGACGCCGACGACGACGACGAAGACGACGACGACGTCGCCAACGGAGACGACGACGAGGGAGGAGAAACAACGACGACGGCGACAACGACGACAACGACGATGGAGGAGGGAGGACGGCGACGACGCCAACGACGAAGAAGGAGGAAGGACGGCGACGCCGACGACGACAACGACGAGGGAGGAGGGAAGACGACGACGACAACGACGACGAAGACGACGACGACGACGCGACGAAATAGGAGGGACGACGACGAGACGCCGACGACGGACGACGACGACGAGGGAGGAGGATAACGACGAGGGAGGAGTGAAGACCACGACGACGACGACGACGACGACGACGACGAAATAGGAGGGACAACGACGAGACGCCGACGAAGACAACGAGGGAGGACGACCACGGCGACAACGACGACGGAAACGACGACGACGCCAAAGACGACGAGGAAAGACAGAAGACGACGACGGCGACGACGACGACGACGACGACGAGGGAGGAGGGAGGACGACGACGACGACGACGACGCAAGAGCGCGCGCGCACAATTTTGTTGTAAACCCGTGTTGCGAAACCTTGTGTTTTTGTAAGTTTTTTGGACGCACGATTTCGAAATTCTTCCGAAACCGAAGGTTTTTGAAGGATTTCGGCATACGCCCGCGGCGACGCGCGCGCCTGCACTTCGCACCATTTTTTGCAGAGGATTCTCGCGACGGCACACGCGCAAGAGCGTTCGACAGATTTCGACATGCGCGCGCGAAGCCCGTTTGGTAGCATTTTGTGAAAATCTTGGAAAACCTATGGTTTTTCTTAAGATTTCGCAAGAGCTCGCGCGTAAGTTTGTTTTTGAATCAGCGTTGCGGAACCATGTGTTTTTTACATGTTTTTTTTTTTTTTTTTTTTTTGAAATTTAATTTTGAAATCTCTCCGGAACCGAAGGTTTTTGAAGGATTTCGGCATGCGCGCACCGCGACGCGCGCGCGTGCACTTCGTCGCATTTGTTGCAAGGGATTCGTGACAAAGTGCTGTGTTAGAACAAAACATGTCACCGCATAGATTGTTTTACAAGGGAACCGCAGGGGGGGGAACCCGGCTTGGCTGGGATGGTATGAATTCATATTTAGGATGGACATGCGGTCAGAATCATATGTACTTTACAGCACGCGCGGGGGAACCGATAAGTCCAGGGGGGTGGGGGGGGGGGTAGAATCTATTAGTCTTTTAGAAAGGAGAATCTGCGGCGCAGTAAAGGTGGTGTAGTATTTGTGGTGCCAGAGACGTCGAGAACTGCATGCATCCCATGCAATCTATGTGCCGAGTCGAAAAAAAGCGCGGGAAGGTGCAACGCAAAGAAATGCTGTGCAATTCGATGCCATGCATTGCAGCGCCTCAACAAACGACGCAAGGCAACTTAGAACACTGATAAGCAACGCACTGCAATGCTAAGCATAGCAACGCAGTGCAAGAACACGAGGAGCAGCGCAATACATTGAAATGATTTGCAGCCCGACGCAATACAACGCAAAGCAATGCAAGTGGCGCCTGGCGGCGGCGACGGGCAGTGACGGGCGACCACCAGGGGCCCATCATGGGTTCAGTAGCTGTCACTGGGACTGGTCGTATGTCGCCGTTCTCGGCGCGCGAAGCGCCCAGTATTTCAAACGATAGTTCCCCCGCCCAAATGCGGCCCAAACGCGATTGCTGTTCAGGAGATGTTGCCACGCAGTTGTGAACTTATGAGCTGTTGAGGTGTTCCCGCCAGCGAGCACGGAGTGATTATATGCGAGTAAATGAGCAATCGACTCATGCGTTATGGACGGCTCACCCTGGATGTGAAACTCACGATAAGATGTGTGCCTTGGGTGCCAAAGAAGGGGCTGCTAATACAACATTACACGATGCATCGACGCCTTCCGCCTCCCGCGCCGCGCGCGGGAATCAACCCAGACGGGGGGGGGGAGGTGACAATGGGCCGATGGCAGGGGGTAACACGAATCACATTTACCTTGTCAGTATCAAAGCACAGAAAGCAACAGTGACAGCACACGCGCGCACTATGCTGGAGGCCTCCTCAGCCTCGCAATGCACGCATCGATATCGGCAGTCTCGCTCTCAGTCCACACATCGCGCCCTCTGGCGTCTTGGACGATGCGAACGCTACCTTCAGGGTGCGGGGTATCATCGAACGCGGCGCAAACGACGTGCCGATAACATGATGCTTCCTCTGGGCCACGGAAACCTCCAAGCGCAAACCCCGCAGGGGAATACATTCACCACATACGGTGCACTTCGACCGCTTAGAGGGGGCGCGCTGCGCGTCAAGCACGCCCAGGCGCAACTGGACAACCGAACCACCCGAGGAACTTGCTGGAGGGGCGGCAGGAGGCGCGGGGGGAGGTGGCAACGGAGGCCCTGGCGCCGCTGCCTCGCGGGGGGGACATTCGCCCTCGCTGCCCCCAGGCCCGATGGGAGGGGTAGGGGCAGCGCTGTGGCCCCCCTCGTCCCCGCACGCAGAGGGCGACCCGAACAACTCCCAAGCGACTTCATCGAAAAAAAAGTCCTCGTCGGACGACGGCTGAGGACGTGGGGCATGATCCGATCCATCACCTGGCTCGGAAGAACTAGCCTCTGCCGCCCAGTATAGAGCCCTCGCTGCCAGCCGTTCCCTCTTGAATTTCCTAGGGTCCCAGATGTTTAAAATCGTGCAATCACGAAGGTGAGCTTCGAAGCGAGACGGCCTGAAAACACCGACGCGCTCGCGCCTCAAGCTCACATCCCAGAAAACAACTTCCCAGTACATCGACTGGTCGAAACGCACCTGCAACTGGAAAGGAGCACGGTTGCCTAACTGAGCAAGCACGGGAAGACGGCGACCTTCCAGTTGCAGCTTATCCTCGAGACGAGCTCCGTCCAGAGCGGCGCAATCCAGCCGACGATCGCCATCGCCCTCCCCGCGAGGGCGGGGGAGGGCTAGACATCATGGACGCGGGCGAGGGCTCGGTATGAGAGAGGAGGCGATGGTTTGGCATGGGAGGCAAGGGCGCGGGGAAGGAATGACGCAATCAAGGGGGATGACAATGGAGGGGCGAAGGAGGGATAGCGGAGAGCTGAGGAAGGAGGGCGGAAGATAAGGATGGAGTCGGGCGGGGGGCGAGGTGATGAGGGCGAGGGGGTTAGCGTCGAAGCTCGCGCATGCGTGTCCACCTACTCGGTGCTCGCCCCCGCTCGCCCCTG
The DNA here is from genome assembly GCA_963575745.1 of Prorocentrum cordatum. Taxonomy (NCBI): domain Eukaryota; class Dinophyceae; order Prorocentrales; family Prorocentraceae; genus Prorocentrum; species Prorocentrum cordatum. The sequence continues at coordinate 126,753 of CAUYUJ010019893.1, read as the reverse complement.
CACCCCGCTGCGGGAGAGCGGGGCACCAATGCTCGGGCTCTTGCACAGGGAGAGGGCGCGAGAAGCCAATATGAGGGCGAGTGTGAGGATCGATGCGATGGCGGTGGATCCCGAGGCACTCCCGCGGTTTTCTTTCGGGGCCCGGCATGCACTAGTGATTTGAGCTGCGTTGCTGGGTGGGGGGGCCGCTGGCATTGGGGGCGGGGCGACTGGGATGCAATGCAAGAGTTAATCATACAAAGACCTGTCAGCATGCCCCATCCAGGCCCCCTCCCGACGAGCAAATCGTTGCCCGAGTGCCCCGATGCTGTGCTAGCTAATCGCTGGTGAGGCTGACGCACATCACACGCGTGCGCTTGTCTCTCCGCCCCCCCCCCCCCCCCCCGCACCCCTACTCCTGAAACGCCCTACCCCGCCGCTCCTCCCATCATCATTAGCCCTGCATCACTCATTCACTCATCGGTTGCTTGCTATGCTGATTGCCCCGATCATGCAACCCCCGCCTGTCCTGAACAAGTCGGCCCCAACTAAGCCTGTACGGCTTGAGCTTCTGGAACACCGCGTGGGCGAGGAAGAAGCCCAGCGTGTCCCTGAGCTGGTTCGGGATGTCTGAGCGGAGAGCCCTGCCGATGAACATGGCGACGACTTCGCCGCGATCGAAGGATGCATCGTCACCCGCCTCGTGCTGGAATGCTTTAGATGCCTTCTCTATGTTCTCCCGTATGCGCTCGGAGTTCCCACCGAACGGGTTGCACAGACAGCGATTAGCAGCCCTGCATAGATAAGTCGCCAGTGGGGGAGGCGTTGCTCCTGCAACCTCTGGCACGACGCTGTCCTGCACCACCCTGCACGATGCGTCGTGCGTAGCGTCGATAAGGCCAAGCGTAAGAGACACGTCATGGTTGCCGCCGCGTGCTCTCAAAGAGGCAATCTGCCCCGCCATCATCCTACACTGCGGGAACCTCGCAGACATCATGTACAAGCGTCGCCCAAGCATGGCGTTCCAATCTTCAGCGCCCCCACCATCGTGATCACGGCGGAGGTGGTGAGGATATATGCCTTCGAGTGCCGCCAGGGGGCCAGTCGGCGAGGTCTCCCGCGAAGCATTTCTCGGCGGCATCGGCCTCGGATGATGCCGGCGCGGAAGCTCGACACCTCCGAAGCGCCTGCCGTGCTTCTCGACCTCTCGCGACGAGCTGATCTGGGCCGAGGAGTGCCAGCTGCATATCCGACGACTGGCGAGCCTCAAGCGCGGGGGCGGCGCGCGGCCGCGCACCGCCGCCACCGCCGAGTGGCCCCATGTTCCCTGCGTCCCGTGCATCGTTGGCTTTCACTGCCAACTCCTTGTATTTCTGGAGGCCCTCTTCATCGAGCTCCGCGTACCTCCCGGACAACTCCCATGACTGACGGGCGAGCCGCCCCCTGCAGCCCCGCCGTCTGTTCGCCGCGAAAGGCATCCCAGGACGATAGCTTGCGAGACTTCGGCGTCGGCTCGCCCTGGCCCTGGTGGCCCTGGTCGTCGTCGCCGCCCCCGCTGGCGGCGCGTCAACGCTCGGCTCTGGCAGTCGATTTATGTCCCCACCAGCCCCTGGCCGCAGCCTCCAACTGCTCATTGATCCAATATGTGTTCAGGCCATACATATCAACAACTCGTCGTTGCACGGACCTCCCCACCTGGAAACGCCTGTTTCTTTTCTGATGGCGGTATTCGATTTGAACTGTCTCGTCTGCCATGAGAAGCGCAGTGCTCCTCAGGTCGGCCTGGGCACTGGGCGAAAGCAACTGCTTATCGTGGAAAATAACAAACTGCATAGACCATGCATCCATCCCTTTACCGCACTCGGCATCTCTCACCACCTCTGTTGCGAGCTCAGGGTTGCTGATGATCCCGAACGTCTTGTACGGATAATTGCAATGATCGGTGCGCAGCTCGCGCATGATGCAGAGGCCGCGCGACAGCATCATAAACACCTTGGCCTGCCACTCCTTAGTCATGTGCGTTGCTGGAATAGTTTGCCACGCATCTGAATCTGACATCAGCCTCCACGTCTCGTCGATGAACGTACTCTCCACGACGCCGTCGCACGCCAAAGGTAGCCGAAGGTCCCGCTTCGGAAAGGCGCCCAAGTCGACGCCGCTTGTTGAACCCTCCTGGCGAGCAGCGTTGGACTCGATATCCCTTTGCTTCTTCCCCCATCTATCTCCAGCAATGTACAACAGTTTCTCCATGACGTTGATGTGCGGGACAAGGGTTATGAACAAGGTAGCGCTATCGGCAAGCACGCTGCCAGAATCAATCCATTCGCAGACTGACCGTCGAAATCTGTGTTGCTCTCTCCTTTTTCCTCTCCGGAGTAGACGTCGTCCTTTTTTCTCCTCATGGTCTGGCATCTTGACGTCGGGCTCAATGCCGCCGTCGATGCCCTCGGCTCTCTCACAATCACCCTCCTCTCCAGGGGCGTCCTCGAGAGGTAATGGCAATGGCCGATCGCCATCGTCGGCGGCGTCGCCCACGGCAGGCGGCCCGCGGCAAGCGCGCCTGGGAATGCTGCAAAGCGTTTCCGCATAATCCCGATACGCGGTGGAGAACACGCCAAAAACCAATTCCATGATGCAGGTCCATTGGGCGGCAGCTTCGCAATGAGTCCAGCTGCGGCTGGGAAATGATCCAGGGCCGTTCCAGACTAATGCTCGGGTCCCTCTGGTAACAGGCTGCTTGGTGATGGCATCGTCGCTCTCGCCCCCAGTCGAGTGCACGATTACCTGCCCTTTGCAATATTCCCATGGCCCGTTGAACAGCGCAAGCAACTCGCTCCTGCGCACAGCATTCTCTGGCGCATCGGGTAATACACTGTTCAACGCTCGAACGTTCCACAGAGACTCGCGAAGGCTCAAGTCGTGCCTCGCGATGGTCGCCTCGCAGAGCGCGCGACGAACCGCACCGCGAAATATCTTCAAGCGGTTCTGAAGCGATAGCGACAAGGACACGTGCTTCAGTTTGGACACGACTGGCTTCATCAGGCCGCATACATCTCCCCTCGCATTACAGCACTTGTGCACGAAACACTGCGTGCGAAGAGCAGCAGCGGCAGCCTCCTTTTCTCGTGTAAGTGCTCGTGCTCGCTCAGCCCGTTCGATAGCCTGGCCCCCGTCGCTGGCCACGCACCGCTGCTGCCGCTTGAACTTCGGGCCAACGTCATCCAAATTCAACAGCTGCTGCAACAAGTCTGAACACACTTAGAATTTCGATGTTGTCGTTCGGGCCATGCACAGAAGGGGCAAGGGCGGCATCCATGTGAATAAGACCCATGTCAAATGCATGCGAACCAATGCCCCGACCACGACCTCGGACTGCAATAACTTAGCAACACCAGTGTCCCGTTCGCCAACCGTGTTAGTAGCATCATTGGGCACCTGCTCGAGCCTCTCCAAGACCTCGTCGGGCAGACCGTACAACAGATCCTGGCCGATGAGCGTCATTTCCATTGGGGTTTCGTCGTACCGCCAGCACGTAGATAGAGTATGCAGTATCCCGTCGGCAGCTGCCACTACAGTCTCACATAGCTTAGTGATGTTATCCCGCATCTGCCAATACAACAGCAACAACGAGATGCATGCCAATCGGGAGGCTGTGGAAAGCAATACTCGTCTGGAGACACCCAACCGCTTAACATGATCAGTGTACGTGTTGACTCTCAGCCATGCGCACCGCCTGGACACGATATCATCCACGACCTTGCCGAAATTCATATCTTTGGGTATGCGGTCCAGGCCCCCACTCGCCATGAGTTTCACGATGCTGGCGAATACCTTGGGCGTCCCACTGGGAACCCGATGGCTATCTGGCAGCGGCCGACTGGGCTGGTCTGCACTCCCTGGAGCAAGCTCATCGGGGGGTGGGGGTGGGTGGGCGCCGCTTTCACTCAAATCCGCAATTTCTGGCAGCAGGCAGCGTGACTGGCCCGACGCACTTTCCACGAGACGTTTTGATTGTTCTGCGATCTCCTTCAACATTTCCCTGGCAACCCTGACGGACACGACGGCTGGAGCAGGAAGCGCACTTTCCGACGCTGCTGGACGGGCTGCTTCCAAGACGGGCTGGGCAATTGATACTGCGTTCTCACATGAACGCGGCTCCGCATCTGGTTCTGGTGGCTCCTCCCCCCCGTCTGGCCGTCCGCCACTCTCACTGGCGGGAGACACCCGTCCAATCAATAATTCATCAACTTCCTGCTCAGGACCAGCTGCTGCAACAGATTGCCCGAAATCCTCGACGAGCTCACTGTTGACGTCCATGTGTTCGAACAAGCCGTCGCAGCTGGAAGAACCGTCTGAAGCCAACCAATCATCTAATCGAATTCTGGGATCGACCATGCTGCCAGGAAAATATGTTGAGCCAAAACGGTTACGGATTGATTGGGCCCCCTTGTATATTTTCGGTTTCGTTTGTCACTGTGGCTATACACCCTACCGTCCCGCGTCCACTCCTCACAAGTACATACAACCGTTCCTCTTCACACCTGGATGAGCACGCAAGCATTCCTCATAAGGCCAGACAAGCAATCCTCATAAGTCAATCTTCCCGTAGCATACGGCCATACAATCATTCCTCATTCAGGTCATACAAGCATTCCATACACGCGCGTGCCTCCGATGCGGGCTTATCGGTGCTGCTGCCCCCCCTCGCTCGTGAACAATAAAGGGTCAAACTGTGGGCCCGTCCGAGCCCCCCCTGATGCTGTCCTTCACGAGGCCGCTTCCCAATCCTCCCAAACAATGCCCTTCACGAGGCCCCCCCCCCTACTCCGATGGGCAGCGTCCCCCCACTAGACTGACCGTTGATGTTATCGATTTTTCGTCCTCATTCCTAAGTGTTTAAAAAGTGTTTGAAAAGTGTTTTCCAGAAAAACTGTATCTTATCTGTTCCTACGCAAACGAACTTCTCAACGCAGAGGCCCTCGGGGGCTGAGTGCTGCACGGGAAACAGATCGTGGCCATGGCTCGCCAAGTGTGTCACAAAAGGCGGCAGGAGGGTATTCCCCCTGAGCATAGCGACGCTGCGGATCCGTGCAGCTCTATAAGGACTGGACGGGATGAGGAGGACCATGCTTTAGGTGGTCTTTTCTCCTCTCCTTATTGTCAGCATATCACCAACCTGGCAGCCGAGCCCCCAGAAGGGGCAACATTTCAAAACCATGACTCCGTGACTCCCCAGAATGGGCAGCATTCAAACATTATGCACCAAGTCTGCCGCAAAGAGCAGGTACGGGCATGTGCGCAGGCTCCTGGGCGCAGCCGTACGTCAGCCAAGCACGTGACACAAGTGAAACAATACTTGTCGTGTTTTATTTGTTTTTCTCCATGCGAGGGGGTACCAGGTGCTGGCCGCCCTGTACACGCTCGTGCGTCGTGCTCTCAGCATTGACAGCTGTCGGCTCATAGAGCCCATGCCGCTGAGGAACAACCAAATCTTGTCTCACGCTGGAGAGACCTAGGAAAAATACGGAATGACTATGCGATGGGACTGCCTGCAATCATCCAACGCGCCATCTAGGGCGCGCGTGGTCTAGCGAACTCGCTTTGACTCCACCCCCCCCTTTCCCCTATGGGGGGAGTCCCCCAACTCCTACCCCGCCCCCGTACGTCAGCCAAGAAGGTGAGACAAGTGAAACAATACATGTCGTGAAGGGGCAAATGGATCAAAACACCCGTTTGTTCTGTTGCCGGCCTCTTGGCCCCTGGTTCTCTCCTGCACCGGGGGCAACCCCAGCAAGACCTCCCTCAGTATCACCTTCAAGCGTAACACCGGGGTCACGAACATGTGCCCCCCGAGAATCCCTGACAAGGGAGGCCACGGTCCGCACATGCTCGCACAGGCCGCTGATCCACAGAAAACCGAATTGTATCGACCCCAGCCCCGCCAAGAGCGTTCCTGGGGTGGGCTGGCTGGCTGGCTCCAGGCGCAAAGGGGGCCTGGTGGTTTTTGTGCGTGTTGTTTTTAATAAGAAAACCTATGCGAGTCTCTCTCTACGACTCCTTCTCTCTCTCTCTCTCTCTCTCATTATTTTTCTCGATGTGTTTCCGTTTCTCTCTCTCTCTCTCTCTCTCTCTCTCTCTCTCTCTCCCTGTCTCTCTACATGTTTCCATTGTCCTGCGTCAAACCTGCGCCGATCCTTCTCCCACCTAGCCGAGAGCATTTGAAACCTTCACAACAGGAACCCTTTGGAAAGCACCACAAAGGGATTCCATGTGAAAGCCTCTCAACAGGAACCCTTTGAAAGGCACCACAAAGGAGTTCCATTGGAAAGCCTCTCAACAGGTCTTCATTTGGGAAGCGCTACAAAAGGATTCCATTTGAAAGCATCTCAACAGGATTCCTTTGGAAAGCACCACAGAGGGATTCTATTGGAACGCCTCACAATCGGAATCTTTTGGAAAGCGCCACAGAAGGATTCTATTGGAAAGCCTCTCAGCAGGATTCGTTTGGAAAGCCCCACAATGGTACCATTGGAAAGCCTCTCAACAGGATTCCTTTGGCAAGCCCAACAGAGGTACTCTATGGGAAAGCCTCACAATCGGATTACATTGGAAAGCTTCACAATATGATTCCTTTGGGAAGCACCCCGAAGGGAGTCTGTTGGAAGGCCTCACAACAGGAACCCTTTGGAAAGCACCCCAAAGGGATTCTAGTGGAAAGCCTGACAGCAAGAACCCTTCGGAAAATGCTACAAAGGGCTTCAATTGGAAAGCGTCACAAAGGAAATCCTTTGGAAAACTACACAAAAGGGATTCCATGGGAAAGCCTCACAATTGGAATCTTTTGAAAAGCGCAACAAAGGGATTCCATTTGAAAGCCTCACATCAGGAACCCTTTGAAAAGCACCACAAAGGAGTTCCATTGGACAGCCTCTCAACAGGATTCCTTTGGGAAACAAAAAAAAATGAAATAAAAAAATAAAAGAAGCGCACAACAGATTGTTTCCTATAGGAAAGCCTCACATTCGGACTCACACTACAGAAATCGCAAGGCACGCAAGAGAATAGACACAAAACACACAACAGATATAAACACCTCCAAGACAAAATCCATAAACACAATACGAACACAAAACAAAAAGCAGAGAGGAGAACATCATAAGGAACAAAGCACAGAAGGAATACAAGACAACAAAGAAACACAAACATAGTAACAACCCAATAAACACACATAAAAACCAGCCAGACATAACAAACATGCAAGAGCAACAAAACACAAAAGAATTAAACACACAAAGCCAGGAAAGCACACAGTAGGAAGAAAAGATAACGAACAAACAAAAAGCACAACAAACGCAAGAAAACACACAACCAAGATTAACCCACCAATAAAAATCAACAAACAGAAATAAATAACCATTGTTTTGCAACACAAAAATCGAGCGAAAAATTTCTACTGGAACGCCTCACAATCGGAATCCTTTGGAAAGCACAACAAAGGTGTTCCATTGGAAAGCCTCCCAACATGGTTTCTTTGGAAAGCGCAACAGAGGGATTCTATTGGAAAGCCGCAATCCAAACTGCTACCGTTGGGAGGATGGCGCTGGAACACAAATCCTCACAACAGGAACCCATTGGAAACCATCACAACAGGAACCCTTTGGAAATCCTCACAACAGGAACCCTTTGGAAATCATCACAAAGGGATTCCATTGGAAAGCCTCCCAACAGGATTCCATTGGAAAGCACAACAGAGGGATCCAATTGGAAAGCCTCACACCAGGATTCCTTTGGAAAGCACCCCAAAGGGATTCTCATGGAAGGCCTCTCAACAGGATTCCGTGGGAATGCATCACAGAGGGAGGGTTCAGCGCCGCAGGTACGAACCCCTCCCGCGACCTCCTCCCTGCGACTCCTCTCCATCCTCTTCCTCCTCCCCCTCCTCCCCCATCCCCCCCTTCTGAAGGACTGCAACAACTTTGGGAAAACCATTGGAAAAAACCAAAGAAACCTAAGTGCTGGAAACGAAAACTTTAGGAAACCCATTGGAAAAACCAAAAAAACAAAAAAAAACAAAGATTCCACAGAGAGTGCGGGGATTCCCTTTGGACGTGTCCCTTCGGACGGGTGTTCCCCGCACTCTCTGTGGAATCTTTGTTTTTTTTGTTTTTTCCAATGGGTTTCCTAAACTTTCCGTCTCCACCACTTAGGTTTCTTTGGTTTTTTTGGTTTTTCCAGAATGGTTTTCCCAAAGTTCTGGCATTCCTTCAGAAAAGGGGGAGAGGGGGAGGAGGCGGAGGGGGACGAGGAGGAGGAGGAGGAGGAGGAAGAGGAGGATGATCGGGAACAGGATGAGGAGGAAGACGGAGAAGGATGAGGAGGAAGAGGAATGCGCTACGAACGAAAACACACAGAAGAGAGAGCGAGAGAGAGAGAGAGACGCATGAAACCCTCGGAGGGCCGAAAGCCCGCCGAATCATCCAGTCTGGAGCTGAAAAAGATCACGCTTAAAAACCACCAGGCCCCCTTTGCGCCTGAAGCCGGGCTGGCATCCCCCGAATCGCGCGGCCCTGACGATCGGACCCATAGATCCGAGGACCCCAAGATGTGTCAGGCGAAACGGGTCAGAGTGTCCCAAGTCAGGGCATTTCGGAGCCCGGGGTTCCGAGGATGTCTCAGGCGAAACGGGCCTGAGCACCTCGAGAACCGCATCTTGGAACCAAGAGCTGGGATGATGTCTCAAGCGGAATGAATGGGCTAGAGCACCTGACAGAAGTCAGGGCATCTCGAAGGGATTCCGAAGATGCCTCCATCGTGAAACGCAGAGTCGTGAGGGCATCTCAGGCTAAACTGGCCAGAGCACCTCACGTCAGGGCATCTCGAAAGGGTTCCGAGGCAGTCCGAGGATGTCTCAGGCGACACAGGCATGAGCACCTCAACAATGACATCTTGAAAGACAGAGTTGTGAAGATGTCTCAGGTGAAACGGGCCAGAACATCTCAAGTCAAGGCATCCTGGAACCCAAGGTTCCGAGGATGTCTGAGGTGAAACGGGCCAGAGCCTCTGTGGGGCATGCACCGAGCTCTTTTGAAGGCAATCCCTCCCTGGCACGTCCCTGGCACCGCCGTGGGGTCTGCCGGGGTCGCCCGGGGCTGCCCCTGGCGACCCAGGCACCCGGGCTCAGGTGCCCTGCCCCCCCCCCCGCCAGCCAAGGAAAGCCCTGGAGGGGTCCAGAACAGCCTCAAAGAACGCAAAGTGGGCAGCGAGGACCATGTAATTCTGATAACACACACGCCCACCTCCCAAACCGGCCATTCGAGACATCCCCGCACTTTGGGCGCGAACAGGCCTGTGAACACACTTCGCCGGCAGAACACCAGCCGGTATCACAAGTCACGATCGAGCCGAGTCTAGTCTAGCCTTGGCGACGAGGATTGCATGGAAAGCATCGACAACACAAGTACTTGTCTGACTGCGAGCACTATGATTTATCCTCCTATTCCTCCTCCTCCTCATCATCATCATTCTCCTACGTTCCTCCTCCTCCCCCTCATTCCCCCTTCTCCTCCTCCTCTTCCTCCTCCTCTTCGCACTCCTCCTCAGCAGTTGATCAGAATTGCGAGGACTTGGAACGCTGTCTTAAGCGAAACGGGCCTGCTCAGCTTGAAGTTTCGAGGGTGTCTCGACGCGCGGGACCTTCGAACAACACTCGATCTTACCACAACCATGCCCCCCTGCACCGGCCGGGCAACCCGGGAACACTCCACAACTTAACCTTTGTATGACGGCAACCAACGAGAACCTCCCATTTAGTGAGCACCCACAACTATGGGTTTCGGAACCGAGGCACATTTCGCGCAGTGCAGCAGACTATTCTAACAAAGACGTATTGAATTTGCCTGCTGGTAGGGGCCCACACGTTGCTGATACACACAACACGCTTCCTCAGTCCTTGAGACCGAACAGCGTGCTCTCGACCTTATCGAACGCCGCCTCGCCGTCGAGGCTGTTGAGATTGACGTCGAAGCCTTCGTCAAGCTCCACCATCAGAGGGAGCCACCGAAACATCAAACTCATCTGCACGATGACAGAAGCAGAAATAACGGCACGAGCATCAACTTTCGGAGGTCCGCAGGTACTTCTTGGATCGGCGCTGGACTCCCCTCCGTGGCGCGCGGACCGCGCCAGGGGCGGCGCCGGAGGCGCCGCTAAAGGGGCCAACGACGAACCAAAAAATCCGCGTGGCCCCTCGAAAAGTTGTGCTTGTGCTTGTGCCGGGTTTTCTTCTTCGGGATGAGCTCCTCTTCCGTCGGATCGCCCAGCATCCTGAAGGTCTTCGTCCTGACCTTGACCTGGTAGCCGCCGACGGTTCCCTCCCACGACATTCGCCTCCCACTGCCCCTGCTCTCAAGGCTCTTCACGCTCGACACAGACAGCGACGACCGCGTGGACCCCTTCGAGCCTTCGCACGCCCTCGCCGTCGCCTGCAGACTGCCCAGGCAGATCTCCTGGAGGAAGAAACCCTGCAAAAACCAACACACCTTCGGAGGTCCGCAGGGACCTTCGAACATGTATGTCTATGCGGTCTTTCTTTCTTCCGTTTTCCTCGTTAGCCAGGCCCTGGACTGCAGCATACTGCATCGTCGCGGCCATCGTGCCGTACCGCTCAAAGTGTGAGCCCTCCACGGATAGGATGTTCTTCCAGGACTGCCCCTCGTACTGGGAATAAAAGTCGCTCAGAACCTTGGAGATGGCCCTGCCCTGCGTTTCAGACTGGATCGATGATGGCAAACACGACCGCCCTGGAATCTCAAACAAATCTTCCAGCGAATCTCCGATCTCCATCAAATCTCCCCGCAAATTTCAAACAAATCGTGGCACCGTAAAAACCTTCTGGCGAATCCCCAAATAACCTCGCGCCTTAAGATCTTCCAACGAATCTCCAAACAATCTTGGCGCCGTAGACATCCCCAACGAAATCTTCGCCAGACATTTTTCCGTACAACTTCAATCGATGTTCTGGAGATTTATGTACGCCTAAGATTTGCCATGGATTTGCCGGAGTTCTTCCCGAGATTTCTGCACGCCGGAGACTTTCCGGAGAATTCCCTGGAGAATTTCAGGAGATTCCAGCCCCGCGGGGATTTTCATATAATTTCCCAGGGATTTGTAGCCCTCAGATTTTCGAGAGATTTCCTTGGATATTTCAGATCTCAGAGATTTTCCGGAGACTGTGGGAATGCCCACATACAACTCGGAGATCCCCCAACAGAATTGCTTGATATTGTTTCACCTAGATTGCCCTGGTCGCGTGTGCCATATTGACCCGATCTAACCTTCGTCTCGGCCCAGAACGTCTCGAATTGATCCTCGGCCATCGAAGTCACCTTGTTGTGCTCAATCTGCTCGCTATCCCGCGCGTACACAATCTGGATACCGAGCTTCTTGATGAGCTCGCCCATCCCAGGGTAGAAATTCCTGCAGGAATCGGTGACCCACGGACTCCTGGCCAAAGTCACAATGACGACCTTCCCGCGCTCGTCCGCCAACCGGAGGAGCCGTCCGGCGGCGCACGCGGCTCTCGCTAGAGCGGTCCGGACACGTACCATCTTCCCGGGACTGAGCGCCTGGTCCTTCAGACTATGATTGATGGAGAGGCCCAGATCGTGCTTGACGTATGTGGTTGGGAACAGCGTGTCGTCCCAATCGAATATGATTGCCGTCTGCGTCTTCTCCACGTACTGCGTGTACGAGATCTTCCGGCCAAACGGCGAGATGTGTCGAGTAAACGGCTCGACTGGTGTTTCCGTCTGGTGTCCTCTCTTAGCGCGGCCCCCGAGCAGAGTCCTCATTGCCTCCATGGCGGAGTGAACCATGCCCACGTTCGCCAATCCGTCGTCCCCTCCAAGCGACCCCGGGATGGCGCCGCACGGCTTGCAGAGCACGCCCTTTCTGCCGATGCTGCAGTTGTTGACCTGCCCAGACTCGTACCAATAAACCGTGCAATCCCCTGCGACTACATCGATGGCAAATATTATCCCAGGTTTGCCCACGCCGCCGTCCACGTCCCCCTCTGACCACTCCTTGGGGTTACGAACGACCAACATGTTGACCCGTGCACTCTTTGTGGTCACGACCATGCCCGGCTTCAACGTCGGCAAAGTCTCCCGTACGGACTTCATGTGATTCATTATCATTTGTGCCGCGGGTCTCCGGCTCCCCGTGCTGTCCTTGCTGCCGGTGCTAGGATGTCGGGCCAAAGCTCTGGGTATAACTCATGTCTCGCTAGCCGCGCTCTTCCGCTCATCGTGCTGGCAATGGCCGTCAGAGGATACGCCAGATTCTGCCGGGCAAGTCGACAGCGTTTCCTGTGATCCATTCTGGCTTTCCTCTGTCGGATGTATGCGCCGCTTCTCTTTTGACCAGATGCGTGGTCCTCGCAGATTGCTGAACGACTTCATCGCAACCTGGCCAGGTTCGCGGTGGCAGTCGCGAAGGCGCAGCGGCAAAACTGTCCACGCCCTGCTCCTGAGAAGGTGGGAACAGGCCCTGATAGAACCAACACCTGAGCTCAAACGACCTTGAGCTTGTAAATTCCTTGAGCCAAAATGGCTACGGAGGGCCTCTCTTGGGGCCCTCTCGGGCCGTCTTTGGCGCCTCAGGCACCGCCTTGGGGCCCTCGTGGGCCGCCCAGGGTCCTCTTGGAAGCCTCTTCGGCTATCTTGGAGCTGTCTGGGAGGCCTCTTCCTCCTCCTCGTCCCCCTCCTCCTCCTCCCACTCCAGCTCTCTCTCCTCCTGATCTTCCTCCTCCTCCTGCAGCGTGTTCCGGAAGGCTCCCGCCAGAACATGCTGTGCACAAGTGCTGTCACTGCTCCCGCCACCGTGCCCTGGGTGGTGGGTCAGAGGCCTCATGGGTGTTGGCTTGGATCTCGTGGTTGGCCTGTCGGAGACGTCGAGAAGGCAATTTCGCAGCTTCTCGGTAGCCGTTTTGGGACCGTTGTGGGGCCTCCTCGGGGCTGTTTTGTGGCCTCTTTAGGCCTCGTTTGGGCCTCCTGGGTGCCTCTTGGGGGCCTCCTGGGGCCTCTTGGGGGCTGCTTGGGGCCTCCTGGGGCACTCTTCAAGCGGGAGGGTCGAACTTTGGAGCCGTGGTCCCCCTCTTGGGCGCATCTTGGGGCCGTCTTGGGGCTCTGTTGGGCTGTCTTGGGCGACTCTGGGGCCGTCTTGGGGCCCTCTTGGGCCGTCTTGGGGCGCTCTTGGGGGCCTATTGAGCCATCTTGGAACGTCGGACAGCCGAAAAGGCTGGAAGGCCAAAATCGTTCGAAAACCTTAGTAAAATTGACGATCTCGGCCTCTTGAAACGCTCTGGAGAGGCGTCTTGAAGCGTCGTGGAGTGCCTTGGGGGGCCTCTCGGGCCGTCTTGGGCCTATCTTGGGCGTCCTGGAGCGGTCTTTCGGCGACTCGGGGCCCGCTTGAGCCGTCTTGGGAGCCTCTGGAGACCCTCCTGGACTATTTTGGATCTCCCCGGCCGCCCCGTCCTCCCATGGGGGGTCGGAGGCGGCGGCCTCCGAGGCCCAGGACGCGGAAACCCTTTAACATGATGGACCCACGAACCCGGAAAGGGATATAGACATGTGGAGCATGGACACGTTTTCATGATACCCAACTGGGCAACACCTCACGAAACATCCCACGAGACACCTCACGAAACAGCCCACGAGACACCTCACGAAACATTCCACGAGACACCTCACGAAACATTACACGAGACACCCCGCGAAACATTCCACGAGACACCCCACGAAACATTCCACGACGACAGGCACCCACTCAACCAAGGCGGTGTGGTCGTGCTGGGGAGTGGTCGTGCTGGGGTGTGGTCGTGCTGGGGGGTGGTCGTGCTGGGGGGTGGTCGTGCTGGGGGGGTGTTCGTGCTGGGGCGTGGTCGTGCTGGGGCGTGGTCGTGCTGGGGCGTGGTCGTGCTGGGGCGTGGTCGTGCTGGGGCGTGGTCGTGCTGGGGTGTGGTCGTGCTGTGGAAAGGTCGTGCTGGGGTGCGGTCGTGCTGGGGTGTGGTCTTGCTGGGGTGGGGTCGTGCTGGGGTGTGATCGTGCTGGGGTGGGGTCGTGCTGGGGTGTGGTCGTGCTGGGGTGTGTTCGTGCTAGGGTGGGGTCGTGCTGGGGTGGGGTCGTGCTGGGGAGTGGTCGTGCTGGGGTGTGGTCGTGCTGGGGTGTGGTCATGCTGGGGCGTGGTCGTGCTGGGGTGGGGTCGTGCTGGGGTGGGGTCGTGCTGGGGTGGGTTCGTGCTGGGGTGCTCCGCACCCTGTGATTTATCGATCGGGTCGTGCTGGGGTGTGGTCGTGCTGGGGTGTGGTCTTGCTGGGGTAGGGTCGTGCTGGGGTCGGGTCGTGCTGGGGTGTGGTCGTGCTGGGGAGTGGTCGTGCTGGGGTGTGGTCGTGCTGGGGGTTGGTCGTGCTGGGGTGTGGTCGTGCTGGGGGGGTGGTCGTGCTGGGGGGTGGTTGTGCTGGGGCGTGGTCGTGCTGGGGCGTGGTCGTGCTGGGGCGTGGTCGTGCTGGGGTGTGGTCGTGCTGTGGTGTGGTCGTGCTGGGGTGTGGTCGTGCTGGGGTGTGGTCTTGCTGGGGTAGGGTCGTGCTGGGGTCTGGTCGTGCTGGGGTGTGGTCGTGCTGGGGTATGGTCGTGCTGGGGTGGGGTTCCGTTGCATGGGGTGGGTCGTGCTGGGTCTGGTCGGCTGGGGTGTGGTCGTGCTGGGTTGGTCGTGCTGGGGGGTGGGGTCGTGCCATTTCGCTCGAGACATCCTGCCAAATTCCAGGAAATCGGTACATAAAAACAAGAATAGTCGGACACTCATCGAAATTCCTTCGCGCGGGTTCGCTTTTCGCGTCGCGGCGGTCGGCTCTGCCAAACCAGCGTTTCGCTCGAGAACATCCTCGGCAAACTCTGCTAGCAAGCGTTTCGCTCCGAGACATCCTCACACCGAATAAGTGGCCCCCGCACCCTGTGATTACTCGATCGGGATTTCAAAAACAAGCGTTTCGCTCGAGAAATCCTCAAATTTTAATTCGCCGGCCTCCTTCGACCTCGTTATTTATCAGGGAAAAAATTCGCCGGCCTCCCTCAAGTTGGCACCGGGGGACAGGTTTACCTACTAAAAGAGAACCCTGGGCCCACGCCCTTTCCGGGAAAAACACTAGGAAAATGAACGCCAGTTACCCCCATGGAGGCTCTTCGTCGGCGCTCTTGGACCGTTGGAAGCTCGAAAACGCGAGAAGCCAACATGATGGACCCACGAACCCGGAAAGGGATATAGACATGTGGAGCATGGACACGTTTTCACCACTTTGATATTTATCACGGAACAAGTCGCTTTTGAAAACTCATACTCTCGTGGGGCAGCGGCTGAGGAAACCTGAACGGCCTGAGAAAAGGAATTCCCCGTCGTGCCAGGCCATGCATATATTCTCTTGGAGAGATACTGCACTCATGCGCCGCAGCTCTTTCTTGAACTGCTTTGTATGCCAATTGCACACCAACCTCTTCGGCAGCTTCGCATTGATGCGTTTCAACGTATGCCGCACGCGATTCTCATTGGCCACGTGCCGTTTCGTGTGGTCTTTCTCCTCACCATACCAGCAAAAGAACAATTTATTTGCATTGGGGCCTGCAATGACGAGAGCCTGCCACTGCTCAGACCACGCGAATAACTGAGACGGCATTTGCATGTCCGCACAACCCAGCGGCGCTAACATATTTTTGATTATAAATCGAGTCGAATCTTCTCCTCCGAAATCACGTAGAGATAACATGTGCTGAAAAGCCTCGTCCACGCTACTGGCTTTGGCAATGCCAACCAATGCTTTCAATTTATCCCCTTCGAATGTATTGAGCACTGCCGCCGCGCACGTGGCATTCTGTCCTGGGCCAACGCTTACAAAATACCTTGAATCGGACGTCTTCCCGTCACCACATGGCCCCTTATGGTTTTGGATAAACGAAAAGACATCATCCATCTCTGTCAAGCGCGGGGCTTCGCTCTCCAAGAAAAAGGTTGCAACCGAGCGGCTTCTGCCCGACCACACCAAGAATGTTGTGCGAATCGCGCCCATCTTGTCCTTGAGAGTCCGCGCGCCGGCACTCAAGCGATCATACAACGGTAAAAACCCTTGAATGTCATCTTCCAGATGAACGTTGTGGCGCTGGCTGTGGATAAAGTCAGATGCCAATGAGCACTCTGGAACACCCGGCGTCATCAATTCGCGCACCCGGTTCCTCCTTAGCATCATGCGATGAAACTTGGAGGTGCTGATGTCACCGCCGTCGACCGTGGTCTCTAAGACAAAATCTTTAAATTCTTGCAACAGCGTTTCACTGTGCTCACCATCTTCGCCCTTGTGTACTTTGAAAGCTGCCCTTAGCTCACGGCCCATGATGTAAACCAAAAGAATGTCATCCATCAAGCCTTCCCAATCATCACGCCGCTCTCCTGGGTTATCGAACAGGGCTTGGTACGAGCCTCTAGAAATCGCGCCCATTTTGCTCCTTTTGAGAACGTTAGCTGCATGTGCCCATTTGACTTTCCCCGGGTTGTTCAATGCAGCCTTGCTGACCTCGTCGAGCCAAGGGCGACGCCCCGTCTTGTTGATTGCTTGCGGCGCTAGCGTGACACTCACAAGCTGGTAAACATCTGCTGGGAGATGCGCAGAGAAAAAGTGAAGTACGTGCGCTTGCTTTGCTAAAGACTTCCACGTGACATGCACCCTCGATTTTTCTAACCAGGACGTCTTGATCGCGCACTGGCGCGCTTCTGACCGAGCACGAATGCAGCCATGAACTGTCTGCGCTCGCCTGATAGATCCACAATCAATTATCCAATGAAATCCAGAGGGCGCCGCCATGCACGTAGAATAGCAAAATAACAAGTCCTCGAAGTCGGACGCCGCAGGGCGCTTCCGCGCCAGCATGGCGCCCGGCGAAGCCGCCCGGCTGACCCTGGGGGTGCAATCGCCAGACGGCCCCGGGGCCGCGCGGCTGACCCTGGGAGTGCACGCGCCACGCGGCCCCTCCGCGGGCAAGCGCGCACCGGCCGCAAGGCCTCTCCAACAACAGTTCGTCGCAAATGCACAAAGATATTTGAGCCAAGAGCCAAAATGGCTACGACATGTTCAATACAATATTAAGAGAGGGTGGACATGGGCTGACCCTGAGGGCGCACTGCCCGGCGGAGAGGAGGAGAAGCGAACGGGGGGGCCGGCTGACCCTGAGGGTGCAATGCCGGGGCAGGAAAAGACCGAGGACGAGGGCTGACCCGGAGGGTGCAATGCCCGGCGGCGAGCAGGAAAGGATAACGGTGAGACCGGCTGACCCTGAGGGTGCAATGCCGGGGAAGGAAACGCGCGGGGGCGGGGGCTGACCCTGGGAGTGCACTGCCCAGCGGAACGGAGGAGAGGCGAACGGGAGTACGGCTGACCCGGAGGATGCAATGCCGGCGCAGGAAGACAGCGAGGACAGGGGCTGACCCCGAGGGTGCAATGCCCGGCGGAGAGGAGGAGGCCGACCCGGGGGCAGGAATCCTAGGGCGGTGCGGGAAAACGACAGGGCTGCTGGCCTACTCAGAAACCCAGGGCGCGGAGCAAAGAGGCAAGCTCGGATCTGCCGCAAGCGCCTGCACAGCGCCCTCCTTGGACAATTTCTGGCGCTCCAAGACAGCCCAAGAGGCCCCCAAGATCGCCCCAAGACGACCCAAGACGGCCCCACGACGACCCAAGAGGCCCCCAAGACGGCCCAGGAGGCCCCGAGGACGGCTCCAAGAGGGAGCCCATACGGGGGACCCGAACGAACATATCCAGCCCTCCGCCAGAAGGGCGCCCAGGAAGCCCCAACGAGGCTCCCAAGAGACCCCAAGAGCCTCCCAAGAGGCCGCCAAACTACCCCCGAGAGGCTCCCGAGAGCGCTCGTCGTCGTCGTCGTTCAGGGTCGGCGGCACCGGCCGCAAGGCCTCTCCAACAACAGTTCGTCGCAAATGCACAAAGATATTTGAGCCAAGAGCCAAAATGGCTACGACATGTTCAATACAATATTAAAGCAAGCGACGATTGCAATACGCCCCAGCACCCGGGAAGGACCTCTTGGGGGCCGCCTTGGAGTGGCATTCCTAAGGAGCTGTCGCCGTGTATTTCTATCCCCGATGCTGGAGCCAACCAAACAACCGGCCGCCCCAGTTTTCAATGCGCACAGCCACAATCGTGCAAAATACATGGGGAAATCCATATCCAGAGCAGAAGCCCTCCGACACGAAAAAGTAGATTATCAGGAAAAAGCTACTTTTTGAGAATTTTCGCGCATCTCGTTATGTCGCATGAAACGCAAGGAATCCTTGAGATTAATGCCAGCCGCTCTTGAAAACTCGGCGTCCTCTTGGGGGTTTTCTTGGGTTGCTGCGGGCCCCCCGGCTTCCTCCTCGTTCTCATTGTTCTCTCCTCCTCCTCCTCTTCTCCGCCTCCTCCCCCTCCTCCTCCTCATCCTCCTCATCATCATTCTCATCATCATCATCATCATCATCATCATCATCATCATCATCATCATGATCATCATCATCATCATCATCATTCTCATCATCATCACCATCATCATCAGCATCATCATCATCCCCCTCCTCCTCCTCCTCCTCCACATCGTTCTCCTTCTCCTCCTCTTCCTCCTCCTCCTCTTCCTCCTCCCACTCCTCTTCCTCCTCTTCCTCTCGGAGGAGGGCACCGTGAGACAACCCTCCTTATACCCGCCTGGAACCCTCGAATGGGGTGGATAATCTGCGATCCTTCGCGCGGGCGACGACGAAGACGGGGTTCGAGAGATCAAGGGGGGAAGATTGCATTTCCCGCCGCGCTGTCGGGCCAGCTGCCCAGATCTGCGCGGCGAAAGCAGGAGCGGCAGAGCCGGGCGAAAGACGCGGGGGCGAGGGCTGACCCTGAGGGTGCAATGCCCAAGCCTGCGCCGCGCGGAGAGGAGGTGATGCGAACGGAAAAATCGGCTGACCCTGGGGGTGCAATGCCGAGCAGGATGAGAGCGAGAAGCGCGGCCCGGGGCGCATCCGGCTCCCAGTGCACTCCAGCTCCCGCCAAGCAGAGCAGGGACAGACGAGGCCTGACCCTGGCGGTGCAATGCCGCGCAGCACAGAGCCGACCCTGAAAGCGCAACGCCTGGCGCGGTAGAAGGAAGACAAGGGCTGACCCTGAGGGTGCAATGCCCAGCGGAAAGAACGAGGCGGAACGAGAAAACCGGCCGACCCCGGGGGCGCAATGCCGCGGTCAGCGGTGGACTCTGTAGGCACACCAGTCGGAGATCTCCCTCATCCGGTCGAGCTCGCTCCCGGCCCTGTCCGCGGCGCCCATCTGCGCCGAGCCAACGTGGCCGAGGAGGTCCTGCACCTCGCTGGCTTCAAGGGCGAAGACCGCCGAGTGCAAGGAGTCGCAAAGCCAGGCGGCGTCGCCGTCTCGAACGGCCTCTGGAGGTCGAACGAGCGCGATCCAATGTCGAGGGCATGGCTGGTGCAGGATGACACCCAAGGCGTGGTTGCCGTTGAAGACAGCCAGACAGCTGTCGGAGTCCCCCACGGCGAGGATGGCGTCCTGGTGGTCCGCGCCCTGCAACAAATCGAAATGGCACCCGCGCTCTGCGAGGTTCTGACGCAACCCCCCGTCGTCGAAATCCCCCTCGGGGTAGAGTCCGTCTCCCGCGCCCTGCCGGAACTCCTCGGCCGACAGCTGCGGCATGCCCGCGTGGCCCAGGCAATGGTTCACCGCGAAGAAACCGCACGTGAGGCCCAGCTGGGTGCCGGACGCGGGATCGACCTCGCCCATGAGAGGATTGTTGAACCACGCGGGCGCGCTCCTTCGTCGGCCGATGGCGCGGCCGAGCAAGGAACAATGCCAGCCGCCGGCGCTGGCCGAGGGCGCCGACGGCAGACTCGACTGCGTCGAAGAGGCTGGCGCCGCGCCAGGAACCGCGCAGGCCCGCTCGCCCTCGTCCCCGGCGCCCTCGCCGCGCGACCGCTTCCGCCGCAGCGGAGCGCCCCCGGGCTCGTCGGGCGGCGCGGTCGGCCGGTCCGTCTTCGAGCGCAGGTCCTCGCGCGGCCTCTTGCCCCAGAGTCTCCTCCGCGGGGCCGCGTCGGGCCTCGCCTCGGCCGAGGCGCTTGCGACGGGCCGGGCGCAGGCGGCGCCCGCCCTGATCCAGTCCTCGGCGATATACAAGAATCTGCCCTGGCGGTCGGGGTCCAGCGGGCACTCCGGCACGTCCTCCCAGGCCGGCGCCCCCAGCTCCTTCTGCGCGCGCAGCATCCTGCGCGAAGTCCTCCTGCTGAGCGTCGCAGCCGCGCCCAAGAACTCGACGAGGTAGTCCGGCGGCCCTTGCTCGAGGATCGACCAGTCCAGATCGCCGGTGCTCTCGTCGAGCGGGAAGTTCTGCAGCAGCATCCACTCCAGCTTCCTGGCTCTTCCAAGGATCATCCAGACGTGCTGGAAGTACTCCCCCCGGCGATCCTCGCCCTGCATCGTGCCAGGCCGAAAGAGGTCGACGACGAAACCTTGGGGCTGGCCCTCGGGCCCGCGGATAGTGCGGCCCTGGATGCTCTGGAAAGTGAGCTGGTCCTCGGGCGCCCAACTGAGCTGCGTGCGCGCGACCTGCAGCCCCTTCTTCTGCTTGCTCTTGACGACGAACTGCTTGGCCCGAGGCGCGCCCGGGTGATTCACCGTCTGCACGCGCGCGACGGGCAACTCCCACTCGTCCTGCACAGGCTCCAGATGGAACACGCCCCGCTTGCCCAGGCCAGTGTAGTCCACCTGGTCGAGATCTGCAAACGCCCGCGGCGCGTCGCACTGCCGACGCGAACTGATATGGATCGCAAGGTCGCGCTGCCTGAACACGCGAGCAGCTCGAGCTCAAGATCCGATTCAGTTCTGGATTCCAAAGAGGGGCCTCGGTCCCGCGAGAGGGCCCAGCCCCCTTCCCTCGCCCCCCGCAGTCGCGGCCCCCCTGAAGTTCGGCGCGGTCGTTTGCAGAGCTCGCCAAGGGGCCCACCGTGCTTCCGTCCCAGCGAATCTCGAGATGCACGGGGAGATAATCGCAAACAACGAATCCTCGCTGCCAGCAAGGGTGATTCGGCGAGGGCCGTTCAGAACCGCCGCCGAGATTCTCCCCGAAGCCGAATCGCTCCCGCGGGTGAAAGCGGATGCCCACGACCTCGCCCGTGGCCTCCTGCACCAGCTCCGGCCCCATGACCTTCTTCGTGAGCCGCCCTCGCATGCCCAAGTAGGCCGCGCACATGCCCGGCAGGCCGTTGCTCTTGGAGAGGTTCATGAACTTCAGCGCCTCGAGGTACATGTCTCGGTCCTGGTGGTGCTTGAAGCGGTCCACGGCCTGGAAATAATGGACGAGCTGCCCGCGCGCCCCCGAATGCGCCGCGCTGAAGCCGTGGCGACGAAGATCCGGCCGGCCGTCCTCCCCGTTGAGCAAGGCCCTGGGGCCAGGGCAGACCCTCGCGGAGGCGAGCACGTGGAGCTGCTGCAGGCGCGCGACCTGCTCCCACTGGATCGCCGCGCGAGCGCCGAGGGCGAAGAAGCCCCGAACGCCCTCCAGTTCGTAGTCCATGGACATCCTCGGGTCGTCGGGGCCCCGCTGGACGCGATCTCTGATCTTCGCGCGCAAGTCGTCAGGCACTCTCGCCCCGCCCGGAGTGCGCATGACCTCGAAGAGCAGCGGTAGGTCCTCGTCGAGAAAGCGGTGCGTGCCAGTGAAGACGACCACGTCGGAGGCCATCTTCCTGAAGACCTTCCAGCCGTCTTCGTCCTCGTCCGTGATCTTCCGCGGCACGCCGGGGACGCGCGCGCGGGCCAGCAGGGCTTCCAGCAGCGTGTGGATGCAGACCGGGTTGATCTGCATGAAGTCGCCCATGATGGCCTGCACGGGGACCTGGCCGAAGGGCTCTTCGATGGCCCTCGCCACGCACAGCCGCAGCAAGTCCTTGCGGCCGAAAGTCGCGCGGCGACTCAGGCCCGCAAGGAGCGGGGGGGACGCCAGGCCGATCTCGTCGGCGAGGAGGAGCACAAGGTACTCCCACTCGGCCTCCAACTTCTTCTTCGCCCTGGTGTTGGGTTTCATTTTACTCGCCGCGAGAGACTGCTTCCGCGTCAGCTTCGCCGCCGCGTGCATGGTCTTGCCGCCGAGGATGCGGGCGGCGCTGTTGGCCGCGGCCACGAGCTTCAGCCCCCTGTGCCCGAAGACACGCACGACCACCTTGTTGACCACCTCGGTCATGCAATACGTCTTCCCCGAGCCCCCCGGGCCGTGCAGGAAGACGCGGCGGACCTGCACGTCTCTCGAGGCCGCTGCGAGGCCCGCGGCCGTGGACAAGCTGTCCAAGCCGTCCGTCTCAAGGGCCTTCTGCCACAGTTGTTGTATCGGTTGAAGGAGGAAGAGCGTCACCAGGTACTGCTCCTTGCTCTTCCAGACCCCAGACTCGGCGATGAGGGTCAGCGCCGCCTGCAGCGGGGAGATCGGCACATCCTCCGGGCCGAGGCGCCTCGACGGCGCGGGCGCGTCGGAGAAGGCCGCCGCGGCGACGGGCAGATCCGCGCCCGCGGCCTCCAGATTGTCGTCCTGGGCGGCCCTCTGTTCGCGGATCGCGTCCTGGTTCTTTTTGGCGGTCTGCACGTCAGCAGGAGTCATCGCCGCCAGCCGAGGGGCGCGCTCGGGCACGGCGCAGGGCTGCCGAACGCAGGCGTAAGCGCGGCGTTGCAACTGCAAGAACGTTTCCATCAAGGCTTTCTTGTGCGCTCCCACGCGACTGCTCTTAGCCGCCTGGGCCGCCGCCGTCCGGTGCACGACGTCGTCGAACTCGTCCTCTGCCAGCCTCCAGCGAGGTCTCATGCCCTCCTTGTCCTCTCGCGCGTCTGCCACTTCCTGGCGCTCCTCCGCGGAGGAATCTTCACCTGGCAGAGCCTCGTCCAGGCCGAAGACCCCGTCATCGTCGGAGCGATCTCCGCCGAGCTCCTCCTCCGCCACCGCGTCGCTGGGCCCCCTTGCCGGCTTCGGCAGCCCGCGGGCCTCGGCCATGTACTCCAGGCGGGCGGCCACCTCCACGTGCCGAACAGCGAAGAACATCTCGGGGGTCAGCTGGTCGTCGTGAACTCCAGGACAGGCGCAGGCGATCGACTCGCCCTCGAGGGCCGCCCGCTCGTCGAGCCGAGCGCGCTCCTCCTCCGAGCCGGCGACCCCCAGGCGCCGCCCGTCGTCGCCGCGGACGTCGCCCGCGAAGCGCAGCACGGCCCAGGCGAGGTCCACCGGGAGGGCCATGCGCCAGCACACCGCTCCGCGCGACGGCCGCTGCAGATCGGCGCCTGCGACGGGGGTCGGGATCTCGCGGCGGCGGCACCACGTGCCGTCCAAACCAGGATCCGTCGCATGGCGGCCGCCGCAGAGCAACGGCAGGAAACTCTCGTGGACCGGGCCCCCGCGCACGGTGCCGGGGAGATGCCAGTAACGGATGGCGGTTGTGTCGTGCAGCACGGGGCATTGCCGCGAGCGCTGCAGGGCCTGGTCGGCCCGCTTCGCCAGGACGAGCTGCTCGGCGCGATACGCGCGCCAAGGTCCCAGGAAGGAGAGAGGGGCGCGACCCCTGGCCCGCCCCCCCTCCCTGCTGCGGGACGCGCAGCAGAAGTGCTGGGCGAAGTGCACCTGGCGACAGCTGTCCGGCCCCGGGCACGCATGCGGCCTCAACAACACCTGCTTGAAACAGGCGTTCGTCTCCGGGTCCTTCTCTTCGGTCGGCATCGTGAAGCCGGAGATGTACGGCGCGGCCGGCGCGGCCCGCAGCTGCTGGACGTAGTCGGCATGCTTCCCGTAGTGACCGGCGAAAGCGTACTCGTCTGGCGCCAGGGCGTTCGGGTCCCCGGGCACGACGCGCACCCACATGCCGTAGTCGTAATACGACATGGAGGCCAGGGGAGTCTTCGCCGCTCGACCCGACGCGCCGAACTCGGCGGAGCCGCGGTGCAAGTAGTCGTCGTAGTAGCTGTTGCTCTTCAGGCGGACCCCCGCGTTTCTCTGCTGCGGCTCGTCCGTGGCCTCCTCGGCCAAGAAAGGGCCGCGCTCCCCGCGCGCCGCGAAGAGATCGTCTGTGGGCGCGCCGCCCGCGGCCGCGACCTGCGTGGAGGCAGCAGAACCGAGCTCGGCGGCGACGCTGGCCGGCGGCGGCGCCGGGCGCGCAGCTGACCCTGCGGGTGCAATCGCTGCGGGGCGCCTCCGCGGCCCAGCCGGACTCTCGCCGCGTGTGCCCAGCGGCGACGCATGATTGCGCGGTGCCTCTGGGATGTCTGAAGCCTCGTCGGCGGCGTCGCCGTCGGCGCTCTCGTCGCGCTCCTCAAGCTCGCTATCACAATCGTCCGGGTCAGTGGCCTGGCTGTCCACTTCCGCGGCGTCGAGGAGCACCGTGGCCTCGTGCAGCTGCTCGCGCTCGTCGAACCCCTGCCGAATTCGTCGGCTCTCGAAGGCCAGCCACATGGCGTTCTTCATCATCAACTGCCAGGTGGAGTGGGAGCGCAGCACCTCGCGTCGGGTGAGCATCTGCATGACCATGAGGCAGTTCCCCTTCACGATGGCCTGGTTGGCAGCGGTGGCCTGTCGGATCAAGCGCCGCCGAGCCTCGTCCTGGACCTGAGGCAGGTCGAGCTTAAGATCCAAATCAGTTCGTTGAGGCGTCGCCCCTGGCGTTCGAAATCTGCGCGAGCTGATCTGGACGTGAACGTTGAAATGCCGAGGCGCAGAGCAACAAATAGCCACGCATCCAAGAGGAAAGAAAAGAAAGAAAGAAAAAAAAATAGAAAAGAAAAAAGGAAATAGATAAAAAAAAAAATAAAAAAAAGAAAAGAGAAAGCAAAAAAACAAAAAAAAACAAAAGGAGAAAAGGAAAAAAAAAAAAAAAAGAAAAAAAACCAAAAAAAAAAAAAAAAAAGAAAAAGAGAAAAAGAAAAAAAAAAAAAAAAATGAAAAGAGAAGTAAAAAAAAGAAGGATAAAAAAAAAAAAAATAAGAGAAAAAAGAGAAGAAAAAGAAAAAAAAAAAAAAGAAAAAAAAAAAAAAAAGAAAGAAAAAGAAAAAAGAAAAAATAAGAAAAAAAAAAAAAAAAAGAAAAAATAAAAAAAAAAAAAGAAAAAAAAAAAAAGCCCGGGGTTCCCTTCAGGAACTTGCGCGCCCGGGCAGCTCGAGCTTAAGATCCAACTCAGTTCGTGGAGAGGTTGCCCATGACGGCCGACAGCGTCGCAAACTGATTTGGATCTTCAGCTCGAACTCCCTGGGCCCGCAGATTACAATAGGGAGCCCGGCCCCGCGCCGTGTCGAGGCGCAGAGAACCGCGCGAAATCAGAACGTGCGTTCTCGACATTTGATCTTCACGTCCGCACGGGGGGCGGGCGGGCAGCGCCTTGAAACCTGCGCAGCTGGTGAGAGACAGGCTTCCGATATCAGCGCGAACTGATTCGGGTCTTAAGCTCGAGCTCCCCGCCCCCTCGATTTTCTGCGGAATTCCCACCGCCCTCCGACCTTGCTCAGCGCGGGCCCCCTCGCCGACGGCTTCGGCACCGGCGCTGCCCCCTCCGCCTCCGCCGCTGCCGCCGCCTCTTCCTCGGTGCGGAGCCGCTCCTCCAGGCGCCGAATGCCGTCGCGAACCGCGACCAGGAGCGGCGCGCAGGTCATGTTCGGCTTCGTGGAGTAGTCGCAAGCGTAGAACATGGCCTGAACGGACTGCCTCATAATGGTGACGGTCAGTGCTTTGATACTGCGCCTGAAGCGCTCGGCCGGGCCCAACCTCAGATACGCCGCCCTGCGAGCGGCTCGCTGTTGCCGGAGCCTCATCTCCGCCTCCTCATATTCCAGCTCTGGTTTGTTGGCCCTCTTGCGGGCGGCCGCAAGCTTCTCCATGTTCGCGGCGAAGCTTGCCTCGAACTTCTCGTCCTCCTCCGCCTCGAGCGAGGCCTCGTCGTCCGCCGAGAGGGGCGGGTCGCGCAGCCTGTCCCGCATCTGGACATCAAATCCGTCAACGAAAGTGCGCATCATACTCTGGAAGTCCACGTTGCAGTTCAGCGCCGTCTGGGCCACGCCGTTGGAGCTGCCTTCCATCGGGTTCCAGCGAATGGGCATGACCAGACCCAGCTTCCCACGGTCGGGATCGACGTTGACGACCGGGCCGAGTTTGCGCCCGGGGCGCAGGGGCACGGGCGCGCCGTCCTCGTCCAGGGGGAACATATCCGGCTCCGGTTCCCCTGGCCCCCGCGGCAGCACGAGGTCTTTGCCGGTCCGCGCCAAGGTCACCAGCTTCTTGGAGCGCTTCTGCTGCGCCGAGGAGTCCCCGCCGTCGCCGACGCGGAGCCAGAGCTTGACGAAGTGGCAGAAGTTGAAGCGGCAGTGCCGCGCGAAGCGCATGGACTTCTCGACAACGTACTTGAAGCACGTGTCCTTGTGCTGGTGCATCTGGCCCACGGCGATGTCCTGGCGGTAATCCTCGGCGTAGCGCGCGGCCCAGGCCGCCGCCTCCGCGCTCCGGCCCGCCGCGGTCTCCAGGTCGTCGCCCGTGGTCGGGCGCAGCAGCCTGTAGTGCTCGAGGCGACAGAGCTGGGCGCCCGTCTGGGGCACCATGTATTCGCTCATGGGTCGCGCCTCGGGCGCCAAGGACATCCGATGCCGTCGGAGGTGGTGGTCCTCGAATGGGGGCTCTGTGGCCAAGAAGACGCGCCGTTTCTCCGGCTCGTCCACGTCGTGCTCCAGCTCCCCATCCATGCGGCAATCCCGCTGCAGCTTCTCGGAGAAGGGCGTGTTCCTGGGCTCGGGCGCCCGGTCGGGGTCGTCGGTGAGGAGCAGCGGGAGCACGGCCGCTGAGTCCAGCTGCATGGACTGCACTGCGGCCAAGGTCTTCTCCTGCCACACGCGGAGCCGCTGCCGGATCTCCTCGGTCTCCCTGTTGAGCACGCACCGGAGCCACTGCTCGGACTGCGCGTGCACGAACCTCAGGAGGATGTGCGGGTGGATGGACAGCCGGGCCTGCTCCTCGATGGGCCCGTGCAGCGCCGCCAACATGAGGAAGGCTCCGCCCGTGCACGAAGTGGCGAAGCCATCGGGGAAAGCCGCCCCATCGCAACGGCCGTTGTGGCGCAGACTGCCGTCCCAGGGGCCGGTGCCCAGCACGTGCTCGCAGAAAAGCTGCATGCTAAAGATGAAGAAGCGGGCCTGGGCCACCGGGTCCTGCGCCACGATCTGGAGCATCTTCCGCGCGGAGGGCATGTCCGGGGCTTCCGCGAGGAGGTCCACGGCGCGGGTCTCGCAGCCCCCCGCCGCGTGCAGGGCAAGCAAGATGGGGCTCCGCACGTCCGCGACGTTCGGAGTCAGAAAGCCACCGGCGCCGCCGAACATGAGGGCGAAGCCGTTCTGCTCGTGGCGCAATTTCGCGCGCGCGCCGTCCGAGCCGAGAACTTCTGAGGTGAACACCATGAGCTCGGAGAGCGCGTCTTTGACGTCCTGGTCCACGGCGGGGGACCGCATCGCGTCCTTCAGGGACGCATTCGGCCCTAGGCTCTGCACGGCGGCATCGAGCTTCTCCGTGGAGGCCGCGCAGATCTTCTCCAGGCGCTCCTGGAAGCCCGTTCTGTGCACGTGGCCCCTGGCCCTGCGGATCTGCTCGATGCGGCGCCCGGCGTCGTAGTAGCAGCAGATGAGATCGCGGTCGGCCCCCCAGCGCGGCTGCTCGGGCGCGACGTAGCGCCGGCACGCCTCTCTGCACTGCTGGCAGACGCAGGAGCCGCCGGAGGGGCGAGACTGCCCGGTCGCGCCGGGCCCGTCCGCGGCGGTCTCGACCCACGCCTTGCAAGCGGCGGCCGCGGCCAAATCTTCGGGCGTGACCTGGTACACCAGCTCCTCGCGGAGCAAGTGCATTGACGTGCACTGATGGAACGACATGGGCGCAGTCCTGGACAAGCCGAACACGCCGTCGCCGTACGGGAACTTGTCGGGGAAGCACATGGACCAGAGCTCGGGGCTGTACATCGAGAGCGGCTGTGCAGCAGTGCCCTGGGCATACCCTTCCATCGCGCCTCCGGGAGCCGCCGCCCGTTGGCCCGTCTCCTCCAGGGCCGTCACCGTCTTGTGGTGGTGGTGGATCCTGTCCGCCAAGCCGCGATCCAGCATGCCTCTGGCGCTGACCTGAAGCTGCTTGATGAGGCGCCGGCGCGGGTAGCCCATGCCGGAGGCCTCCTCGCGCATGGAATCCTGCAGAGCCTCGAGCTCACCGTGCACCTTGCGGATCGCCTGGAGCTCGTCGAGGTCGCCGCCGGTCGCGGCATCGGCGCAGAAAGACATCGCCGGGAGCGCCTCGGCGGGGAAGTCCGGGTCGGGCAGCGCGGCGTTGAGATCGTTCTCCCCCTCCTCTTCCTCTGCCTCGTGCTCGGACGCGCACTCCTCCCCGTCCACCCTGACGACTTGCTCGTCGGCCCCGGCGCAGGCGTCGGCGGGGCCCTCCAGCCGGTGCTTCAGCTGCTCGGAGACCTCAATGGGGATTGCAATGCTTCGCACGGCCTCGGGGACGGCGCCGGCGTCGCTCATGACGGCGTCTGCCCTGTCCTGGTTGCAGGTCATGTCGTTGTACGAGACCGAATGGGAGGTCAGGAAGCTGGCGGCCCCCATGTATTCGCCCTTGCGCACGTTGGCCCACCGGGCCTTGCTGAGGTCGTCCACGTCGGCCCCTGCCAGGGCAATGACGACGGACTCAGCGAGGAATCGCTGCGCCTCGGGAGGGGGGGCGGGCAGCTCGGCGCTGCGCAGGAGATCCACCTTGCGAGACGTCTCCAGGCGCGCCGCCTGGGCCACGCGCGCCAGCAACGGCAGAAATCGCCTTCCCCTGGAATCCAACATCTGACTGCTGGCGCGCGCCCCCAGGAGCGCGGCTTGAGACCGCCCCAAACCTTCGCCTGCGGGAAACAGATAAAGTTCCCAACGAGCCCCCCCTGCCGTTCGTCTCGAGGGCCTCTCTTCTCGGGCTCGGCGATGATCTTGTTCACGCACACGCGGCCCCTGGCTAGCGATCGCAGCTCCATGTCCCGCAACGGCTCGCCGCCAGGCCGGAGAGGAAAAGGGACTCGGCCGATCCAGTTGTCGTTCGCCAGGGCGTACATTGGCATTTTCACTGCCGGCCCGCCCTCCAAGGTCTCGCCGCAATCGAAACACACTTTCACTAGCGGGGCCCGCCCGTGCTCGTCGAGGCTAAGGCAGGGCAACCTGCGAACGTGCAGCAGCCACCGCCACTCGGGCCTGCGCGGGTGCAACACGCTGGAAGCCCACAGCTCGTGCCGCGGGATCAGCGGCCACCTCGCGGCATAGCGCTCCACGGAGAGGAGCGCGTGGACTTTCGCGGCGGCCTCGGGCCGCACCGCGAAGCGAGCCCGGCGCGGCGGGGCCGCGTCCTCGGCGGGCGGCGGCTCCGGGTGCCCCCGGGGGTGACGCGCAGGCGCGTCCGCCGGCACGCCTTCCGCGCCGTGCCCCTGGGCGCCGTCCGCCGCGGGATCGCCGGCGCCCGCTGCCAGCTCGGGGTCCACGGGCTCCACGAACAAGTCCGCGTCGAAGAGGTCCTCCAGCCAGAAAGAGCGCGCGCAGACAACGCAGCCGCTCAGAGCGCGGCAGGTGGTCGGGGCGGTCTGCTGGCTCTCGAAGTGCCCGGCCCACGCACCCCCCGGTCGGCTCTGCGTCTGGTTCTCGGCGAAGCGTCCGAGCGCGCGGCGCTGCTCGGCGCCCCGGACCTCGAAGGGGCCCTCCAGCTGTTCGTCCGCAAGGATTCTCTTTCGGACCTCTTCCTCCACTCGCCGCGGCGCCAGCAAGCCCCGCTCGGCCTCGGGCAGGTTCACGTGCTCCTCGCGCCAGTGCTCCTGCAACAACTGCTTCGTGGCGAAGTCCTGGCCGCAAAGATAGCACGGGCACGGCTGGCAGCAGACGGGCTCTCTGGGCCATTCGCACCGGCTGCCGAGAATAGCGCTGCCAGGGATATACGCCTCAGCCTGGCGCACCGTGCCCCACAACACGTTGGCCGGGACCGCCGTCTCCCACGCGGCCATGTCCCCGGGCGAGAGCTGCCGGCGCAGCAGATGGCCGCGCTCGCCCCTGACATCCTCCAGCCGTGCGCGGCGCAGGACCTTCAAAGCTTCGAGTAGAAGGCGATCGGGATCGTCGGCCCTCCTGGTCGAGGGCCTCACGTTCAGGTGGCCATGCTCCTCGTAGTAGGCCTGCAACTGCTGGCGCAGAGGGTCCGCCTGCCAGGTGGGCCGCTGCGCCTCCGGGATCCTGTCGAGCAGCTGCTGCCACCGCGCCACGTCGCCCGGCAAGAGCTGCTCGCCAGTGGAGGCGCTGGCGTACCTTCGGGCCATCGCGCTGTGCAAATAGCGGCGCGCCCAGAGGTCGTCGCCGCCGAGGTCTGCTGCCTCGGCGGGCCAGCCTCCGCGCCGCTGGAGGCACTCGCCCACCACGCGCAGGCGCAGATCCTCCGGACAAGATCTGACCAGCAGCTCATCCCGCAGCGCGTCGACACCTTGCTGCCTCTGGATATCCCTCTGCGTCGCGCGCATACCCCAGACCTTCGCCTCGTGCAACACGGCCA